>CM076583.1:61304000-61424201 GCA_034641835.2 Pinus albicaulis | reverse complement strand
ATGTCATATCAGATGGTGGCTAAATAATGTTGGATAGCCTTCAAGAAACAATTTCATTTCTAAAATTGCTGATACTTGAATAATTTTGATAATATCCTATCCTTAGGTAATATTCACTACTGTTTCCCTTCAGAACTCAGAAATCCTGCTGATTTCTAAAGCCAAAAGACTGCTGCAAACCCCATTTTTCCCTTTTCCTCCTTCCCAAACTAACCTCTTTTTCTATCCCTCCATCTTCCATGAAAATCCTATAATTTCATGTTTTCTTCCCTTTCCATTTCATAAAATCCATTTCATAAGGTCTAAGACCCCTTCTTAGCCTTATCGGAACCCTCAATTTCCTTCAAAAACCATTAAAAAATCGTGAAAAATGCATATTTTTATGTATTGGGCTTAAGCCCCCTCAGGCTTAAGTTTTCGACCCTTTTCCATCCATAGACCCGAGCGCCAGAACCAACTGCAAGACCCTCGGGCGCTTATCCATTTTAAAAATTATATTTCTTTGCCGGAACATATAAAACCTTTGATTTTTGTAAAAACCCGTCATTTTATTATTTTTATTAAAAAACCGCCCGTGTAAATTATGGAGCAATCTCCACCGTCGATCTACTCCGCAGATCGGACGGTGCAGAGCGCGACTTACTGTGTGGTACCCGCCGGTTTGTACTTTAATTGCCACAGTTGATCTGATCCACAAATTGGACGGTGCGGAGCACGCCATTCTTGTGGACCCCCACGACCATGCGCTGTTTTCCAAACCCGCGCGGTATTTTTCGCACCACCTTTGGGCAAAAGGTTGTTTTCCCCCGATGGCCAGCGATTCCATACACCTGCCGCCACGCGTCCCGTTCACTATTTGAAAACCATCGCGCAACCATCGTCCTTCGTGCATTAAATACTGGACCAAGATGCCCAGCGAAATTGATCTCCGTCGTCCGATCTGGGCCCACTCATCCAACGGTTGTCGATCGCTGAAGGTGTCCGATGTATAATCAAAGTGCCCGCACGATAAACAAGCCATCATACAAGCGGCAGTCGCGTCTCCATCATCGATCTGATCTGCAGATTGACGGTCCAAAATCCATCGCTCGATTCCTCCGTTTGATTTTCAAACCTCCGCTCCCGGCCATCGATCACGCGCGATCGACGGCTCAGATTTAATCTCTCTTCTGCCTTCTCCGATTAACCTCGACCGTTGGATGATGACATCCAACGACCTCGCTTCCTCCACGCCTTCCAATGCAGTTAAACCTACAAAAGCAGGATTTTTTAACGTTTCGTTTGTATTGTGCAGGGTTTTAAATCATTTTTCGTGGTTTTCGAAGAAGATTCAGAGAAGGAGGGTGACGATCCTCCTGTTTCGATTCATCAAAGAAAATCACCTGCAGAGTTAAAATGCACGTTTCATCGATTTTTTCTTAGGCATTGATGCCTTATAAACCCTGCGCAGCCTGGCACGACAGCAAGAAAATCATGAAACAGGCACAATCAAAGCTTATCAGTGCCAAAGACCAGGATGAACCAGGATAGAGAATTAATGGACAGATTAGCAGGGATTACGGCTAAGACAGTTATCAAAAGCCTAATCCCTGATCTAAAACACAGTTTAAAGGAAAACCTAAAGTGTTTTATCAGGAAAATCTTCCACCGCCACAAATAGAGGCAAATTGATTCCTCCCAGCGACTAAAGCGCCACCTGTGCCTCAAAGTATTCAATCTGGAGCCGAATTTATCGATCAGGATTAGATATTTTGCCTCAACACAGCCAAAGAGTTATTTTTGCCAAGAACTTCAATGCAAAGAATATCTGCAGAGTTACTTCGACGCCACACAGTGCCTCAAAGGTCAACAAAACTCCTACCAAGCTTGAAATCATTATGAAAATCATTTAATACAGAGGATGTGTATGTAAATATCCTCATTGAACCCCTCAAGAGGCCAATGAGCCATTTAATTCTGTATTAATTGTAATTGAGATATTTTTTAGATCTCACCTCCTCATCCTTCTATATATACTACAGCAGAAGATGAGTGAGCGTTGGTTGTTGTTTGATTACAAGTTGTAACACTGAAACTCTCTGAAATAAATATACAAGTCTGTTGAAGTTGAAAAACAAATTGAACTCTTGGCTGTCTTGATGATGTTGTTGCATGCTTGTTCCTGAGAAGGCTCTATCATTGGATCCATGAGCTTGGCTGTTGGTGAAGTATTCTGAACTGTTCTATGTTTTTCCCCTGTTTTCATTATGTTCCATAATTTCTTACTACAGTAGGCTGAAAGTTTTATAAGAAATGACTCCTGGAAGCACCTTAGAGCTGTTCACCCTTCACTGTTTTATGTTTTCTTCTGCTGAAGTATTTTAGAGGCTTTAAACTTTCTCTTTAGTCTTCATGCTCGTTTATTTCCTTAATAGCTCAAATAGTTGGTTTCAGCATGATTTATGGTTCTCCCTGGTTGTCTGCTATCACTTGAAAGCTGTTATTGAAGTCTCCCTTTGAAGTACCATTGTTTTAAGTTAATAAAAGAGGTCGGTTTTGATCTTGCCCTTTGCCATTGCTTGAACAGTTGTTTTGAAGGTCTTTATAGTTGTAAGCATAGATGTTATTTAGGTGTTCCCTCTTCTATGAATGCAACTATCAGTAAATCTTTTATGTTTTCTAAGTCCTTTAAAATAAAATCTTTGAGGAAATAGGGAGTTCCCCGAATCTTAGGTTTCATTTTAAAAGTTGTCTTGAAGTCATTATTTACTTAAAGAACGTTTGTAGAATTTATGGTTAGCCCTGTCTATCAAATATCTCTTTATTGTTAAGTTATGTTTTTTCAAGTTCCCTTTGTTGAGAATTAAACTTCTCTTTCCAAATCATTAATGTCCATCTCATTTCAAAACAAAGGATCCTGTGGCCAAGTTAAATTTACCCTTTGATATCCCATATCCCTTGAAGAGTTTTTCATGACCTTATTTTGACTCCATTGCCCAATGAACCAAATATTTCCTCTTTCTGTCTATCTTTCCTAGACCTTTCATGTTCTGATGTATCAACTCAACCCAACCAAACAAACATCTGCACTTAATAACTAGTCTAAAATCCATACTCAAAGCACACAAAATAAACCTTTGCAAACAAATATTTGATAGATCCCTCTCCGAGAACAGGAGGACTAGATCCTGGAACTCTAAAGATTGGTTCTGATGTTTCCTTGTCATTTGATTTGCCAAACTGTCAAAACACGGGAGACCAACATAATGGTGATCACGGTGGGACACTACTGAGTAATACGGTGAGTTGAAAACATCTCTTAAAGCTCTTTAGGCCCTTAACTTGATAAAAAACACATTCTGGACTTATCCCACCGCTCATACCAACATAATGGCGATCACGATGGGACCTGCTGAGAATTAGAGGTTTCAAAACCTTTCTTAAAACTTTTTAGGTCCAGTATAACATAAGTAACTTTCTTCAAGCATTGCCTAACAAATGGCAATCATGATAGGACTTAATTGAATCAGTGACAAACTAAGTAACCCTTAGGATTCTCATAAAGCCTTACCAAACCTTGAAGGAACCAGTTACCAAGCCATAAGAGAAACTCTCTTTGTTTGAACACCTTAGCTAAGTGAAAAATCAGACTTAGAACACTCTCTTAACCTATAAAAATAACTCAGAAAAACCCAAAAACATTTCAAGTTTGGCTTCATAATAAACATGGTAGTGGACCATAAAACCTTTTACCTCCTCAGGAGCTAAAAACTTCCACTTTGTAGTAAAACACTCATTCTTACATATCACTTACCTTTGATGTGTTTTACCTTATACTCTTAGACAAAGTCTGGAAAGGGCCAGGTAGCCTCCGGATCTCATCCTCTTTTTGAGGTGAAATATCTAGTGAATGCCCTTCCAGTCAATCTCTGGTTATAGTTTGTTGTGTTTCAGAATATCCTTGCAAAAGGATATTTCACAAACACTGTGGTGGATAGTGTACCTCTTAGAAAACATTCTAAACTTCCCACCTGGCGACTCCACAATCCTAAACAGACCTTAAGACTCCACTGGGAAGAACCCTTATCATTGTGATATCATTCAAATCCAGTTAGAGGACCGTAGGATTAAAATTTGTGTAAGCAGATCAGTTAACCTCTCAAAGATTGTCATACTTGGTTGAACTTTTCTTGTTATTTGGGTCTAAAAACACACCATAGTGGCTCCTAGAAATATCTACACTAGAGCCCATCCTGACCCTGATCCACCTGAGATATTTGATAACCCTGAAAGTGTACTTAAGAGGTCTCCTAAGATTAAATCTTCAACTATTTTCAGATCACCCCCAAGAGCTAATTCAGTCCCTGAAAATCTTTCAGCTCTACAACAATCACAAGCTGACTTAGTTAATCCCTTTAGGACTAGGTCATTTGGTGATTTAGATCAACTAGATTCTGAGTCTTCACTTTCATCTCCCGAGACAAGTGAACATCCTGGTAGTAGAGAAACAACACCTCCTGATTTAAATTTTCTTCTTAACTTAGGTGTCTCTCATCCAAGATCAGCTTAGCAATCTACTGTTGTTCCATCCACTTCTGTACACCCTTCATCCACTGTTCAAACCACTTCACTTCAGCCCACTCCTCCTCTTGTCAATCCACCGCTTGTTAATCCACGCCCACCACATATCATGGCAGCACGGTATGCTCCCTTAGTCCTTCCTGTACCATTAGTCAACCTTCCACAGGACTATTAGTCCAAAATTCCATTATATGATGCTAGCAATGCCGTAACTGCATCACAACATGTGGATAAGATGGATGAATACTTTGATAGAAATGAGATCGATGATGATTCTGTCAAGCTTAGATTATTTTCTCAAAGTCTGGGGGGAGAAGTAAGAAAATGGATTAAAGTTTTAGCCCCCCGTATGATTAATGATCTCCAAGGCTTCCATCAGACATTTCTGAACAAATGGGAAGTAAAGAAGAATCCTCTCCAAGTCCTTGCTGATTACAAAAATCTCCGTAGGAACCCTAGGGAAAGTGTACAAGCATATTGTACTAGATTTAACAGTGTATATAATGCACTTTCCCCAGAACTAAAACCTCCACAAGCCTTAGCCTTAAACAAGTTTCCTGAAGGATTTGACTCTGACATGACTTATTCACTAAGAGAAAGAGATTTTGCAACTCTCGAAGATATGCAAAGGGGTACTCTTTCTGTGGAAGTCAACTTAATACAAAAGAGAGCAAGAATGAAAACTGAAAAGAGAGTATCTTTCAGAGAGGAATCCCCTCCTTCTACTTCAAGCTCAAAAATGGAGAGAAAGTTGGAAGAAATGATGAAAGAGATGAGCATAATTAAGAAAGCACAAGCAAATCAAAACCAGACTGCACTTCAAAACAATCAAAACAGAAATAGAAATCAAAATTATAGAAGAGATAAAAATCAAGATAAGCAAAAGGAAAGTGACCAACAAATTAGACCTCCCTTTCAACAGAACTATGTAGATCAATATGAGGAAGACAGGGAGTTGGAAAGGTTGGAAGAATCACATGTAAACTTGATTAGATCAGACAGTGGGGATGATGTTTTCCTCACTGAGGAAGAAAAAAGTTTCTTCTCTGATGATCAAAATACAAACACCTATGAAGATTCTGATGACTATAGATTGGGTTTTGAAAATGCAATCATGGAGGTACACAAACAGTATGATCTTAGGAGCAAGGGAAGTATAGAGAATTCAAAAGATAAGAAAACTAGCACCGTTGCCAAGAAAAACTCAGAAAACCAGCCCAAAAAGATAGCAGAAAAAACCAACATTTCGGCCAAAAAACAAGATTTAAACAAAGACAAGGGAATCCAGCCAAATGTTGAACAAAGTACCCCTAGCACTTCAGCTAGTGGTCCTAATAAAACTATTCCTATCACTAGTCCAAGCAAGGTTCAGCAAATCAAAGCTGCTGAAAAGAATTCAATTGAAAAACAGATGTAAATATTAACAAGTCAATTATTCCTTTCAGCCTTGAGGGAGATATTGCTAAGATAAAAATTACCATCCCCCTGGCTGAACTAGTAACCCAAGAAGTGTACAAAAACCAAGTTTTGAAAGCTTTAAACTTAGGAAGTGATACTGACACCTTAAACTTGACAGATGACAAACCTGAGCTGTTGTTTGGCCCGGAGGTTGAAGGAAAATATCAAGAAGGACCAGTCCCTCACTTCTATGTTAGTTTGAACATACACGATAAAATTCTACACAATGCCATGTTAGATTCTGGAGCTTCACACAATCTAATGCCCAAAGTAGTAATGGAAAGCTTAGGCTTAGAAATTACTAAACCATACAAGGATTTGTATTCTTTTGACTCAAGCAGAGTCAAATGTTTGGGTTTAATCAAAGATTTATGTGTTAACCTAGCTTAGATCCCTGCCAAGAATCTAGTGATGGATATAGTTGTAACTGACATTCCCCCTAAGTATGGCATGCTCTTATCAAGATCATGGGGAGCCAAACTTCAGGGAAGCCTTCAAATGGACATGTCTTATGCTACCATCCCTATTTTTAACCAAAACAGAAGACTATACAGAGAATCCCACATGAAGTACATGGTGAGTAACATGGACAAACCAAACAACACTCCAATCTATTCTATTCAATCAAGTTTAGATTCCTTTATCTTGTGTAACGAAGATGAAATTACTCAACAAGGTAAAGAAAACATAGACCCAATCAGTTCACCAGAACAATCCAATCTTACTTTGAATCAACTTCAAAACATTGACAATCAACAGCAACAAGAAAATGAAAATGAGTCAAATATACTTTGGACAATAAATTTCGATGGATCCTGTAATAAAACCAGTGCAGGGGTAGGTGTCTGGATTCAAAGCACAAATCAGAGTTTTTCATACAAGTTAGACTTCCCATGCACTAACAATATTGCTGAGTATGAAGCACTTCTCCTAGGCTTACAACTGCTTAAAGAATTAGAAGCCCAAAGGATATCTATCTTAGGGGATTTTGAACTTATCATCAAACAAATCAAAGGAGAATACTCAGACAAGAATCCAAGGCTTAGGGAATATCGAAATGCTGCCCTTGACCTATTAAAAACTTTCAAAAAATATGAACTCATTTTCATCCCTAGAGCACTGAATCATCTAGCAAATGAACTTGCCTTCACTACCAACAATTGCCAAGTACCTGAGATAAATGAACAACTCAGTATAAAGGTGAAACACAGACTTGCTATGCCTGATAATGAAGATCACTGGCAGGTGTTTGAATCTGACAAACATATAGATGATTTCTTGAAATTAGAAAATGATTTCAGCATACCAACACCAGAAACTAGCCATAAAGAAAACTGCTTGTATATTGAACAAATCCCAGAGGCTGAAATAACATATCCCGCTAATATAAATCATTGTGAGAATCCTTTTGAAGCAGAGATAATGAACAGTGAAGACCAAGAAGACTTGGAAGTCTTACAATTGAAAAATGATAAAATCCCAAGAGGTCTCACACCTTTAGAACACTTGTTTGATCTCAATGATGTAGCCAAAGAACCAAGAATGGAGCCTGTGGAAACAAATGTAGAAGAGCATAACATAGGCAGTCTGGTAGAACCCAAGATGATCAAGCTATCCAGCACCCTCCCAGCTCACATAAAATTGCAATACATAGAGCTTTTCAAAGAATTTAAAGATGTGTTTGCTTGGGAATACAAAGACTTAAAATCATACGATACCAGCATCATCCAGCATAAAATCCCCTTGAAGGAAAATCAAAAGCCTTTTAAGCAAAAACTAAGGAGAATAAATCCCTTTTTAGTTAAGGTAGAAATTGAGAAAATGTATAATGCTGGCATCATAGTACCCATTAGATTTTCAGAATGGGTATCAAACTTAGTTTCTGTTAGAAAGAAAACTGGGGAAATCAGGCTTTGTATTGACTTCAGAAATTTAAATAGAGCCTCTTTAAAAGACAACTACCCCTTGCCCAAGATGGACCATATAATTCAAAGGGTAGTTGGGTCAAGAAGAATATCCCTATTATATGGGTTCTCGGGTTACAATCAGGTGTTAGTGTTCCCAAGTGATCAAATCAAAACTGCTTTTACCACACCTTGGGGCACCTTTATGTATGTCAAAATGCCTTTCGGATTAATGAATGCAGGGGCCACCTTCCAAAGGGCCATGGAAATAGCCTTCTCTGAAGATATTGGCTATTTTATAATTATTTACCTTGATGACATAACTATTTTCTCAAAAACTGATGAAGAGCATTTGATTCACCTAAGAAAGGTTTTTGAGAAGTGTAGGAAATTCGGCTTATCACTGAATCCCAAGAAGACCCTTTTTGGTCTCCAAGAAGGGAAACTTCTTGGTCATATAATTTCAGAAGAGGGAATCAAAATAGACCCTACAAGGATAGATGGCATCTTGCAAATTAGCCATCCTAGAAGCCTCAAAGAATTGCAATCTTTCATCAGAAAGATTAATTTTTTGAGAAGGTTTATTCCCAACCTTGCCGAGCTATTAAGAAACATTAAAAACATGCTGAAGAAAAACGTGGGTGTAAAATGGACTTTACCAGCTAAATAATCATTCGAACTGGTCAAACAAGCTCTTACCCAAACACCAGTCCTGATTAGTCCTGATTTTACCAAAGACTTTTACATTTTTTCTTTTGCATCTGAACATACAATAGGTGCAGTTTTGCTTCAAAAGAATGATTTAGGGCACGAACAACCAATATCCTTGTTTAGTAGGGCCTTAAGAGATGCTCCTCTCAAATATAATATCATGGAGAAGCAAGCCTTAGCATTAGTGAAAGCTTTAAAGGACTTTAGGGTCTACATTTTACACTCTCACATAATTGCTTTTGTTCCACATATTGTTGTCAAGGACATTCTAAGTCAAGACCCTGATGGTAAAAGGGGAAAATGGATTGCAACTATTCTTGAATATGACCTAGAAATCAGGCCCACCAAACTAGTAAAAGGGCAAGGATTAGCAAAACTTATGTCTGAGTATAACTTCCAAGCATTAGACATGAATATGGTATATGTGTTGGAAGAAGTAGAAGAAGCTACTGCTCCTTTCATTGAAGAAAAATTTCTGAATTCTGCTTGGTATGCTGACATTATTTATGTGCTTTTTTATCTAAATGCCCCTCCTTCTTTGTCTAAAACTAAAGCTAGATTTTTGAAACAGAAAGCTTTGAGTTTTTGTATATTAGATGGGGTGTTATATTGGAAAAATTCTGTTGGAATTTTGCTTAAATTTTTACTTGAAGATGATGCAGGAAAAATCATGCATGAGTTGCACGAGGGTGAATGTGGAGGACACCTCTACTGGAAGGCCACAACAAAAAAAATTCTCAGATCAGGTTACTATTGGCCTACCCTTTTTCCAGACACTCAGAAGTTGGTCATGCCTTGCCATAAATGTCAGATCTTTGATGGCAAGAGAAAACTCCTTCCCTTACCTTTACATCCTATCAGATTTGAGGCACCTTTTCAACAATGGGGGCTGGACTTCATTGGGGAAATTCATCCATCCTCCTCAGCTCAACATAAGTGGATCCTCACAGCCACTGACTTCTTCACCAAATGGATAGAAGCTTTACCTACCAGGAATGCTAATGACTCTGTCATTATCAAGTTTCTTGAAACCCATATCCTATCCAGATTTGGTTGTCCCAGAAAAATCATAACAGACAATGCTGCTGCTTTCAAATCTAAGAAGATGGTTGATTTCTGTCACAAATACCATATAACCTTGGGCCATTCCACTGCTTACTATCCCCAAGGAAATGGATTATCTGAATCCTCCAACAAGAGTCTCATCAATATCATTAAAAAGCTGTTGGAACATAATCAAAAGTCATGGCATAGTAAGCTAGTTCATGCCTTATGGGCTGATAGATTAACTACAAAGAAATCAATAAATATGTCCCCGTATCAGTTATTTTATGGCATGGATGCAGTTTTTCCTACCTCATTGGGAGTTCCAGTCATGAAGCTCCTTCAAGAAGTACAGGTTGAAGAAAATGATATGCAGAGGAGGATCAACCAAACAATCCATTTACAGCAGACCAGAGAAGAAGTTTATGAAAGAACACAGTTAGTCCAAGAAAATATGAAAAAGCTATTTGATAAGAGGACTAAGGCAAAAAACTTCCAGGTAGGAAGTGTTGTTCTTAAATGGGATTCAAGAAGAGAAGAGAAGGGGAAACATGGCAATTTTGAGAACTTGTGGAAAGGGCCATATATTATTCATGCTAAGAGGGGTCATAATACATTTTTCTTGAAAGAATTGAATGGAGAAGACCTATATGGAGGTCCTGTCAATGGAAGGATGCTCAAGCATTACTTCTGCCAAGAATATTAAGTTTTAAAGCATTTTTGTTTTACCATTGTAAATATCATAGTCTAACCATTGCATTCAAAGTTATGAAAAATAAAAAATATAAAAACATAGAAAAGAGAAAAGAGGGCAGATTGTGAAAACAAGAAAGGCAAAGCCCCATGCCAAAAAAGAGAAATAAATCTAAAAGTGTGCAAGCTTAAATGCCACTCCTACAAAACACACTTCTAGTTAGTCAAACTGTTTAATCTTGACTAATTAGCTTTAAATTTTTCTGCTGATAGGATAGTGAATTCGATTTGCCAAACTGTTCAATCTTGGCTTATCAGTAGATAGATTAGGATAGAAATTGAAGGTTCAAACAAACTCAAAATCTGAACCAAAGTTTCCAAAAGGAGATGACTCAAATCTATGTTAAATTATGAGTCAAAGAAATGTAAAGATTTGGTTCTAATCAGCTTAAAACTTGAACCAGAAGAAAAGCAAAGACGGCTCAAAAACAAAGCAAAAACAGAGCTGTGAAGAAAAGAGAAGGCCATGATGAGAAACTTTCAGATCTTAAGCCTTCCATTTTTGCTTTTATTTTTTCTGCAAATAATAATCTATGTGCAGCTTGTTTTTATGCCATAGATCACAGCAAGTCAAACAACTTAACCTTAACTTGATTGTTTTTAAATTTCTGTTATAGAATTTAGAGAATGAAAGTCTGTTGGACAGCTTAATCCCAACAGAAAGTAGATTAGGTAGAGAAATATCTGAACTCAACTGTTTAATCTGAGTTCAGGGAGAAATAAGGAATAGAATTAGATTAGTTTTTATGCTTTCAAAATAATAAAATGTTGTAAGAGATTTTTCCAATCCAAGTGCACTCAGATGAAGAAAAAATGTTAGATCAGTAGGATTGGGTAGGTAGAAGGTTTGTTGATAAAAGTTCCATTGTTTTTCAATGATTGATAACTTGTTTCCAGAGCAAAAGAAGATCATTCAAGAAGAAGAAAAATAGCCCAATGGATGAGGCAACTGATCAGCCTCCCAGAGAATACAAGTCTGCAGTTCTTGATGCCTTCAAAAAAGGCGCCATCTCCAAATGGAGCCACTGTTAGCCACCCATAAAAATCTGTCATATCAGATGGTGGCTAAATAATGTTGGATAGCCTTCAAGAAACAATTTCATTTCTAAAATTGCTGATACTTGAAGAATTTTGATAATATCCTATCCTTGGGTAATATTCACTATTGTTTCCCTTCAGAACTCAGAAATCCTGCTGATTTCCAAAGCCAAAACACTGCTACAAACCCCATTTTTCCCTTTTCCTCCTTCCCAAACTAACCTCTTTTTCTATCCCTCCATCTTCCATGAAAATCCTATAATTTCATGTTTTCTTCCCTTTCCATTTCATAAAATCCATTTCATAAGGTCTAAGACCCCTTCTTAGCCTTATCAGAACCCTCAATTTCCTTCAAAAACCATTAAAAAATTGTGAAAAATGCATATTTTTATGTATTGGGCTTAAGCCCCCTTGGGCTTAAGTTTTCGACCCTTTTCCATCCATAGACCCGAGCGCCAGAACCAACTGCAAGACCCTCGGGCGCTTATCCATTTTAAAAATTATATTTCTCTGCCGGAACATATAAAACCTTTGATTTTTGTAAAAACCCGTCATTTTATTATTTTTATTAAAAACCTGCCCGTGTAAATTGTGGAGCAATCTCCACCGTCGATCTTCTTCGCAGATCGGACGGTGTGGAGCGCGACTTACCGTGTGGTCCCCGCCGATTCGTACTTTAATCGCCACCGTTGATTTGCTCCACAGATCGGATGGTGCGGAGCACGCCATTCTTGTGGACCCCCCTGACCATGCGCTGTTTTCCAAACCCGCGCGGTATTTTTCGCACCGCCTTCGGGCAAAAGGCTGTTTTCCCCCGATGGCCAGCGATTCCATACACTTGCCGCCACGCGTCCCGTTCACTATTTGAAAACCGCCGCGACACCGTCGTCCTTCGCGCATTAAAGACCGGACCAGGATGCCCAGCGAAATTGATCTCCACCGTCCGATCTGGGCCCACTCATCCAACAGTTGTCGATCGCCGAAGGTGTCCGATGTATAATCAAAGTGCCCACGCGATAACCAAGCCATCATACAAGCGGCAGTCACATCTCCACCGTCGATCTGATCTGCAGATCGATGGTCCAAAATCCATCGCTCGATTCCTCCGTTTGACTTTCAAACCTCCGCTCCCGGCCGTCGATCACGCGCGATCGACGGCTCAGATTTAATCTCTCTTCTGCCTTCTCCGATTAACCCCAACCGTTGGATGATGCCATCCAACGGCCTCGCTTCCTCCGCGCCTTCCAATGCATTTAAACCTATAAAAGCAGGATTTTTTAACGTTTAGTTTTTATTGTGCAGGGTTTTAAATAATTTTTCGTGGTTTTCGAAGAAGATTTAGAGAAGGAGGGTGATGATCCTCCTGTTTTGATTCATCAAAGAAAATCACCCGCAGAGTTAAAATTCACGTTTCATCGATGTTTTCTCAGGCATTGATGCCTTATAAACCCTGCGAAGCCCGTCACGACAGCAAGAAAATCATGAAACAGGCACAATCAAAGCTTATCAGTGCTGAAGACCAGGATGAACCAGAATAGAGCATTAATGGAAATATTAGCGGAGATTACGGCTAAGACAGTTATCAAAAGCCTAATCCCCGATCTAAAACACAGTTTAAAGGAAAACCTAAAGTGTTTTATCAGGAAAATCTTCCACCTCCATAAATAGAGGCAAATTGATTCCTCCCAGCGACTAAAGTGCCACCTGTGCCTCAAAGTATTCAATTTGGAGCCAAATTTATTGATCAGGATTAGATATTTTGCCTCAACGCAGCCGAAGAGTTATTTCTGCCAGGAACTTCAATGCAAAGAATATCTTCAGAGTTACTTCGACACCACACAGTGCCTCAAAGGTCAACAAAACTCCTACCAAGCTTGAAATCATTATGAAAATCATTTAATACAGAGGATGTGTATGTAAATCTCCTCATTGAACCCCTCAAGAGGCCAATGAGCCATTTAATTCTGTATTAATTGTAATTGAGATCTTTTTCAGATCTCACCTCTTCATCCTTCTATATATACTACAGCAGAAGATGAGTGAGCGTTGGTTGTTGTTTGATTACAAGTTGTAACACTGAAACTCTCTGAAATAAATATACAAGTCTGTTGAAGTTGAAAAACAAATTGAACTCTTGGATGTCTTGATGATGTTGTTGCATGCTTGTTCCTGAGAAGGATCTATCATTGGATCCATGAGCTTGGCTATTGGTGAAGTATTCTGAACTGTTCTATGTTTTTCCCCTATTTTCATTATGTTCCATAATTTCTTACTACAGTAGGCTGAAAGTTTTAGGCTAAGAAATGACTCCTGGAAGCACCTTAGACCTGTTCCTGTTATATGTTTTCTTCTGCTGAAGTATTTTAGAGGCTTTAAACTTTCTCTTTAGTCTTCATGCTCGTTTATTTCCTTAATAGCTCAAATAGTTGGTTTCAGCATGATTTATGGTTCTCCCTGCTTGTCTGCTATCACTTGAATTTAAGTTAATCAAAGAGGTCGGTTTTGGTCTTGCCCTTTACCATTGCTTGAATAGTTGTTTTGAAGGTCTTTATAGTTGTAAGCATAGATGTTATTTAGGTGTTCCCTCTTCTGTGAATGCAACTATCAGTGAATATTTTATGTTTTCTAAGTCCTTTAAAATAAAATCTTTGAGGAAATAGGGAGTTCCCCGAATCTTAGGTTTCATTTTAAAAGTTGTCTTGAAGTCATTATTTGCTTAAAGAACGTTTGTATAATTTATGGTTAGCCCTGTCTATCAAATATCTCTTTATTGTTAAGTTATGTTTTTTCAAGTTCCCTTTGTTGAGAATTAAACTTCTCTTTCCAAATCATTAATGTCCATCTCATTTAAAAAAAAAAGGATCCCGTGGCCAAGTTAGATTTGCCCTTTGATATCCCATATCCCTTGAAGAGTTTGTCATGACCTTATTTTGACTCCATTGCCCAATGAACCAGATATTTCCTCTTTCTGTCTATCTTTCCTAGACCTTTCATGTTCTTCTGTATCAACTCAACCCAACCAAACAAACATCTGCACTTAATAACTAGTCTAAAATCCATACTCAAAGCACACAAGATAAACCTTTGCAAACAAATATTTGAGAGATCCCTCTCTGAGAACAAGAGGACTAGATCCTGGAACTCTAAAGATTGGTTCTGATGTTGCCTTGTCTTTTGATTTGCCAAACTTTCAAAACACGGGAGACCAACATTCCCCACAAGATTTTCTCTCAATGTTGGTAATTTTCCCTTGTTAGGAATAAGTATCAAGACCATTGAGACTCAAGAATTCATGATTAATCATATATTTGATTGTAATGAGGCTTAGGATACCTTGTCTTCTCATTCATAGCCCTTGTTCAACATAGCCCGTCTTCCTTAATAGTCTGGAACTAATACCTATGGTATGTTTTTCCAAATTTCCTAAGTGTTCTTAAGAAAGGTCTATGGAAGATGAGTTTACCATAGTTTTCCTAGTCATGATACTATATTTAATAGTGGAAATGGAAGGTGGCATTGATTCATGGTGATATTGGATAGTTACTTTGAGCTTTTCCAAGGCCTCTTCCTTCTCTACCAACTCTTTTTACAATCGAGTCTTCTTCTAAGTGAAGTTTTCCTCCTTCCAAATATCCATTTAGATGACCTTCTCTCCCAAGTGTACGAGCTAGACTCTATTCTTGTCCCAATTTTCCATAACTACAATGATGGAGTCTGACATTGGAAAAATTGTTTTTTAAGAAATGGTGACAATATTTTCAAGCTCTCAAGGTTCTCCTCCATCTCTCTCATCCTCTCCTTAAAATTTTGGACACATTCCTTAAAATTCTTTATTTCTTCTTGAAGTTGAGCATTGAAGACCGTTAAATATTCCAACTTTTCTTTGTTTACTTTTACCTATGTCTAATCTATGTTATCTTCAAAGTTCCAATAACTAAAACACAATCAAGGATTCAACTATTCTGATACCTTATGATCCATACACGAGAGACTTATATCCCACTCTCTTCACCAATATGGAAAAATTGCATAAATAACCTTTGATCTTTATTTTTATACTTTATATAAATATCTTTTTTCTTCTGCCCTATACAAATATATTTGTTCTTTTGATGGATGCAAGGCTTGTAATATTCCAGTGAATGTCCCATTGCTATTTAGTGTAAAATATACATAAAAGTCAGTTGAAAACATAATGTCAATAAAATCTTCGACTTTTCCCTTCTATGAATAATGCAATTTATCTAATCATTATTCTTCAATTGGCATGTGGGGATGATTTTTTTTCTTAATTGCATGCTCCATTTTGATTACAGTGGCTTGAATTATGAATTATAGTCCTCACCCAATTGTCCAATCCTTGAGAAAAACCATGAAGCATGTGATGCTAGCTATTAATGAATTATGTGATTTATTGTTTGTCTTCGTTTCAATTGATTCAATTTTGTATTGTTTGTCTTAGTTTCAATTCATTATTTTTTGTGTAGCAAATGTTTGAGCCAATGATCAATCATATCCATGGTGTAATTAGAAAACAAAATCCCAATAAATTATTCCCTTCAAATTTGTTGTTAAACCTATAGGATCTTGATTGAAATGCACAACAACATATATGAGAAGGCTTCTTTCTCTAAATTGTGCCTTCCAATGTTAGGTCCCTATATTACTAGTATAGCCCCTTATTGTTGTTAGTGTAACCCCCTTATTGTTATTATTGTACCCTTGTAACCCCCATTTTGTTATTATTGTGCTCTTAAATTATTATTGTTAGGCCGGCTAGGATTACATTGTGGCCCACTAGGATTACATTATGGCTCCATGGACTCCTATATATAGATAGGAGGTTTTGTAAATTGTATCATCCAAGAATTGTTCATTTATGTAATGTATTGGAGGTTTCCCCCTCGAAGTGGCTTATTTCTAAGGCATTGATATCTCTTTTCTTCTATTTTTGGAGCTAGTTACACAACATTTGGTATCAGAGCTTTGGATTCTAGGGTTTCGCTGCTCCAAACAGGGCATCGTGGCATTTTCGCTATAAATTTTTTTCTACAAAGTTTCAAAAGATGAAATTTTTAGGGTACGAAGCAGAAATCATGAGGAAGATTTTCTAAAAATTTCAGAGCTTTGTTTGCAATATTTTCGGAGATATCATATGTGGAAGTTAGGTATTTTTTCAGGCTCCTAAACAGGTCATCGTGGCATTTGCGCTATAAATTTTTTCTATGAAGTTTCAGAATCTGAAATTCGTATGGTGCGAAGCTGAAATCCTAAGGAAAGTTTTCAAAAAATTTCAGAGATTGGTTCACAACATTTTTGGAGATATGATTTGTGGAACGTAGTGCTTTTTCAGGCTCCTGAATTTCATCTCAAAGAGGTGATCGTGGGAAAAGTTCAATAAATCTCTCTCTGGGCATCAGATTTGAGTGCCGTAAAAAGTGGTCGCAAGTACACGGACTTTAGTTTCTTGGCTATCAATTTCAGAGACAAAGGACGAAACAATGACACGTGGAAATTCGTACAAGTTCGCTCTACTGAACCAGTCCAGAATTAGGTCATTGTGGGAGATTAGACACAATTTTGTCTTGGAGAATCCAAATCAGGTCAGACTTGTGGCATTCGAAAGATAATTTAGAGGGATACGTTGATACTAAAATTAAAATATTGAAGTGCTGCAATCATAGAGATTATCCAATTTCAATATCGAGCTCCTCAAAAGCAAGAAAAAGGTGTGTATATTTTTCTTTCCAAATTGCATAAGTCTTCTTTGAAGAATCAATTTGAATTGATTCCAAGGGCATATTGTAGAATATATAGCAGTATTGGGTTCTAAAATATGCCCCTTAAAAATAATTCAACACCCATTAAGCCTTCAGAAGGCTCTACTATGACTCATGAAGATGAAGAATTGCAACATGATCTATCAAAATTACAAGAGCAAGTGCAACAAATTTCACTCTCGCAAAGAGCAACAAAAAATGAAATGGAAGTTTTGAAGAAAGGCGTGGAAGTGAAGATGGATGGTTTGAAGAAAGGTATGGAAGCTAAGATGGATGGCGTGGAAGCTAAGATGGATGGCATGGAAGTGGGCATGGAAGCTAAGATGGATGACATTAAGAATGATCTAAAAGCATACATGGAAGGCTTGATGACAAGCTTAAAACAAGAAATGATTCCTAACGGCGGAAATATAGTATAAGAACCTCATGATGAGAACAAAATAAATGTTAATCGTGATTTCATAAACTCTAATGTTGGCGGGAAGAACCACCATATTCCAAAAATGGATATAAGGAAGTTTGATGGAAAGGATCCTGTAACATGGATACTACAAATGGGGCAATATTTTGATCTCCATAATGTGCAAAACACACAAAAGGTACGCATTGCAACTTTACATTTAGAACAAAATACATTTGTATGGTATCGATGGCTTTGCTCCCGTAAAAAAATTGTCACTTAGTCAATTTTTACGGAGGAAATGATAGCACATTATGAGGATACAAAGAGCAACACCTTCTTTAGCCAATTTATAAATCTCAAACAAAAGGGTTTAGTGGGGGAGCACATTGAGGACTTCCAAAAATTGAATATAAGGGTAACTGATATTTTAGAGGAACACAGGATTGATCTCTTCATAGGTACTTTAAAGGATAACATCCAACTTGAAGTTCACGTTTTGGAACCTGATTCATTGGAGAAGGCATTCAGGTTGGCAAGAAAAATTGAATGTAAAATTATGGCGACAAGGAAGCCTACCACTCACTTCTATAAAGAGGGAAGTGTTGCTACTCCTCGATTTCCACAACCTACAAGGTTGACACCACAACAATTGGAAGAAAAAAAGAGCAAAAGGGCTTTGCTACAGTTGTGATAGCAAATACACTAAAGGTCATAAGTGTGCTGAGAAGAAATTATTTTACATAGATTGTGAAGAAGAAGAAGAAAATGAACGAGAAGAGGATATACACCAGGAACCACCCCTAGAAGAGGAAGAAATGAATCCGACCATATCGTGTAATGCACTGGCAGGAATTACCACTCCTCAAACTCTCAAGATAGAAGGAAATATCAAGAAGAAAAGGGTAATAGTGTTGATTGATTCAGGTAGCACCCATAATTTTATTCATTATAAGGTAGCCAAGGAATTAAATTGTTTCCTATACCCAGCACGAGAATGTCAAGTGATGGTTGCAAATGGAGGAACTATAAATTGCTCTGGAAAATGCCATAATATCAAGCTAACCATGGGGGAATATGTATTGACTAGTCCAATGCTTGCCATTCCTATAGGAGGTGCTGATGTTGTACTAGGAGTACAATGGTTACAATCTTTGGGGACGGTAGCTTTTAATTTTCAAGAACTTTTCTTGAAATTTTTTTCAGAAGGAAAGGAAGTTGAATTACGGGGTATTGTGGGGAAGCCAGGAAGGATAATAAGCTCTAATGTCATGAAAAAGCTTCTAAAGAAAGAACAGCGAGGCGTAATTGCACAATTATGCTCACTAGAAGTTCCAACATCAAAATCATCTATTTCTGCAGATCTCCAACAAGTCTTGGACAATCATTCCAAGGTGTTTGAAACTCCCAAAGGACTCCACCTATTCGTGATCATGATCATGCTATTCATTTGATTCCAGGAAGTGTTCCTCCAAACATCAGGCCTTATAGATATCCTTACTTCCAAAAGAGCGAAATTGAACGTATGATTGCAGAAATGTTAGAGGCGGGTATAATTCAACCTAGTCAAAGTTCTTTCTCTGCTCCTGTAGTATTGGTACACAAGAAGGATGGATCATGGTGAATGTGTCCGGATTATAGGGAGCTTAATAAGCTCACCATTAAAGATAAATTTCCCATTCCTGTGATTGATGAATTATTGGATGAATTACATGGAGCAATTTATTTTACCAAGTTGGATCTTCGTTCAGGATATCATCAAATTAGAATGAAGACCGAAGATATTCCAAAAACAACATTTCGAACTCATGAGGGTCATTATGAAATTTTGGTCATGCCTTTTGGCCTTACCAATGCACCTTCTACATTTCAAGGGTTGATGAATTCCATTTTCAAACCCTTCCTTAGAAAATTTGTGCTAGTATTTTTTGATGATATACTAATCTACAGGAGGTCTTGGAAGGATCATGTTGAACATGTTGACGGGGTGCTCAAACTATTGCAGGAGAAACAATTATATGCAAAAAAATCCAAATGTTTCTTTGGAGTACAAGAGGTGGAATATCTGGGTCATATTGTATCTCACGAGGGTGTTAAAGTAGACCGTAACAAAATTAAAGCCATTAAGGAATGGAAAGTCCCCACAACCATAAAGAAGTTGCGAGGATTTCTCGGGTTAACAGGGTATTATCGCAAGTTTGTTAAGAATTATGGGAGAATAACGGCACCTCTAACAACATTATTGAAGAAAGATGCATTTTCATGGACTCCTGAAGCAACTAAGGCCTTTGAACATCTTAAAGAGGCAATGTGCCTAGCACCGGTCTTAGCTACGCCAGACTTCACAAAAACCTTTATTGTGGAATGTGATGCCTCAGGAAATGGAATTGGTGCAGTTTTAATGCGGGAAGGAAGACCCATTGCTTTTGAAAGTCGTCCAATCAAAGGAAATTATTTAAAGAAACCTATTTATGAGAAGGAAATGTTAGCAATACTGCATGCACTAAAGAAATGGCGAACTTACCTAATGGGAAGACACTTCAAGGTAAAAACTGATCATGATAGTCTTAAACACTTTTTTGAACAAAGACTATCTTCAGAAGAGCAGCAAAAATGGGTCACAAAGATGTTGGGTTATGACTTTGAAATAATCTACAAAAAGGAAAGCTTAATGTTGTTGCAGATGCACTCTCAAGAAAGAATGAAGAGGTGGAAGCATTGCTTTGTGCCATTTCTATTATCCAACCAGATTGGATAACAGAAGCAAGAGATGAATGGAAGAAGGACAAAGATGTATGGACACTCATTAAAAAGTTGCAGCAAGATCCTAGTACATCTGATACATTTAGTTGGAAAAATGATTCCTTATGGTACAAAGATCGCTTATATATTTGTAAGAATTCCCAACTAAAACAAAATATTCTTCTGGAATTGCACGCTTCTCCTTTAGGAGGACACTCGGGATTTTTAAAAACTTACCACAGGGTGAAGAAAGAATTTTTTTGGGATGGCCTTAAATCTGATATTCAAAAGTTTGTGGCGGAATGTTTGGTTTGCCAGCAAAATAAAGTGGAAACAATTAAGACCCCAGGACTTCTACAACCTTTATCCATTCCAAGTCAACGTTGGGAGGAGATTTCAATGGATTTTATCACAGGTTTACCTAAGTCCGAAGGAAAGAGTGTCATCATGGTGGTAGTTGATAGACTTACCAAGTATGCACACTTTTGTGCATTATCTCATCCATTTAAAGCAAATACAGTTGATAGTACATTTATGGACAGAATTCAAAAGCTACATGGAAGCCCAAGAGTTATTGTGAGTGATAGAGATCCCATTTTTACTGGAAATTTTTGGACGGAGTTATTTTCTTGTTTGGGTACTCAATTAGCTCATAGCTCATCTTATCATCCTCAATCTGATGGTCAAACTGAGATAGTAAATAAATGTTTGGAAGGACATCTTCGTTGTTTTGTATCTGATAAACAAACACAATGGGTCAAGTGGTTACCTCTCATTGAATGGTGGTATAACACTTCCTTCCATACTGCAGCAAAAATGACCCCATTTATGGCACTTTATGGATATCATCCACCATCCATCACATCATATTTAAGAGAAAATTCGAAGGTTCAAGCAGTGGAAGATCACATCGAGCATCGGCAAGAAGTTCTCCAACTCTTAAAGGATAACCTGAATTTGGCACAAAATCGAATGAAACAACAGGCAGATCAACATCGCAGCGAGAGAAGTTTTGATGTAGGAGATTGGGTATTTTACGGCTACAACCATACAAACAAATGTCCCTCAAGCAAGCTAAGAAGGATAATAAATTATCGCCAAAGTACTATGGTCCTTACAAGGTGTTGCAAAAGATTGGTACTATGGCATACAAATTGGAGCTTCCTGCTTCTTCGCGAGTACATCCAGTTTTCCATGTTTCATGCTTAAAGAAGGTTATAGGTGAAAATCTTCCATTTCAAACAATATTGCCAGAACTTGATGAGGAAGGAAAAATAATATTGGAACCTGAAGTGGTCATGGAAACAAGAACTCGACAGCTACGGAATCGATCAATTTCAGAGTATCTCATCAAGTGGAAGAACTTACCCACTGAAGATTCTACATGGGAGGATGAGAATTTTATATAGAAGCACCCAGAGCTACTCAAGCATTGAGGACAACACTTTTGTGAAGGAGAGGGGCATGTTAGGTCCATATATTACTAGTATAGCCCCTTATTGTTGTTAGTGTAACCCCCTTATTGTTATTATTGTACCCTTGTAACCCCCATTTTGTTATTATTGTGCCCTTAAATTATTATTGTTAGGTCGGCTAGGATTACATTGTGGCCCACTAGGATTAGATTATGGCCCCATGGACTCCTATATATAGATAGGAGGTTTTGTGATGCTAGCTATTAAAGAATTATGTGATTTATTGTTTGTCTTCGTTTCAATTGATTCAATTTTGTATTGTTTGTCTCAGTTTCAATTGATTATTTTTTGTGTAGCAAATGTTTGAGCCAATGATCAATAATATCCATGGTGTAATTAGAAAACAAAATCCCAATAAATTATTCCCTTCAAATTTGTTGTTAAACCTATAGGATCTTCATTGAAATGCACAACAACATATATGAGAAGGCTTCTTTCTCTAAATTGTGCCTTCCAATGATACCAAGGCTAATGATTAATGTCATATGAACTTAACACTCTAACCATCAATGTATCATTGCACTTTATTTTACAAGGGGAGGAACGTTCCAATGAACATCTAAAGAGAGTATGTTCTATGATTGTTAGTTAATTTAATTAACTTCTATTATGGACATTAAATTATCGATTCAAGGCATAAAATTGCGAGATACTAACATGGTATGTGCAAGGTTTAGGACATAAAAGGAATATTTGACTTGTGGGAAAACTCTTAAGTTTTGTTATAATGCTAGAAAAGTAATATTACTCTTGAACATTGATGTGAATCCAAGGAAGTTCATCGGTGAAATGATGGTGCACGTTATGGTCTGAAAATGAAAGTATTTGTACTATTGTTCAAAGTATTCATTTCCATTAAATTAAGAGTGCAAAGTGTTTGTAATGTCTTGCAAGTAAAACAAAGTGTTCTTGGTAACTGTTTATGAATTTAAGTGTGAGGGAGTGTTGTTTAAATTTTCTGTGTAACAACTTGAATCTGAATGACGCAGCAGAATAATTTCACCATAAACACACAACAACATGATGAGGCAGTTCACCCCTCCTGGGCTACATCTGCTGCGTCCAAGGCTCCCAATGGGCATGTCCTTGATATATTATGATGCTCAAAATTGGTAATAAAGTGAGAAAAAATGCCTAAACAGACCAAACCAGCTGTGAAAATGAATTCAGAATGCAGAAAGAAGCTAAGAATGACTCTGGTTTCACCTAAAACAGTGAAGTGTAGTCCAATGTAGCTCCATTTCCCCCATGAACCTGATGGATCTCCAAGCTTATCTGAAGTAAAAATGGCTGAAAGATGCCTTTTTTTGGCTCTGCAACCTATTCCAATGGCTCCAAAATGCTCAGAATAGTCGAAATTGACAAAACTTTCTTCCAAAAAGGTTTAGTATCCTGAAAGTTATGATCAAAACAATATTTTCCCAATCTTGCTAAAAAACCTCCACCAAATTTGGGAGGACTGCAGATAACTCCACTAGTTTAGAAAATGCTGCCAAAAATGGTGGTCCACCAGTCGGAACCACCGGAGGAACTGACAATTACATTAAAGGGTTACTGTGTAGTGGTCACATCGCGGTTAGGTCCGCCGGAACCATCGGCATGACCACCAGATGGTTAGCCCTTGGGCACCGTTGCAGGGTCTTATGGATGAGGGATTAAGCCCTAGATCTTATCTGCTTCACTGCTCATTTGTCGAATGGGGCTGCTACATGGTGACCCAAATGCGTTCGGGTTGGGTCGTCCTCTGCCCAACCAACCCGTCACGTTCAAACCCTGCACGTTATTTCGTTCAAACGACCTCCGCCCATTTAATGCTGCACGAGAACTCATTCACCTCTACCCAATCTGTTGCATGAAGGCTCGTTCACGGGTGCCCGTGACCGTTCGGGTCGGGTCGGGCCCGACTGACCCGAATGCGTTCAGCTCGGGTCGGGGCTGCCCACAAACCAAAAATTCTCAAACAACAAATTTACCATTTGGCCTGGGGGCACGTGGCAGCCTCCAAGCAGGCCATGTGGCACCCTCCGATAGGCCCTAAAATCTCCTTTAAAAATGAAAATTTTCATTAATAATTTTTTTCTGAAGATGACAATCATAGGAGTTCAAAGGTACTGTTTTGCAGGTCATTGTGCAACTTAAAACTTAAATATCTTTCACATCTGAAATCAGATTTGAGTGTCATTCATGGTGCTAGGATCGCAATGACGAACAATATCCAGTTGATCAATTTATTACCAATTCTGAGCAGTTCCAATTTTGAGCATTTTTTTCCTCTTAGACATGATCACCTTATCACACCTCCCCATTGGGAAGCTTTTGGACCTCAAAAGCCTTCAATTACCTGTTAAGAAGATGAGGGTACAGGTCCCTCACCTTTTCCACCTAAATCCACTTTGCCTTACTCAATTTTTTTCCTTTAAGACCAACCCGAACATAATCAACATTTCCCCTCCTCGAAGTGCGTGTCCTTCTATCAAGGATAGCATCCTCTTTCAACTCATCCAAAAATTCTGGCAAGAAATCCTCTATGGATGGCAGCTGAATGTCACTTCCATAATCAACAATTAAAGGAGGTTCATACAAACGTAAATTTTCCACATTTACAACGGAATACATTTGCATATATGAAGGCAAATCTAGTTGAAAAGCATTATTTCCAACTTGTTTAAGGATCTTGAATGGACTATAACGAATAGGCTTAATATTTTTACCTTCTCCTTGCATTCTTTCCTTACTAATGTGCAGCAATACCTCATCCCCTTCTTGAAACTTATGATCAACTCTGTGCTTATCATGCCTCTCCTTGTACTTGCCTTGACTTTTTTCAAGCTGTTCTTGAACCTGCTGATGTATGGGTTGAATTCTTTCAATGAACATGCGATCTTTGTCAATGTCACTATGCCCATCAATGGCCACATCCTTCTCAAGAATGAAATCTAAAGGTGACTTAGGCAAATACCCAAAGCAAGCTTCAAAAGGTGAAGTATTTGTAGAAGAGTGCTTGGCCCGGTTGTAAGCATGCTGAATGTAATGCAAGTGCTTATCCCAAAGCTTGGGATGCTTACTGCAATAACCTCTCAAAAGATGTACAATGGTTCTGTTCACTACCTCTGTTTGGCCATCTGTTTGTGGATGGAAAGCAGTACTCTTCTTCAACTTGGTGTCCATCATCTTCCATAGATTGGACCAAAAATTCCCAAAAAATCTGGAATCCCTGTCACTAACAATAGAAGTAGGCAAGCCATAATGAACCCATACATGTTGAAAATATAAATCAACAGTTTGTTTAGCAGTTATAGATTTTTTCATGGCATAAGAATACACATCTTGCTGAATCGATCAACTACTACATAAAGATAATCATGCTGCTTTCTAGATAATGGTAGACCTCCAACAAAATCCATAGAAACACTTTCCCATGGTCTAGAAGGTAACGGAAATGGCATATATAAACCAAGCTTCCTATTGCTAGGCTTGCTTGTACAGCATAATGAACAACCTCTAATGAAACGTGAAACACCATATACCATGCGAGGCCAATAACAATACCTCTGTAAATGTGCCACCATTTTTCTTACCCTGAAATGTCCAGCAATAAGAGAAGAATGAGCTTCTCTCATGATGCTTAGTCTCTCCCCTTGTGGTATACATAACTTGCCCATATGAAATAGAAAATTATTATGCAAATGATAATCATTCTCCTCAACATGATTCCCTTCACTCAAGTTAACATACACATCCTTAAAAACAACATCTGATGCATACTGTTCTATGTAGCTCTCATGTACAATAGAATAATTCTTAAGTAAAGTACTAGCACTAATAATAGGCCTTGAAATCATATTAGAAACTTTATTGTAAATACCTTTCTTGTACCTTATTACCATGTGAAATTTTTGTAGGAAACCCATACATCTGAAATGTCGTGATTGCTGCAATTTACTTTGCGACTGCAAGTACTGTAAAGGCTGATGGTCGGAACGAACAATTGTTTCTTTGCCCATCAAATATTATTTCCACTTTTTGACACTTTGTACCAACACATACAACTCCTTATCATATGCAAGATAATTCACAACAGCACCATTAAATGTCTCAGAATGAAATGTGATAGGCTTACCATGCTGTAAGAGAACTGCACCCATGGTGTAATCACTAGCATCAGTCTGAATCTCGAATGGTTGTCTCAAGTCCGGTAATGCAAGGACTGGAGATGAACTTTTCTTTTCTTTCAAAGACTCAAAAGCTTTCTGTTGCTTGCCTCCCCATTGGAAAGCACGCTTCACACTAGTCACTACATGCATAGGAGCTGCTATGGCAGAGAAGTTAGAAATAAAATTCCTCCAATACTGAGCTGCACCCAAAAAACTTCTTACCTCTGTAATGGATTTGGGAGTAGGCCAATTCACAATGGCTTCTACCTTGGAAGGATCAATTCTCAAAGCACCTCCTCCTACTATGTGTCCCAAATAAACCAAAGAATTCTTTCCAAATTCACACTTTGACATTTTAAGAAATAACTGATTTTTCTTCAAAATATCAAGTACTTTCTTAACATGCAAGACATGCTCTTCTCTAGTCTTGCTGAAAATTAAGATGTCATCTAAGTAGACAATAATGAAATCATCAAGAAAAGGACGTAAGAAATCATCCATTACCCACATGAAAGTTGCAGGTGCATTGCATAACCCAAACGGTATAATAAGCCACTCAAAGAGTCCCTGTTTGGTTTTAAATGCTGTCTTCCAAATGTCACTTTCTACAATTATAACTTGATGATATCCACTACATAAGTCTAACTTAGTGAAATATTTAGCATCTTTCATCTGATCTAACAAATCATCTATCCTTGGAAGTGGGTAACGATTCTTTACCGTTATCTTGTTCAATGCCGTGAAGTCCACACACATGCGCCAAGTTCCATCTTTCTTTGGAATCAACACTATCGGTGACCCACATGGCGAAGTGCTTGGTCTTATGAATCCTTTGTCCAACAAGTCTTTAATTTTCCTCTTGATTTCAACATTCTCCATGATAGACATGCGGTACATGCTGATGTTAGGAAGAGGACAATCTTGATGTAAATGAATTTCATGCTGAATCTCCCTTTTAGGAGGTAAACCTGTCGGTTCTTGAAACATCTCATGATGTGGATCAACTACATCATATAAATTTGATTTAAGCTTGGAATCACAATTTTCAAATGACTCATGATTCATATCAACCTTGGGCTTAACCATAAGAAATACAAAACTCTTACTAGAATTTACTAGCCTTTTTACCTGTCCCGCATTTACCATCGCTATATTTGCCTTCTTATGATGTGCTCTCACAATGAACTCCTTGCCATATTTAAAGAGACGATACTTATTTTCATGGCGATGGAAGATTGCTTTCCTGTCAAATAAGTAAGGACTTCCCAAAACAATTCCTGATATATCAAGCAGTACTACATCAAGTTCAACTGTGTCAATGAAGTGTGTAGTAATGGCGAATCGCAATATGCACTTTCTTGAGACTTGTAAGTTTGCATCGTTGCATATCCACCCAAGTGGATAAGGCTTTGGATGTGGAATGGTCTCAATTTTAAGCTATTTGACCAAGTCTTCTGATATGAGATTTTCTTATGACCCACGGTCAAACAATGTGTCAATTTTTTTATGTTTTGAGACTACCCTCACATGGAACAATTCAATTCTTTCTTCCTCATTTGGAGCTTGTACATGACAGTTTGAAGTACTAGTGCTTGGCTTAGTTTTATTTTTCTTTCCCTTCATACTTTTCAAACCCATGGCTGTGGTTTCGTCACCTGAATCATCACCTAAACCTTGTGGTATAGTTGTAGTAGATGCAGTGTTCTTCTTTCCTTTGTTTTTGTTAAACTGAGTTCTTTTTTCAGGATGTAATTTGCAACAGTTTTTCTCTTCATGGCCTTCTCTTGAACAATGTTTACATATTAATTTTTCACCCTCTTGTTTGATAGATGCATTCTTTTTTCCTTTTCCCTTAAAGGTTTTATCTTTGTTCTTCCCTTTAAAAGGCTTGTTTCTACCCTCATCAAAAATGTTTTTCCCTCTAGCCTCTAAATGCGTAGCTTGTACACAAACTTCGTCTAGACTAGTAGGATTGAACATAAGGATAGTATGTTTAAGGTAGCTGTGCAAACCACCTATATATTTCAAAAAATTATCTTGACTTTGTAAGTCTACCCCTAATAAGAGTGCTCTTCTCCTAAACTCTTGGGTGTAGTCTTGCACATTTTGTCCCTTAAGCTGTCTAAAGTTTTTCCAATTCATGATAGCCTTTTGTAAGTGAGATAATGGATAATTTTTTTTTTTAATTGTAGTAATAAATACAGCCCATGATAAAGTGATCTTACCATGCTTTTTAATTTCATCCTTGGTCTTGGCTTCCCACCATACCAATGCTGCTCCATCCATTATCAACGAGGCTAATTGTATCTTGGTGTCGTCATCATGAAGGTTTTGTATCCTTAAATAAACTTCCAATTTTCTTATCCAATTGTCAAGTTTCTCTGCATTGACTTCATAGTTAAACATAGGCAATTCAAATTTGACATCAAGCTTTAAAAATGGACTTTTACCAGTGGTTTTATACTTGTGAGATTGATTCACCGAAGTCAAGGATGACGATGTAGAGGAAGAGGATGAAGATGGGGATGGTGGATCACCATTTCCTCCGTGTCCTTTCTTTGACTTGTCATCACTTTTCTTTCCTCCTGAAGAACCCTCTCTTTCTTTATGGTTTTTAGGCCTTTCTCCAATAGGCCTATCATTCCTTTCTTGGTAGAGTATCCTCACCATCTTAGTCATATCCAAGAAAGCTTTTCGGAATACCCGTTCTTCTTCCTTGGGATCCATCTCTTCAAGAGCTTCTCCTTCTCTTGAAAACATGCTTGAAGCTGCTTATATGGCTCTTGGAGGTGGTTCTCTAACCCTTCTTGGTTGTGGATTAGTTTGTGCACTAACCAAGTTTCCTTCACCTCTCTTGAGTTTAAGCCTAGTAAGCATCAAAAATTGCAAACAATCAACTATATATTTGCACAAAAAAAATGCTAAGTAAAAATCTAGCTTCTAAGGCTCTAATCCTTGGCTTTGATACCAAATGATCTGAAAATGAAAGTATTTTTACTGCTGTTCAAAGTATTCATTTCCATTAAATTAAGTGTGCAAAGTGTTTGTAAGGTCTTGCAAGTAAAACAAAGTGCTCTTGGTAACTGTTTATGAATTTAAGTGTGAGGGAGTGTTGTTTAAATTTTCTATGTAACAACTTGAATATGAATTACACAGCAGAATAATTTCACCATAAACACACAGCAACATGATGAGGCAGTTCACCCCTCCTAGGCTACATCTGTCAGGTCCAAGGCTCCCAATGGGCATGTCCTTGATATATTATGGTGCTAAAAATTGGTAATACAGTGAGAAAAAAGGCCTAAACAGAAACAACTAGCTGTGAAAATGAATTTAGAATGTAGAAAAAAGCTAAGAATGACTCTGGTTTCACCTAAAACAGTGAAGTGTAGTCCAATGCAGCTTCATTTCCCCCATGGCCCTAATGTCTCTCCAAGCTTATTTGAAATAAAAATGGCTGAAATACACCTCTGTTGGCTCTGTAACCTGTCCTAATGGCTCCATAATGCTCAGAATAGTTGAAATTGACTAAACTTTCGTCCAAAAAGGTTCAGTATCCTGAAATTTATGATCAAAAGAGTATTTGCCCAATCTTGCCTAAAAAACCTCCACCAAATTTGGGAGGACCGTAGATAACTCCACTAGTTTAGCAAATGCTGCCAAAAATGGTGGTCTTCCAGTTGGAACCGCCGAAGGAACTGACAGTTACATTAAAGGGTTACTGTGTAGTGGTCACATTGCGGTTAGTTCCGCCGGAACCGTCGGCATGACCTCCGGACGGTTAGCCCTTGGGCACTGCTGCAGGGTCTTATGGACGAGGGATTAAGCCTTAGAGCTTATCCGCTTCACCACTCATCTGTCAAACGGGGCTGCTACATGGTGACCCAAACGCGTTCAGGTCGGGTCGTCCTATGCTCGACCGACCCGTCGTGTTCAAACCTTGCATGTTATTTCGTTCAAACGAACTCCTCCCGTTTATTGCTGCATGAGAACTCGTTCACCTCTGCTCGATATGTTGCACGAAGGCTCGTTCACCCATGACCCGTGACCGTTTGGGTTGGGTCGGGCCCGACTGACCCAAACGTGTTCAGCTCGGGTCGGGGCTGCCCATAAACCAAAAATTCTCAAACATCAAATTTACCCTTTGGCCTGGGGCTGCCCACAAACCAAAAATTCTCAAACAGCAAATTTACCCTTTGGCCTGGGGCCACGTGGTAGCCTCCGGGCAAGCCACATGGCACCCTCTGATAGGCCCTAAAATATCCTTTAAAAATGAAATTTGTCATTAATAAATTTTTTCTGAAGATGACAATCATAGGAGTTCAAAGGTATTGTTTTGCAGGTCAATGTGCAACTTAAAACTTGAAAATATTTCACATCTGACATCGGATTTGAGTGTCGTTCATGGTGCCAGGATTTCAATGACGAACACTATCCAGTCGATCAATTTATTACCAATTCTGAGCAGTTCCAATTTTGAGCATTTTTTTCCTCCTGGACATGATCACCTTATCACACCTCCCCATTGGGAAGCTTTTGGACCTCAAAAGCCTTCAATTTTTTGGAAAAATACTGAGAGGGGGGGTGAATCAGTATTTAGTACTGACAATAAAACTTTTTTTCTTTTTTCCTACTTATAAACCCATACGCTACTTTACTGAACACAACTCGTGTATACACACAGATATCCTTAAGGAAACTCGCGTATGTCCAGAGATCTAATTATGCATTTATTTCTTAACTTAGATCATTGCATCATTTATTCATCAGATGTTCAGTAAATAGTAAAAAGGTGCAGTAAGAATGTGGAGCGATAAAAAGGTGTCTTTGTAACTCCTAATTACCTCACATTAATTGTCAACCCAGGGACGACTTTGTATTTCAAGAGTGTACTCAGTCTGAGGCGGCTATTTACTCAAGAGTAATGTTTTGCAGTATAGTGCTTAAAATGAAAAAGTGAATGAAAGCTGGAAACAAAATCTAATTGGAACAACAAGAAATTGAAATGTTCTAAACTAAATCATTCACTCAAACAACCATCAATCGAGGATACAGTAGCAATAACTCATTCCTCTGGATATTGATCAAACTAGAACAAGACAATAATTCATTCATTCAGAAATCAACAACAAAATACCTTGAAGCCTAAATCATTCATTCGGAAAAATAAGCAATGTATCAGTCAAGGGTTCGACAACAATAGCCCATCCCTTTGGAAACTGATGTAACCAAAAGTAATCAAGGAACAGATCATCAATCTGGGGACTAGACAACAAATGCCAATGCCCACTACAGTTTCAGATTGTTCTGCACACCAAGGCAAAGATAATGCGAATAACAGGAAATGGAACAGCAGATAGCAAAATAGAACAACAAATAAAGAATTGAACATCAAATCTAAAATGGAACAGCAAACGAACAGCTAAGTCTCGCGAGTCGTAACCAAACTTAATCTATTAACCCAAATGCACTTTTCGCAATCAAATAACAATCTTTCACTCTTAAGGCAAATCAAGCAGAACACACTAATGGAACAACACTAACTATTGATAAATTATGGAACAATACTAGTAAATCGTATACGCACACAACACGCTGGAATAGTAATCTGATCAATCTTAATTAACAGGTATACGAATATGCTCCCAAATAGAACAGCGTTATCTCTGAATCCAATAATCATGAAGAACACTACTTCAAACGAATCTATGACATGAATGTTCAGTATAAAAGCTCTGTAACAGAACAATAAGAATATTCGGTTACGACTAATAACATGCAATTAACTCTGAAAGGATTAATAACTTAATGTAGAGTCAATACACGATTCTATCTGTAAAAACCTCAATGATTTAATCTTAACAGAGCATGTAATCTCAACTTATAAAGCATATCAGATTACCAAATAACAACGATAAACAAACCACGCAGAAATCAAATCGTAGTGATACAGAAGCAAGTGTCCTCCGGGGCCGGGCCCTTAGCCTCCAAGGGGACACCGCCTTAAGTTAATCCAGACGCAGAGATGAGAGAATCACCAAGCTTATATTAATGCATCGGACAAAATTACAATGAACCAGTTCTCAACGAGACTCAATAATCAGAACTGATGTTTAACGGAAAATTACATAAAAAACGTATCTCCAAATCATCCCCCTCTCTGATCTTTGTTCTGATTTTAATAAAGAGAGATCAGAGAGCAGTTACAATAAAGATAAGTACAACATGATTTCTATTACAAAATTAGATTGTTTCCAACCAATTGATCAACAAGAAGAAGGCGAATTTGGCTTTGCAGCTGAGATTTGGAGGACGGCCGCAACAACAGAACTGAGAAAATCGTGCTTAAATAACTCTGCGAATCTCTCAACACAGGCCGAATTTGGGCAAACCGTTCTTTGATAAAGTTAATTGGGTCCGTTCTGGACAAAACCCATGTTCCGGATTTTCCAGATTCGTCTTCATTTGCTCAGAATCTCAACCGCAAAACTGTCACTCCTTATTCCGGCGCATTTCTGAGTTGGCACTTTTAATGATCAAATCTTCAACCTGGAAATTATCTTGGAGGCTAAAAATGGTGAATAATGTTATAACCAACTTATTAAAACTATCATTGATAAAATAATTCATAATCATCAATTTATTAGAAATAAAGGAAGATAAATAATATTCATCCATAAGAGCATAAATCATTTATAAAATGGATTTAAATGATAAATTATAACAAATGATATAATAGAGAAGAGTAAAAATGGATGAAATAAGTGTTACAAAGTGGTTGTATTCACGGCCCAACAAAGAACAGAATAAATCATCACACATAAGCAACACACATGAACACCAGGATTTAAGGTGGAAACCCAATTCGGGAGAAAACCACCGTTGCCGTCGTTTCAGTCTTCAATATTTATTATAGAAAGAAAACTTCTTACAATCATGTACTGGCACAGACTCATACTAGCACGCAGGCACCCACCTGCAGAAGGCTACAACCTTCTCTCGTTTACCAGCCTCTCCTGGAAGAGAGCCACAACCCCCCGCTCTCATTTACCAGCTATCACTGGAAGGGAGCTACTACCCCCTTTATGAAGGCTTCGACCCTCAGCACCACTGAAGACCACGTTTCATCAATTTTCAAACTGGATCAAATAGCTTCAACACAACCCTTCACTTATCAACAAAAATACTTTTCCCATTGCTTCAAACAGAACAGTGAAACCACTGTAACCAGAATATCAGAGATAACCCAGACTTCAGAATAGATATGCAGAAACACATTCAACCTTGAGAAACCATTAGTTCAGATACCATACGCGCTTTTATTTAATCAGACCCGCGTATACACGCGCTTTTCATGAAACCAACCCGCGTATACATCTGTGCTTTTTTCAGAAAAACCCCAACTATCCACACGTGCTTTTATTTAATCAGATCCGCATATACACGCGCTTTTCATGAAACGAACATGCGTATAGATCTACAAGAGATAAACTTTGCAGAACAGGCCAGATCTATGAACTTACCCAAATTTCTTCAACTTCTTCAACAGATTTGCGCCAGGTCTTCGTTACTTCTTTTCAGATCATCCTAGAGATTCACCATTTCTAGATCTAGAGATCTTGAACCTTCATCATATTCATAGGTGCATCATAGATTCAGATCTATCAATTAAGAACAGAGTTCAACCATGCAGATATACATCAGAGTGAAGTATTCATTAAAGCCCAGACACTTGCACACCACCTTGCACAATGATCTTCTTCTCCTTATATACATTTAGCCTTTGTCAATACCATGAGCCAAAACCACACAAGTTCCGATGGTATTCTTGGACGGGATCAAATAGATAATCCAACGCTCAATACAATGGACCAATACCATGGTAAAGTCCCCTTGTTTTATAAATTTAGAGCGCAAATAGGCATACGCGACTTGGCACGTACTTTTCCGCGTACATACGCTACTTCACCTCAACAAACCCGCGTATGCTTTGTGACATACCTTGTTCAACATTATTCTGGCACTTTCTGAATTCCTTTCTTTTGCTACTTCTAAATTGATCTGTAGATACATCAGATTTACATCATTCATCAAGTCAGTTTCCATCAGAGACAACTTCATCAAATAAGTTTCCATCAACTTTATCAAGTAGGTTGTTGCCATCAACTTTATCAAGTAGGTTGCCATCAAGGACAACACTTTGCATCATATTGCCAACAATCTCCCCCTTTGGACTTGATAGCAACCACAATGGTGTTTGATCACCACAACAGATAGATACATTGATTATAACCATTATGAAAACACCATGATACTCTCCCCCTATTCAAACACATATTCTCCCCTTATTCAAACACCATGTTACTCCCCCCCTTTGACATCAAGGGCAAAGGGCAGATCAAAATCAAGACAAGGTTTTTATTCCCTTGTATAAAGAAGAGCTCTGTAGATTTGAGGAGTACTGAAGTTACCATGCTCCCCCTGAGTTCATGTTGAATCTTCAAACATATTTTTTTTATTTTTTATTTTTTATTTTTTTAATGAAGTACATGACTCTATGACCTTCCTATCACCAAGGACTCATACTTACATCAATGATCCAACCAAGTGAATTTACATAAGAGACTTAGGTACCCAACCAAGTGGGTTTACACATTTTGACTCAACTACCCAACCAAGTGGGTTTACAAATTTGAACAAGTCCTTACTTGACTGAATATTACAATTTACCTCATAGGTCTCAACATAACCTTTTCATCAAATTACAAATATGACTTTTCAATACCAAAAAGACCTCAAGAGAGAGATCATATTTCAGAATCATCATAGTGCCAACAATGCATTACATTCAGCAAGCCTAATGCTCCCCCTGAAACTGTGCATTCAATGCATCCTTTCCAAATGACCAAAACTCCTCCTTAGCTTGTGCAACCTGAAAACTTTCAATAGCAAATCATCAAGGCATCTTCACCCATTATCAAAGAATGAAATGGAAATATCAGAGCTAAAACATCACTAGAGAAACCAAACAGCACCACAGCTAGTGCTGAAGAATGGTAAGCCAGAAAATTTTTTCAGCAACCAACCATACGTGGTTTTTTGTGTATAAACTCGCGTATATACGTGACTGTCTTTCAGGAAATCCGCGTATCCAATTTAATCTTTTGAATTTAAGCAGATCTGATCTTCTGCATGGCAGAGACTACTCCCAGCTTCTGTCTAAGATATTCGAATGCTTCCCTGGGCAGAGGTTTTGTAAGTATATCAGCAACTTGTTCCTTGGAGGGAACATACTCTAACTTCACCTTTTGTTCAAGAACTTGTTCACGTAAAAAGTGATATTTTATGGGAATGTGCTTGGTCTTGGAATGCATTACAGGATTCTTTGAGATACTGATGGCACTTGTATTATCACACATAATGGAGATAGGAGGTGAACATTTGATTTGAAAGTCTTGTAAGGTTTGCATCATCCAAAGAAGTGTTGGAAATGTTGTCATTGATGGCAAAGGAGATGGCAAAGGAGGACCACCTGAGGCAGCAACAAGGCAAAGAGAGCAGCATAGCAGCAAGATGTAGAGAGGGTCAAGCAGCAGAGACAGGGCCATTTAAATAAGCAGGGTAGCAAAAAGAAGCAGCCCAGCTTACAGAGGCAACAAAGAGGTAGCAGAGGCATCAAAAGGAGAAGTAAGAAGTAGCATCAGTCAAGGAGCAGATGAAACAAAGAGAGAAGCAAAGTAGCAGAGAGGCTGAAAGGAGCATGAACCCGTGAACAGTCAGAATGGTTACAAGTCACAGAGGTATTAGACATCAAAGCAATGGAGAAAGTGGAGAGGATTTTATTGAGCAGATCAGTTCTATGGTCGAGCAACAAAGGCAGATGCAGTAATCGTTTGTATATAATGAAGGTGGAAGAGAATGTCAAAATGCAATAGTCAAACAACAGAACGGAAGCAGAGGCAAAGACAGAGACAGACAAAGAAGGCAACGGTCTGAGGATGGCGAGAGGTCGACGACTGCGTGCGGCTAAGGCGAAACGAGAGGTAGACGTTATCCACGGCGGTAGAGCGAGACGGAGCGACGAAGCTGACGAGAGCGAACCTGTAGTTGACCAGAGATCACCTCGCCCTTGGAAGATACACTAAGGTTGGAGAGACAATGTAATGCATATATATAGACAAACCTTATTAGAATTACGTATACTCACGACGGCAAAGTATTACTTTATATTCAAGGACCAAAACATATATATATATATATATATATATATATATATATATATATATATATATATATATATATATATATATATATATATATATATAGCCATATGTAGCGCGAGATCCAAAGAAACATAGTAATATAAGGTGGGACCCTTCCCAATCACAACATCGCAACATCGCGCCATCGCACCATCGCAACATCGCAACATCGCGCCATCGCACCATCGCACCATCACAACATCGCGAAATCGCAATATCGCACCATCGCAACATCGCACATTGCAAATGTTACATTGCGCGATTTTTTGTTTGATCTGCCGATCGCTGTTGCGATGTGTTGTCCGCCATCAGATGTGGGGCCCGATCCTTTCATATATTAGAGGTTGTGATTCGATTTATTGGATTGTAATATAAGACTAAAGGCTTAAGGTGGAGGGCGATTGTTTATATAAAATGATTGCTGTTAGATATATAAAACATGGTTGCGGTTGTATTAAAATATGCTGCGTGGGCTGTGGACCCACGGGCCTTGGCTCAAGGTGGAGGGCGATTCTTTATTTAAAACAATTGTGATGTATGTATGTTCCACTTGCGGAACTTCCACATCAACAAGACACTTGCTGCGTGAAAAGAGCTGGAATTTGCCTAGATTTAAACGCCAGCTATTACATATTTATATAAAATGCATTGATATAAAAGGCACAGGTACACGTATGCAATAGTTACACCACAGCAGAGGAAAGAAGAGCAAACAAAGCTGAAGAGAGACAAAACACAGTCACAGAAAGGACAAACACAGTCAAAGAAAAGACATACGCACAGCGAGCCAAAAGAGGCTGAATGAGTGAGCTGGAGTTTTCATTATATGTGAATGTAAACATTGTAATTGAATTTTTTATTGTTTGTGATGCATTGGAAAGTCTCCGGAAGAGAGAAAATATCCCACTGTAATTGATCCGGATTTATGCAGGAATGCAACAGAATAAACACATAACCATAAATACAGAGATGCAGCAAAAATGATGCGTCATTTCATTAATAACAGAAATATGCTTACATACATAATGGAAATAAAATAGCTAGGGTGCTGGTAGCGAATCTCTGAGAAGAGATGTGATGGCTACAGACCTCTCCACTGTGTTACAATGAGGCTCGAGGGCCTATTTATTATTGAGAAACAATGTAGAATCCGAAACGTCCAGAAACCTAACCGTAGGAGATGAGGTGCCAAAACTATGGGCGCCCGTTTGGGTAAATTGGTGGTTCAACTTCCCGGGGGCGTAACTTTGGCACCCGATCTTCGTTTGATGCGCTCAATAGCTCGTTAGAAAGATCTATCCGAGGACTACAACTTTTGGGACGAATTTGATGATCAAATTCGCTAGTAAAACGATACCCAAAAAACGTCGTTTAGGGCCTCAAAGCGGCTCCGAAAGTTCAGGACCCGAAAAAATGCTAAAAATAGTAAGTTTTTTTGCAACTTGAAAACTGAAAGAACTGATGATGGGGGTTCAAATGGAATAGGTGGGTGGCCACCAATATCCACCTGGATCATTAAGCCCCCAAAACGGCTCCGAGAGTGGAGGACCCGAAAACCTGCTAAAAATAGTAAGTTGTGTTGAATGTGAAAAGCTACAAGAATTGATGGTGCTGGTCCAAATGGAATAGGTGGGTGGCCACCGATATCCACCTGGATCATTCCTCCCTCCTTAGGAAGCAATGGTCCCCATTGCGTTGAGATCCTCCATGAGATGAGGCAAATTATGTTGAACTGAGTATTAGATGTATTGAAGATGTCATGGACCTGCGGGTGGACATGCTGGATGCATTTAGTAAATTTGGTTTCTTTATCAGCCTTAGACAGTACATGTTTGGATTCTGTATGTGTAGTCACAGGATGTATGGCAACATCAGGCGGTGGTGCGTTGGGAGTCAAATCAATGGGGTGCTTATCCTGACAGTGTAGAGGAACCTTTATGAGTGAGGAGAAATTGTCATCGTATTCCTCCATAACTTTGTCCATCTGCTGCAGCCGTGCAAGGGAGCCCTGTTTTGAGGTTGTGGCCACAATATTCTTCTTTCCCTGTGAGTGAGTAGTAAGGAAAATGAACTTCCTGGTTTGGGAAAAAATCTTACTGCGTTGTTTTGCAGTAGTCAAAGAGATGACAGGAGGCGGTACTACCTCTGGTATCTTGTACAAGTTATTTCCCAAAGTAATAATAACAGCACGAGGCCTAGAATCATACACAGCATGTCGCCTCCACAAGTATGGTTGGCCCAATAATACATCAGCTACATCAAGAGGAGCAACATCACACAATACCTCATCCGTGAATGGCTTGATACTGTATGGAAGGCGGCACTGCTGGCGGATGCGGAGATCTCTCCCTGGGTGGAGCCACCTGATGGTATACGGCTGTGGGTGTGCTATGGTCGGTAAGCTGAGCCGCTTCACGACCTCTACTGAAATGAGGTTCTTTTGGCTTCCGCTATCGACGAGAAATTGCAGCGGAGAACCCTTTACCCACATCTGCGACTAGAAGAGGCGCTCCCCCTCCTCTGGATCCTCTGGACCCTCCTTCTGGATCTTGGTGGTGGCAACAATGGCACTGGGATCTGCATCAATGATCTGCTTCCCTTTTTCATTGCCTTTGTCTGGTTCTAACTCAGGATCAGAAAATGCATCTGATTCGGGTGCCTTTAGTTCGGCCACCAAAGACTGTTTGGCCCGACACTCGTTTGTGCTGTGAGTGGGGCTGTTATGAAAGTCACACCACTTCCCTGTGTCCTTCTTTGGATTTGTGGTGTTGTTCCGAGTCGCATTGCTTTGGCCTTGCCCCTTGTTCTTCGGTTCGGGGGCACCTTTCAGATTTGCAGATCCAAAGTCTCGCTTCTTCTGCTTAAATTTCTGCTCGATCTTGGCGGCATAGCGATATGCCATGCCAAGCGATGTAATGTCGAGGAACTCCATTTCCTCCTGAATGTGTTTGTGCAGACAGCCGCGGTACTTGAGCACCAAATGTCTCTCTGAATCTTTAATACCCAACTTTGTGCGCAGGGTATGGAACAGATTCGTTAGTTCGTGCACATCTTGATCCTTTTGTTGCCGTAGCGTGGTCCATTGGATGTATTTGTCCTCATAGCTCCCCACGGGGTAATATTGTTCCTTGATGCCGTCTTAGAACGAATTCCAAGTGGGTGTGGCGGAGAACAGAGAGGGTTCCCCTTCGCCCTCTTGCTCACGGTATGTTTCCCACCAGTCTTTGACATGGGGGGCAGCTTTGAGGAGTGCAAAAATAATCTTTTCTCGGTCAGAGAAGTCATGGACCGAGAAATACCCTTCCAGCAAATTTAACCATCTATCTACGGCGTCTGCATCTATTTTTCCTTCAAATATAGGAATGTCAAAGTTTACCTGTACCTTGAAGGGAGTGGCACCTCCAGAGTGGTTGTTGGATGTAGATGCGCCATATGTGGGCAGTCGTTGAAGGATTTGAGCAAAGTTATCCATCATCGCGTCCCTTTGTTTCTTGAGGGCCTCCTCGAGCAATATTTTGATAGGATCTCCTGCTCCCTCGTCTTTCTTTTCTTCCGCCATGGGAGGTAGTCGGGGTTTGCGACGCTGATCTTACAAAGGTTCAACCAGATCGAGCCCTAACTCTTTATACCCTGACCGCGTTGGGGACATGCAAAGAAAAACAAAGAAAGAGCAGACCCGCTATGATACCACTGATCCGGATTTATGCAGGAACGCAACAGAATAAACACATAACCATAAATACAAAGATGCAGCGGAAATAATGCGTCATTTCATTAATAACAGAAATATGCTTACAGACATAATGGAAATAAAATAGCTAGGGTGCTGGTAGCGAATCTATGAGAAGATATGTGATGGCTACAGACCTCTCCACTGTGTTACAATGAGGCTCGAGGGCCTATTTATTATTGAGAAACAATGTAGAATCCGAAACGTCCAAAAACCTAACCGTAGGAGATGAGGCGCCAAAACTATGGGCGCCCGTTTGGGTAAATTGGTGGTTCAACTTCCCGGGGGCGTAACTTTGGCACCCGATATCCGTTTGATGCGCTCAATAGCTCGTTAGAAAGATCTATCCGAGGACTACAACTTTCAGGACGAATTTGATGATCAAATTCGCTGGTAAAACGATACCCAAAAAACGTCATTTAGGGCCTCAAAGCGGCTCCGGAAGTTCAGGACCCAAAAAACTGCTAAAAATAGTAAGTTTTGTTGCAACTTGAAAACTAAAAGAACTGATGATGGGGGTTCAAATGGAATAGGTGGGTGGCCACCAATATCCACCTGGATCATTAAGCCCCCAAAACGGCTTCAAGAGTGGAGGACCCGAAAACCTGCTAAAAATAGTAAGTTGTGGTGAATGTGAAAAGCTACAAGAATTGATGGTGCTGGTCCAAATGGAATAGGTGGGTGGACACCGATATCCACCTGGATCAGTAATATTAAAATAAGCACCTACAGTTACATTTTTCTGAGTGAGCTGAAAAGAGATGAGAAGACAGAAGGCAAAGAGACATGGCCGTCCATTTTGAATTCCCAGTGGAATACAAACAGCCATGAAGTTGTTTTTGTATAAAACAGGGTAATATCCAAGGGGAGAGGACATACAAAAAAAGGTGAGAGAAGAAGAGAGTGTGCAGCAAAATTAAAGAGAGTTGAAGAGAATAAGCAAGCTGCAAGAATAATGTGAATAAGGAGGAGCTGAGCAAAGAAGAAGAAGGGGATGAGCAGAGATGATGCAGGTCTGATATAAGAGTTGATGAACAACAGAGAAGAAGGTACAGAACAGAGCTGATATCCAAGGTAAATCAACAAGTGTATTTATTTTGAAAGAGTAAGGAAGTTGGAGCTTCCCTATCAAGTTGTAGCTGACTGAGGTAGGAGCCTCCTGTAGGTTGGTGCCTGCAGAAAATAGATGGGAGTTGGTGCTTCCACATCAAGTTGTAGCTTGATAAAATGTCAGTTGTAGCTGACTGAGGTTGGAGCCTCCTGTAGGTTGGTGCCTGCAGAAAATTAATGGGAGCTGGAGCTTCCTTGCAAGTTGTAGCTTGCAGAATTGAGGTTGGAGCCTCCTGTAGGTTGGTGCTTGCAGAAAACAGTGGTGAGAGGGAGTTGGAGCTTGCCTTTGCAACACAACAATAATAAGATGTGGTTTTCTCCCTTTATGGGTTTCCACTTATATCTGGTGTCTTTGTGCATGTGTTGATGTGATTTATCTAATCTGCTTAATACTTGTTGCTCACATATTAAGACTGTTGTTACATTAACAAATCTGTTTGATACTTGATGCTCACTAATAAAGATTTCCCACATATTAAGTTGATCATGAAGTAAAGGTGTAAATAAGTTTTAAGAGAAGAGTTTTAAAAGTCCATGTATGTGTTAAACTGATTCACCCCCCCCCTCTCAGTTTAACTAAGGGTTCAACAATTGGTATCAGAGTCGGTTCCTTTGGTGTAAGCTTAATAACTTGAAGGAGATCTGGTTGAGTCATGGACTATCAAAATGTACCTGTGCTAAATACAACAAACTTTCCTGAATGGAGAGATAAGGTTAAGACAGGATTATTAGCTTATGAACCTGAGGTATGGAAGCTTGTAAGTGATGGTTACTGCACAAACTCCCCCACAGTGAAAGAACAACATAGGAATGCCAAGGAAAAATGTGTGATATTCAATAGTCTTCATAATAAGGATCTTGAGTTAATAATGGATTTAACCTCTGCAAAAGAAATCTGGGATAGATTGCACTTCATGCATGGAGTAGACACGAAGGACTACACTAACAAGAAGGATAAGAAAATTAAGAAAAAGAGAAATTCATGTCAAAAAGAAGATGTTCAATCAAATGAGGTAGCTGCTAGTGTGAATGGTAGTAAGAGCCATGAAGAAATTGCAGCTGAAGAAAAATCCAAACTTGACACAGCTCTGACTGAAATAGAAAAATTGAAGAATGAAAACAAAGACCTTGAGAGAATGGTACAAACATGTGATGAAAAAGAATATGAAGATAGGAAAGAAATTGTTGTCCTGAAGACACACCTTGAAGAAGCAAGGAAAATAGAAGACACTCTACTGCAACAAATGAGAGAGAAAAGTCAGGAATGTGAAAGGATGGAAGAAGAAGTAGTGAGCCTAAGAAAGAACTTAGAAAAATCCCAAAGAGATTTATTAATGAATACTCCTCAAATGAAAAGCTCTGGACAGCTGGACCAAATACTAAATGCTCAAAGGTCACCTTTCATAAAAACTGGGATAGGATATGAAGGAGAAACCAACAAGTCCAAGGTAGAAGATAACAAGAAAATCATTTTTGTAAAGGTAGTAAAGGACAGTGAAGCAGCTCAGCAGATTCCTACAAAAATAGAAGCCAGCCAGAATAGGATTTGTGAAAGAAAAATTGGAATCAAGCAGCAACATGGTAGTACAGAGAATGAAAGGATGAAACAGTCAGCTGGAAAGGGCTCTCACACTCCTGAATATAAATTGAATAAATTTGGAAGATGTCAAAGGAGGTTCGTTCCTCCTATGAAAAATATCACTTGTTTCTCTTGCCACAAACCAGGACATGATGCAGCACATTGCAAGACAAAGAGAACCAATGATTACCAGCAAAAGATGCAGCAAATGAGAAGACTACCTCAAGAAAGCAAATGGCAAGGACAATCTTCCACCAGGTACACAAATCATTTCCATGGCTACTGTTATGCATGCAATGAATTTGGACATAAATATGTTGATTGTAAATTATGTTCAAAAAGGGGAATGAAATATTATGCATCATCTCAAATATACTTTGATAAAATAAGATGTTATATATGCCTCAAGCTTGGCCACAAAGCAAAGGACTGTAAACTGCCATATATATTAAAGAACTCCAGACAGATGATGAAATCCAATGCAATCAAACAAAACTATGAATCGGAAAGGAGTGCATACATTATGATGAACCCCAATAAAGTATGGAAAGAAAAGAGAAAGGGGGAGCCTATTATCTCCATAACATAATGAATCTAGCATAGTCTCAGGGGGAGCTTCTCTAGGAAACAAAGAAAATATCTAACCAGTTACAAATATGAAGCAACATCCCAGGGGGAGAGCAGTTCATATATAGACCCCATGAAAGTAGTCTAAGAAGAGCTCCATGTAATGAGAACAGCTATGAGATCAGGAAGAAAAAGGAATTAGAGATAGAGCAGTGGAGTTGAAAAGGCCTGAAGGAGTGTAATACAGAGGTTTATTCATGAATTAGGGGTGTAATACAGTTTTCAGATGAATTATTGAGCAATTATTGAGCATAGACTTTGATTGAAGACTAAAACCCTGTGGTAAAGACTTAAAATGCTTGGGGATGAGTTGGAGCATTGCCTAAATGGCATAAGAGGGCTGGAGAGAGGCAGAGAACCCCTTCAGTAACAGAATAGGAGAATATTGGCCACCGAGCTGAATATCTGGCCGGTTATGAATTGTAAGAATTGTGAATAAGTTCCATGTATAGATTTATGTCTTCTTGGTCGGATTATATGAGGAAATTATCTCAGTGAAGCTGTGCATTTTTCGTCTAAACCCTGTGTGAGGAATACCTTGCGTATTGTGCATTTGTTGATTATTCCCTGCAATTATGTATAGTGCGAATCTCTGTATATGAGACATTGAATTAATATTATTGTGTAATGGTCGAATTAACTCTGTGTGAACACATGAGCTCTTGAGGAGTGGTTGTGTGCACTCTGCATAAGTATAGACGGAACCAAGGAAGTGGCGGAACTCTGAGTCAGAGTATAAAAGAACCCTTTAATGTATAACGGGCGGAATCTGAGGTTAAAGGAGGAGAATAGAACCCAGAGTAAAAGTGTCGGACCGGAACCTGGAGCGTAGGAGGAAGTGGAACCACGACCAGATGAATAGTGAACGCAGATTGTCGAAAACCACCATGCCATTTCTCACCGCTTTTCCGGAGCAGGTGGTATTTTCTGAATTGGAGCGATTCCATACAGGAATCGACACGTGGCAAGGGACCCGTTTCAAAACCTCCCTTTAAAGTGCGCCTTCGCGCGTTATACATCGACTGAAGACATCGAGCGAAATCGATACACACCGTTGATCTGGAGGCTCGATATCCGACGACGATCATTCGCAGAACTTTCTCGAAGTTTAACTAAGGTGTGCGGAGGTTAAGCCAGGTACGGATGCGTTTGTTGGATTGAATTGCGGGCCCCGGCGGAGTCATATATATATGAATGTGGTTTATTAATGTTATTCGACGCTTTATGAGGTCCGAGGGAATATATACGAAAATATTTCATATAATGTTTAAATTTGCCAAGTGGGTACCATATGAATTGAGATTTATATGCATAGTTAAAAGACCGAAGGTTTAATACGCATAGCGTGGAAGCCTTATTATTTGGGTTTACTACATGTGTTTACAGAGGGTTAAATTATATGGTTCAATAGTCAACTATTATGTTGCGTATGTAATGCGAAGTTAGCGCATATGTACATATAAGAGATTGTCAGGTTATAATTATACAGGAGTATGGAATTAATATCTAAATCCTTTGAATTTAGATAAACCAGACTTGTTTATTCAATTGAATTTGCCAGTGTGGAATTAAAGAGAAGTGGGAGATTGCCCGGATTGGGAAAATTATTGGGCAATGAAATTTTGGGATACATTTACACACAGTTAAGTGAAATATTGAAAAATGAAAAAGAGAATAAGGTTGGATGAACTGAAAATGTAATGTGAGTTTCAAACCATTATGTTTAACTCATATATGAACATAGAATGTAGACAGGTAGCCCGAGAATAGAAATAAGACAGTGAACAGGTGAATAAACACAAGGATAAAAGTATGGGTCTGACAGAGATACACAGAGATTACAGGTTTGACAGGAATAAGTACAGGGAAAAAGGTGAATTGAACTTGTAATATGAGTTTCAACCATTAAGTTTAAAACTCATATATGTACAGAGAATGCAAGCAGGTAGCCCGAGAACAAAGATGGTAATAAACAGACATCGCCCAGATTCATATGTATTTGAGAATAAACCTGAAAAGCAGTTATATATGTACCTGGTGCACACAAGTACAGTGAACATATGAATAGACACAGAGGTGAACCAAGATATATAGAACAGTTGAATTGTATGTAAAGCAGCAATGGTTCTAGAGCAGTCCTAGAAAAGAAAATGCTATGACTTCCTCTGAACATCATGACAGAAAAAGAAAAAGATTAATGAGACCAAGATCAGATTCAGTATATTGATGATTGTTGTTGAAAACAGTGGAGAGCTCAATAATAGATGTCTTAATTATGGGTAAATGTGCAAGCTGAAGTGAAACCTCTGCATGGTTTACCAAAGTAATATCAATTGGTGTTTAGGCACAAGCAACATGCTTATCAAGCATTATCAGCGGAGCAGCAGTATGATACAGGTCCACAGGATCAAAGGATTATGGAAAAAGTGCATCAAGGTAGTATTCCTAGGGTTATCTGCATTCAGCATGAAATGGTCAGTAGCAGTGCTAGAGGATCAATATCTGATTTACACTTAAAGGAATATATTATGCATTGAAGCAGTATTTGTCTCTATATATATAATTGCATGCCCTCCTGAAGTTAGTACATATATCTTCAAGACCTCTTTTTGAATATTGTTCACAAATTGGGTGAAGCCTGTTGGCTAAAATATCAAGTAAACAACTTGAATATATTCGTGTGAAAGATCATCATGATAGAAAAATTAAAGTATCGAAAGTATGAAGGATGAGTTGTGACAGTTGAAGCTCAAAAATATGTTATTGATTTATCACGAACATACCTTAGCAGTAAAGGGAGTTGATTTCCTAGATCAAATTTTGGTTGATTCATTGATCACATCTGGAACAATAACCATCAACTATTAAGGGTAATATTTTTTCAGCAGCCTAGCACAGATCACCAACAATAGGCAGTACAAGTGAATCACAGCAATAAAAGATATATTGGCACCATCACAATTGAACAGATGTTGTACTGCATATGATTATAGCAGAAGAAGACAGACTCCAACTACAACCTTCCTCAATAGATATTCATCATAGATGAAGATTATAATATAGACTGAAGTATAGTTGAAGCAAGCTTGATATGTCACATGGGGCATTCACAATCTTTAAGGTTTTATCCAATGATGCATTTATGATTAGATAAGGTTGATACAATATGCTCTATGAAGTGTCATTATTCTCACTCTCAGCTTTATACAAGTGAAAGGAGTCAGTTCTTTGGGATTGTATCCACTTGTAGTGTATATTCAACTCCAATAATCCGCAAAGTGTTCTCTCAAAAAATCTTGTACACAAGTTTAGAGCAGCATGGTACAAAGTCAGAAGAAGAAGGCCTAAACACATCTCAGAGAGAAGAAATGAATTGATAGAATGCACACTAGGAAATGAGCAACCATTTTCCATTGATGTCAAAGGGGGAGGAAAAGTAGATAGGCAGAGGAAGCATTGGATTATTGGTGGAGGTGTTGCCATCAATGCCAAAGGGGGAGACTGTTGGAAATGTTGCCATTGATGGCAAAGGAGATGGAAAAGGAGGACCACCTGAGGCAGCAACAAGGCAAAGAGAGCAGCATAGCAGTAAGATGTAGAGAGGGTCAAGCAGCAGAGACAGAGCCATTTAAATAAGCAGGGCAGCAAAAAGAAGCAACCCAGGTTACAGAGGCAGCAGAGAGGTAGTAGAGGCAGCAAAAGGAGAAGTAAGAAGTAGCATCAGTCAAGGAACAGATGAAACAAAGAGAGAAGCAAAGTAGCAGAGAGGCTGAAAGGAGCATGAACCCATGAACAGTCAGAATGGTTACAAGTCGCAGAGGTATTAGACATCAAAGAAATGGAGAAAGTGGAGAGGATTTTATTGAGCAGATCGGTTCTATGGTCGAGCAGCAGAGGCAGATGCAGTAATCATTTGTATATAATGAAGGCGGAAGAGAATGTCGAAATGCAATAGTCAAACAGCAGAACGGAAGCAGAGGCAAAGACAGAGACAGACAAAGAAGGCAGCAGATGCAAAGGCAGAGGCAGGGGTCGAGCAGCAGTAGCAGCTAAGGCAGAAGTAGAGGTAGAGCTGTTATCATAGCAGTAGAGGCAGAGGCAGAGCGACAGAAGCAGCAGAGGAAGAGACACAACCGTTATTCCGAGAATCGCCTACCCCACTGGAAGATACACTAAAGGTTGGAGAGACAATGTAATGCAAATATATATATAGACAAACCTTATTCCGGGAATCGTATACTGCAGCGGCAAAGTATTGCACTTTATATTCGAAGGACCAAAACATATATGTGTGTGTGTGTGTGTGTGTGTGTGTATAGCCATATGTAGCGCGAGATCCAAAGAAACATAGTAATATAAGGTGGGACCCTTCCCAATCGCAACATCGCGCCATCGCACCATCACAACATCGCAACATCGCGACATCGCACCATCGCACCATTGCAACATCGCGAAATCGCAATATCGCACCATCGCAACATCGCACATCGCAAATGTTACATTGCACGATTTTTTGTTTGATCTGCTGATCGCCGTTGCGACGTGTTGTCCACCGTCAGATGTGGGGCCCGATCCTTTCATATATTAGAGGTTGTGATTCGATTTATTGGATTGTAATATAAGACCAAAGGCTTAAGGTGGAGGGCGATTGTTTATATAAAATGATTGTTGTTAGATATATAAAACATGGTTGGGGTTGTATTAAAATATGCCGCGTGGGCTGTGGACCCATGGGCCTCGGCTCAAGGTGGAGGGAGATTCTTTATTTAAAACAATTGTGATGTATGTATGTTCCGCTTGCGGAACTTCCACATCAATAAGACACTTGCTGTGTGAAAAGAGTTGGAATTTGCCCAGATTTAAACGCCATCTATTACATATTATATAAAATGCACTGATATAAAAGGCACATGTACACGTATGCAATAGTTACACCACAGCAGAGGAAAGAAGAGCAAACAGAGCTGAAGAGAGACAAAACACAGTCACAGAAAGGACAGACACAGTCAAAGAAAAGACATACGCACAACGAGCCAAAAGAGGCTGAATGAGTGAGCTGGAGTTTTCATTATATGTGAATGTAAACATTGTAATTGAATTTTTTATTGTTTGTGATGCATTGGAAAGTCTCCGGAAGAGAGAAAATATCCCACTGTAATATTAAAATAAGCACCTACAGTTACATTTTTTTTAGTGAGCTAAAAAGAGATGAGAAGGCAGAAGGCAAAGAGACATGGCCGTCCATTTCGAATTCCCAGTGGAATACAAACAGCCATGAAGCTGTTTTTGTATAAAACAGGGTAATATCCAAGGGGAGAGGACAGACAAAAAAAGGTGAGAGAGGAAGAGAGTGTGCAACAGAATTAAAGAGAGTTGAAGAGAATAAGCAAGCTGCAAGAAGAATGTGAATAAGGAGGAGCTGAGCAAAGAAGAAGAAGGGGCTGAGCAGAGATGATGCAGGTTTGATATAAGAGTTGATGAACAACAGAGAAGAAGGTACAAAACAGAGCTGATATCCAAGGTAAATCAACAAGTGTTTTTCTTTTGAAAGAGTAAGGAAGTTGGAGCTTCCCTATCAAGTTGTAGCTTGATAGATGTCAGTTGTAGCTGACTGAGGTAGGAGCCTCCCGTAGGTTGGTGCCTGCAGAAAATAGATGGGAGTTGGTGCTTCCACATCAAGTTGTAGCTTGATAAAATGTCAGTTGTAGCTGACTGAGGTTGGAGCCTCCTGTAGGTTGGTGCCTGCAGAAAATTGATGGGAGTTGGAGCTTCCTTGCAAGTTGTATCTTGCAGAATTGAGGTAGGAGCCTCCTATAGGTTGGTGCCTACAGAAAATCAGTGGTGAGAAGGAGTTGGAGCTTGCCTTTGCATCACAACAATAATAAGATGTGGTTTTCTCCCTTTATGGGTTTCCACTTATATCTGGTGTCTTTGTGCATGTGTTGATGTGATTTATCTAATCTGCTTAATACTTGTTGCTCACATATTAAGACTGTTGTTACATTAACAAATCTATTTGATACTTGCTGCTCACTAATAAAGATTGCCCACATATTAAGTTGATCATGAAGTAAAGGTGTAAATAAGTTTTAAGAGAAGAGTTTTAAAAGTCCATGTATGTGTTAAACTGATTCACCCCCCCCCCTCATTTTAAATAAGGGTTCAACAAGAAGTTGAGTGCAACATGATGCGGCAGCCACATATTCTGCTTCTGCTGTAGATAAGGCAATAGAGTTTTGCTTCTTGCTGAACCAAGATACTAACCGGGGCCCCATATAGAATGCACCACCACTAGTGCTTTTCCGATCATCAACATTTCCAGCCCAATCTGCATCAGTGTAAGCATAAAGAGTAAGATCAGCATTCTTTGGATACCATAGTCCAAAGTCTTGAGTTCCTTGTAGATATTTGAATATTATTTTGACAACCTGAAGGTGAGACTCTTTTGGATTAGCTTGGAATCGTCCAACAATCCCAACTGCATGCATAATGTCTAGTCTAGTCCCAGTGAGATAAAGTAGACTTCCTATCATAGATCTGTATTCTGGTTGATTCACCGTGGGAGAATCATCATGAGAACTGAGATTACATCCGGTTATCATTGGTGTACTTACATGTTTGCACTCTTCCATGCCATACTTCTTCAGAATTTGCTTAAGATATTTTGATTGTGATAAGAATATGCCATCTGTTGCTTGTTGCACTTGCAAGCCAAGAAAGAATGTTAGTTCCCCAAGTAAAGACATTTCAAATTCTTGCTGCATAACAGAAGCAAATTTCTGACTCATATATTCTTCATTACTTCCAAAAATGATATCATCAACACATACAACCACAATTAATAGTTTATCATTTTCATTTTTTGTGTATAAGTTGCTATCAGCAGACCCCTTTGAAAATCCTTGTTGCTGAAGATATTTGTGAAGGTGATAATACCATGCCCTTGGAGCTTGTTTGAGACCATATAGAGCTTTTTTAAGTTTACAAACAAGTTTTTCATCATTTCCCAAAATGAATCCTTCTGGTTGTTCTATATAGACTTCTTCTTCTAGATCACCATTGAGAAAAGCAGATTTAACATCCATTTGATAAACTTTGATTTGTTGGAAGCTTGAAAAGCAAGAAACATTCTTATGGCTTCAAGTCTAGCTACAGGAGCAAAAGTTTCTTCAAAGTCTATACCTTCTTGTTGAGCATACCCCTTGCAAACAAGTCTAGCTTTATTTCTTATAACATCCCCATTCTCATTTAACTTGTTTTTGAATATCCATTTAGTTGCAATGACATTTTTGTCATGAGGTCTTGGTACTAATTCCCAAGTGTGATTCTTTTCAATTTGATCAAGCTCTTCATTCATGGCTTGAATCCAACATTCATCTTTGCTAGCTTGATTGACATTGTGTGGTTCAATAGTGGATAGAAATTCCAGATAGCTAGAAGATCCCACAAGAGTCCTTCTTGTTTGTACACCTAATCCCTTTTCTCCCAAAATTTGAGATTCTGGATGATTCTTTTGAACATATCTGGATGGAGCTTTTTCAGATAAATCATCTTCAGGTTCTTCATTGGGTTCACTGTCTATATCATTGCTATTTGATGTAGGAGGACATAAGTCATCATCGTCTTCATTTGTTGTTTGTTTTTCTTCTTTTGGGGCTGCATGAGACTCATCAATAACAACATCAATACATTCAACAATCTTCCGAAGTCTTTTATTGTAACATTTATATGCTCTACTCGTAGAGGAGTAACCAATAATTATTCCTTCATCTGCTCTAGGTTCAAACTTGCCAAGTTTTTCATCATTATTTTTGATAAAGCATTTACTTCCAAAAACTCTAAAATGCTTCATAGAGGGAGAATTACCATACCAGAGTTCATATGGAGTTTTGTCACTATTTACACGAACATGTGCCTTGTTGAGAATGTTTACCGCTGTATGTGTTGCTTCTCCCCAAAATGTGTCAGGTGTTCCAGAATCATCAAGCATAGCTCTAGCCATTTTTTGAACTGTTCTATTCATTCTTTCTGCTACGCCATTTTGTTGTGGAGTGCCAGCTATAGAGAATTGTCTTTTTATGCCATGTTGTCCACAAAATTCAAGGAATTTATCTGAAGTATATTCTCCTCCTCGATCAGATCTAAGACATTTGATTTTTAGATCTAATTCATTTTCAATCAGAGCCTTGAAGATCTGAAATTTCTCAAATGCTTCATCTTTGTGTTTAAGCAATCCAATCCAACACATTCTAGAGAAATCATCAATAAATAAGATATAGTATTGTTCACCACGAGGTGACTTTCTCCTCATAGGTCCACATATGTCAGTATGAATGAGTTCAAGAGGCCTACTTGATGGTCCTTCCTTGGCATTAAATTGCACTCTGGTCTGCTTACCGAATTGGCAAGATTTGCATATGATACTTTCAGGTAGAGTAATATTGGGAAGACCACGAACAGCATTAAGTCTACTTGATTTGTTGATTTGAGAGAAGCTTAGATGCCCCAACCTTCTATGCCATAGCCAGTTTTCTGAAGATTTACTCAAGTAACATTGTTCTTTGCAGTTCTTCAATACATACAGGTTGCTTGGAGTTCTTTTTCCTTTTATAATTGCTTTACCTGTATCAAGATCACGTACCACACATTCTTTTGAACTAAAGACAACTTCAGCTCCTTGATCACACATTTGACTTACACTTAACAAGTTATGCTTTAATCCATCCACATACATGACTTCATTAGCTTTCACCTTTTCTTTTAGAAAAACAGACCCTTTTCCCTTAATGACCGCAAGAGTATCATTTCCAAATGTAACATTCTTTTCCTTTTCTAGAGCACTATATGCAAGAAGTTTGTTTTTGTCACCTGTCATGTGTCTTGAGCATCCACTATCAATGTACCATTGATTTTCTTCACCTTCTGCAAATAACGCTATGCCACAATTTTCAACCTATAATTCCTTCTTTTTCCATACTTTGGAACTTCAAGGAAAATGCTCTTTTGGCTGAACTTTGCTCCTGCATTCAGATTCTTCATGCCCAAAGTTATTGCAATAAGCACATTCAACTTCATTTAGAAGAGGAGAAAAGTTGTTATAGGTATTCTTCTCAAATTCAATCCTTTTCTTTCTTTCTTCTCTAGTCATGATGGTTTTATATGCAACACATTGAACAAATTTATGACCAAAATTGTGACATGAGAAACATTGTCCATTGAAGAAGAAATTTCTGTGATCATGAAATCTTCTACTTGAATTTACCTGCTGATTGATGTTTCTTTGAGAGATATTCCTGTTAGTGTTCTTTGAATTGAGATGATCATGCTTTACCTGTAATGATTCTTTATTCCCTTGCTGAGTGGCAGAATTTTGTAAACCAGCTGTAGCTGCTTTTAGATAATTTGGTGCCGAAGCCTGAGAAGATTCTCCGGTATATCCAAGACCTGTCTTTATAAGAGGAGAACGTTGTACCTTGATAATCTCATCTAAGGTTTCAGATCCTTTAGCAAATCTAAGATTCAGAGTCTTTACGTTCTCAAAATATTTTCTTAGACTTACCACTTCACATTCTAATTTCTCAATGTGTTTCTTTGCTTCTTCAAATTGCTTTTCCAGAGTTTCTATGGTTATTTTCCTTTCTTCTAAGAGTATTTTACTTTCTTCTAAGCATATTTTGAGTTGATTGTTTTCTTCAAGAAAATCATTGTCCTCTAGAGCATCCACAAAAGTATCATTTTCTTCTCTAGATTCAAATGCCATGAGAAGTCTAAGATCTTGTTCACATTCTTCCTCACTATCAGATAACCCATCACTGTCTTCATGAGTATAGTAACTTTTTCTAGTGTTAAACCGATTCTTGTTCCTTCTTGCTACTTCTTTCCCTTTTGCAGGTGTTTCTTTATGAGGACACTTAGCAGCATAATGACCAACTCTTCCACACTCAAAAAATTTGAAAGGAAGCTTACCTCTGAACCGTCTTGTGCCAATTTGGAGTTTCTTTACAAAATTTACCTCATCTTCTTCTGAGATATATCCTGATCTTTCTACTTCTTGTACTTCTTTCCCTTTTGTAGAAGCTCTGAAGACAGCCTCTTTGAGTTCAGATGGTCCTCCTCTTCTCATTTCATATGCAGTTAGTATGCCATGAAGTTGCACCACAGTAAGGTTTTGAAGATCCTGTTTTTCTTCAAGAGAAGAAACTTTTGACTCAAATTTTGCTGTTAGCGATCTTAAAATTTTCTCAACCAAAGTAGATTCGGTCGTCGTTTCTCCCAGATTTCTCATACGATTTACAACATCATCAAGACGTAAAAAGAAACTGGCAATATTCTCATCACTATGCATTCTTAAATTTTCATATTCAGTTCTGAGAGTTTGAAGTTTTGCACCTTTTACCTTTGCATCACCTTCATAACTTAGAATGATTTTGTCCCATATCTCCTTTTTTGTATTTAGTTGCATAACTTTGACAAATTCTGATTCAGTTAGACTCCCTGTTAGAGCATTGACTTCCTTTGCATTTGTTTCATAATTCTTCTTTTCAGTCGGATCTGTTGGTACTGCTGTTGGATATTGATATCCTTGTTCAACAATGGCCCATACATCTGCTCCCATAGACTGAAGATAGGATCTCATCCTTATTTTCCAGAAGATTAAATTGCTTCCATTAAAGAGCGGAGGCTTGATAGATGCTGTTCCATCTTGATTGCTAATCTTGCTTGATCTTCCTTCTAGTGGCTAAGCTTTTTCAGAAGGACCTGCTCTGATACCAATTGTTGGAAAAATACTGAGAGGGGGGGTGAATCAGTATTTAGTGCTGACAATAAATTTTTTTTTCTTTTTCTGCTTATAAACCCATACGCTACTTTACTGAACACAACTCGCGTATACACGCGGATATCCTTAAGGAAACTCGCGTATGTCCAGAGATCTAATTATGCATTTATTTCTTAACTTAGATCATTGCATCATTTATTCATCAGATGTTTAGTAAACAGTAAACAGGTGCAGTAAGAACATAATAAATCATCACACATAAGCAACACACATGAACACCAGGATTTAAGGTGGAAACCCAATTCGGGAGAAAACCACCGCTGCCGTCGTTTCAGTCTTCAATATTTATTATAGAAAGAAAACTTCTTACAATCATGTACTGGCGCAGACTCATACCAGCACGCAGGCACACACCTGCAGAAGGCTACAACCTTCTCTCGTTTACCAGCCTCTCCTGGAAGGGAGCCACAACCCCTTGCTCTCGTTTACCAACTATCATTGGAAGGGAGCTACTATCCCCTTTCTGAAGGCTTCGACCCTCAGCACCACTGCAGACCACGTTTCATCAATTTTCAAACTGGATCAAAGAGCTTCAACACAACCCTTCACTTATCAACAAAAATACTTTTCCCATTGCTTCAAACAGAACAGTGAAACCACTGTAACCAGAATATCAGAGATAACCCAGACTTCATAATAGATATGCAGAAACACATTCAACCTCGAGCAACCATTAGTTCAAATACCATACGCACTTTTATTTAATCAGACCCGCGTATACACGTGCTTTTCATGAAACCAACCCGCGTATAGATCTACAAGAGATAAACTTTGCAGAACAGACCAGATCTATGAACTTACCTAGATTTCTTCAACTTCTTCAACAGATTTGCGCCAGGTCTTCATTACTTCTTTTCAGAAAAAACCCAACTGCCCATACGCGCTTTTATTTAATCAGATTCACGTATACACGCGCTTTTCATGAAATGAACCTGCGTATAGATCTACAAGAGATAAACTTTGCAGAACAGACCAGATCTATGAACTTACCCAGATTTCTTCAACTTCTTCAACAGATTTGCGCCAGGTCTTCATTACTTCTTTTCAGATCATCCTAGAGATTCACCATTTCTAGATCTAGAGATCTTGAACCTTCATCATATTCATAGGTGCATCATAGATTCAGATCTATCAATTAAGAACATAGTTCAACCATGCATATATACTTCAGAGTGAAGTATTCATTAAAGCCCAGACACTTGCACACCACCTTGCACAATGATCTTCTTCTCCTTATATACATTTAGCCTTTGTCAATACCATGAGTCAAAACCACACAACTTCCGATGGTATTCTTGGACGGGATCAAATAGATAATCCAGCGCTCAATACAATGGACCAATACCATGGTAAAGTCCACTTGTTTTATAAATTTAGAGCGCAAATAGGCATACGCGACTTGGCACGTACTTTTCCGCGTACATACGCTACTTCGCCTCAACAAACCCGCGTATGCTTTGTGACATACCTTGTTCAACATTATTCTGGCACTTTCTGAATTCCTTTCTTTTGCTACTTCTGAACTGATCTATAGATAGATCAGATTTACATCATTCATCAAGTCAGTTTCCATCAGATACAACTTCATCAAATAAGTTGCCATCAACTTTATCAAGTAGGTTGCCATCAACTTTATCAAGTAGGTTGCCATCAAGGACAACACTTTGCATCATATTGCCAACACAATTACATGTTAAGAAGATGAGGGTATAGGTCCCTCACCTTTTCCACCTCAATCCACTTTGCCTTACTCGATTTGTTGCCTTTAAGACCAACCCGAACATAATCAACATTTCCCCTCCTCAAAGTGAGTGTCCTTCTATTAAGGATAGCATCCTCTTTCAACTCATCCAAAAATTATGGCGAGAAATCCTCTATGGATGGCAGCTGAATGTCGCTTCCATAATCAGAAATTAAAGGAGGTTCATACAAACATTAATTTTCCACATTTACAACAAAATACATTTGCATATATGAAGGAAAATCTAGTTGAAAAGCATTATTTCCAACTTTTTTAAGGATCTTGAATGGACCATAATGAATAGGCTTAAGATTTTTACCTTCTCCAACCTCAACATATCAAATTAAAAATACTCCAGGCCCTTATATTGTAGAAAAACTGGAGAAAGCTCCAACTATGGAAGTAAATATTCATGAGGAAGTAAATCTTTTACAATCTAAAGCAATTATATGTGGATTTAATGGATATGGCCTAAACCGAAAGTTTTAATTCAATGTATTTTCTCCACATGGACCCTGAACTGTGACATATTCCTATGCTCAAAGAGATTTTTCATAATCCAATTTGAAACACCTATGCTCAAAGGGATTTTTCATAATCCATTTTGAAACACAAAAGGATCTAGATTATGCTCTTAATGTAGGGCCTTGGTTTTGGGGTAGATTTGGGCTATTAATCACTCCATGGTTCAAGGTTTTAACACCAACACTATGGTGGTATTTACCATGCTGGTTTGGGTGAGGCTTTCGAACCTACCCCCTTTTTTTTGACATCACAAAGTCCTTGAAGATATAGGAAACTCTTTAGGGAATTTTTTTTAAAAATGATTTGGAAACAATAGAAAATGGTACCTTCACATATGCCAGAATATGTGTGGAGATTGATCTTTGCAAAGGGCTTATGAATCAAATAAATTTGAAACACAATAACTTCTAGTGGTCACGAGTTAAAGATTATGATAACATGAAATTTCAATGTTGTGTATGTTTTAAGACATGACATTTATGGAATTCATGTCCACAGACAAAGAAGAAGCCTAAGAAGAAAGAGGTAGTCAGATAGACCAAAAGTATGGTAGTAGACATAGCATCATATTTTTTAGGATGAATAAGAAGACAATAAGGAAAGTCAACTTGAAAAATAAGAAATTAATGACATGACTCAACAAGGAGACATTTCAAATGGGGATGCTATGATTCAACCAAGAATTGCCAGTTTTCCACCATTCAATAGAAAAATATGGATCATGAGGACTCTCTGACATTGGATGGAATCGGGGGCACAAAAATTCCTCGTGTCTCTGAGAGCTCTGATTCTGACAAGGATGCCCCCAATGTAGGATAAGAATTGGCATTAGTTCTACTTGAACAAAATCTCAACAATTGGAAAAAGGAGCAAAAAAAATAAAATATTAGCATTTAGTACTCAACCTTAATTTTCTTTTCTCTTTTGTTGTTGTTTCTTGAATTACACTATGGTTCTTAGTATAAAATAATCTTGATGTTGTCTTCTGTTCTCTTTTGTTTCGCCGTGTCCTTTCTGATTTCTATACGCATACACACCATATGTAAGCATATAACAAGAAATTTTCACCCAATTTATTTGAAGTTCTAGTTCCAGGTGCTTAAGTCACAACATGGCTAGAGAGAACATTTCCATATATGGCAACAAATGGTAATGCTTGCGCAGGGCTCTGGTAATTCCGTGTGAATAAACACATGATGTGAGAAGGAATGAATATTTTGGTTTTTTTTCCTGTTGAAAAACATAAGATTACTCCTTCAAAATAAAATCAATTGAATCAAATACTAAGAATTCTACAAAGATCTTACTCATTGGAATGTAAATCAAAGAAATGCTTTACAGGGCATACAATAGTCTTTCACTCAAGCGATATTATTAAATGTTCATGTAAATGTTTAAAAAACAAATCTTGTTTCCACTCTTTAATGAGGCTTGTTCCTTTTTAGGTGACTAATTATAAATTCAATTGAAAAATACAAGCAAATTTTGAAAAGGAAGTCAATCCACTACATAAATTAACACTTCTCAAAGAGTCCCCTCATCATTGGATTAAGAACATAGTGTTTTCTAAATGGATAATATTGAACATATTTCATTGTTATCAGTTTAAGTGTTCATACAATAGAATGAGAAACACTATATTATTCATACTTCAATGAAGACTTGTCTTCTCCAAAAAGTAATAACACACAATAAGAATATAAGCAATGAAAACAAGGCAATTGAACTTATTCACCAAACACAATATTCATGAAATAAAAAGGGTAAATCTTATCAATATATGTTGTGGTATAGAAAGAAGAGTAAAGTTGGCCAAATTGAGGGGCTCACCCAACTGGCTTCATGTTTCTAGTAAAACCATAGTACCACAAAACAAATACACAAAATATTTCTCAGAATATTAGCACAGTTGCATTGTATTAATGAAATGAAGGTTAAACAATACATGCTAATAATACTATGTGTTTCTCAAACTAATGGTCAATGGGTCAAATGAAAAACTAATTTATTAATTACATTGACAATTCACTAATTGAAATGATTACATTACATCACTTCCTCAATGTTTTATATAGAATTTACATATTACAAAAGGGCATACAAGTGAACCCTATTCAGTTCCCTTGTTCCACACATCAATTACATTGAATACATATCACGAGAGACAAAGAAAGGTAATCTAGTATTTTACTTGATGAGAATAGACCACAATTAGATCAAATGAGACAAGATGATCTCTACTTGTTTCCCTCAATTGATTTTTCAATTGGACATGCTATCCTTGACACAATTTTACCATAGGTTTGAATAGAGGATAACTCTTATCCTATGTAGTTTGGAATTGATTTGATGAACATGGAAGCATTTCGAGGCATCTAACAAAAAAAACCATGTCTTAAATTTTCTTCTAGAAGCGTGGAAATATGCCAAACAATGAGTTAGGGTCGTTATGAGTTACACGGCCTAAACTAGTCAAACCATCATTAGTAATAAATAAACTCTTAACCCCCCCTTAATTTACGAAAAGCAATGGAAAGGCTACTAAAATAACAATGTGATTACCTTGTAAGCTCTCAAATGACCTTTGCAATGAAAATATGGTAAAAGGGAAAGTAACGTGGTAAAAATGGAGGATTAATATGGGTAAAAAATAAATAAATGGCAATGAAGATGACATCAAATTAGAGGGCTAACAATGACATCTCATAGTCAAGTTAATAATTGAATAAAGCTCATTTCTTAAAGACAACATTCCCAACATGAAAACATTAATTATATTTAAAATCTGCACATTATCTAATACAGGAATCAAGATGCAAAACTAGAGTAAAATAATTCATTCATAATAACCAAAGAGAAAACCAACCAATTTTTACTTAGTCTATTTCAACAAATCTATGGAATAATGTAGCCTATGGCTCTTTCTATGCATCCTCCTCTCTTAGCTAGCAAACAATTCCTTTGTGGGTGAAAGTATAGGAACAATAGAGAGGGTTCGAGTGATGAGAAGACTATGACCTTTCATTTCCCATTCCTCATTATTTTCCCAATCTTAAAGATTTTTCCAAATTTACAATTGCAAATATTCACAATAAAAGAAATAGATTTTGAAACAAATATAATATTTCTTTTAATTAGCTATGTATGATCTTGAATAGTACATGTTAATTGAGGTTAATAATTCAATTTATGGAATGAAAACAAATCTCTGGAATAATGTAGCCCATGGCTCTCTCTATGAATTCTCCTCTCTTAGCTAGCAAAAAATTCCTTTGAGAGTAGAAGTATAGAAACAATAGAGAGAGTTGGGGTGACAAGAAAACTATGACCTTTCATTTTCCATTCTTCGTTATTTTTCCAAACTTAAATTTTTTTCCAAATTTACAATTGCAAATATGCACAATAATTTACAATTACAAATATTCACAATAAATTATAATAGAAATAAATTTTGACACATAGATTGAAAAACAAAAAAATCTCATCATCATTATTAATAAGTAAAAACTTATTTCCAAATACACATCTACTTCCCATATATACATCTCTGTCAAAGTAATAATTAATTTTAATAAAACATAAACCTTAAAATACTCGCCCAATCACTTAGAAACTGCTAAGCCAAATTGTCGGTTAAACAAACTTAAATTACTGGCCTACTCGATTAGACACTACCAACCCAAAATTACTCGCCTAAATTTGTATCTACGATGTGGTCAATCCAAAACCCAATGGAAAGAGAGGATGATAGCGCTTGTCCCCGAAATTCATGGGCAGTTGATCAACATTCCTAAACCATGTTCTTGGCAGCTTTCCTTCAAAACCATAATCTCCAAAAATCACATCTGTCACACCCTGTCCCTCTGTGCCAGGGAGCCATGCCGCAACGAAAGCATCCACCAACGGAAGATACGGTTCGATAACAAGTGGCCTTCCCGATATCAAGATTACTAGGCATTTCAACGACCCACACACGTTCTTAATCGTGTCACCTCCACCCAGGGGAATTGTCAAATTGAGATTATCCCCATACATTTCTGCATAAGGTGCCTCACCCACAACCACAATACCATATGAAAACCCTTGTTCTTTCACGTAATTTGCATCTGGATTTTGCTGATAAACAACCTCGGTAGAGGGGCTAACAGCCAACTTGATTGCTTCAAGAATTGTAGTTCCTGCATGACAAAAGTTTTTTTTTCCAAAGGGTCAATTGAATCACTGGATTTTACTATTCTAGTTTACAATAAATGATAGCTGACATAACATAAATGTAATGGAATTTACCTATGGTTGAGTTTCCACTTGTTCCTTGCCATTGGATTGTCCATCCACCACACTGGTAACCCAGATTGTCAGGATGGGTCCCTGCAACAAGAATCTTGGAAGCGTTCTTACCCAAAGGAAGCAAAGGCTCGCTAGTTGATTTTCCATTTTTCAACAATACCAGAGATTTCCTGACAGCTTCTCTTGCCAAATTCCTGTGCTCCTGTTATTCCAAAAATGACAGTTACATGGCACGAAAACAAAGAATTGCATTGCACACGTTGCCTATCATAAATTTGAAATAGCACACAATTTATACCTTGCTGCCAAGCTGACTGGCTACGCTCGGATCGGACAGAGGTTGTTCAAAAAGTCCCATTGTGAATTTTACTCTCAAAATTCTTCGAACTGCGTCATTTATTCTTGCCATGGAGATGAAACCACCCCTTACTTGAGATGTCAGAATGTTAACAAAGTCCTTGAAATTGTAGGGAATCATCACCTATGAAGCAGATTTCCAACAGCAAAAATCAGGCATGAATCTCACAGGTTTCGTATTTAACTATGATAAAACAGTGTTTAACTGGGAATACTTCAAATTGAGCAAGAATGGAAGAGAAATACACTACCATATCAATCCCTGCACCCACACTTTCAAGGACTGACAAAGAGTAATTAGCACCAGGTGGGCTAGTTATTCTGTCAATACCTTCCCAATCTGAAATAACAAAGCCCTGTGAACAAAACAAAAGGCGTCATTGTAAAATAGTTGGTTGAACGTTTTACACAATATGATTTTTTTTTAAACTTAAACCACAAAGCCAAGATGGATCATGATTATAAGAATAACTGTAATAATACCTTGAAGCCAAGTTGCTTCTTGAGGACATAAGAAATGAGAAATCGGTTAGCATGCATCTTCACTCCGTTCCAACTGGAATAGGAGATCATAATGGTGGAGACTCCTTTTTCAATGGCATCAAAATAGGGAGTCATGTGGGTGTTGACTAATCTTTTATAACTGCTGACAGTGTTATTCTCATCAATACCCTTGGTTGTTCCTCCATCACCTACAAAGTGCTTAGCACATCCTGCAACTTTTGACCTAGTAGGCACCAACAGATCACACAGTTAGAAATGGAAACTTATTTCAGTAAACTGTGACATGATTGATGGGAGAAATTCATGTTCTATCTGCATTTGTGAAAAGCTAAATGAATAGAAATAAGGTTGCAAGCTTACGGCCCAGCTATAAAAGGCTCCCCCCTTGTAGAGTTGGCAGGAGGCTCTCCCTGCAGGCCAAAGATAAAATCTGACATGGACTTGACAATATTTGGATCCTCGCTGTAGCTCTCATAGCAACGCCCCCATCGAGGATCTCTGCAAACCTGCCAACACCAAATAAAACACTCTCTAAGCAATTCAAACTTTACCTTCATTTTGAACAAACTTCTATTAGTTGAACTTAATGCAAGAGTCTTACAGCAACACAAGGAGCAAATGTGTACTGGATGCCAGTAGCTCGAATTTCGAGAGCTGTAGCAGCTCCTATTCTTCTAACCAGATCCGGATCCCTGCATCAATAAAACATTGGTCCAAGTTGTAAGTGAAGCTTACTAGATTATTCTAACCAAAAAACTAGTGTTTGCTCAGCACTGAAATTTACACCCTGATTTTTATTATCCTGATTCACTACTCTGATATCTTATTATCCCATTTTACTTAAAATTTTGCTGATTGCAATTCGGGTGATCTCAGGCACTTAGTAAATCACTTATTTCTAAGATTTTGATCAAAGCAATCCCAGGGACTCCAGGCATTTTCTAAATCATTGCCTCCTAAGTTTTTGCTTATAACACTCTAAAAAAACCCTAGGTACATCATCTTAGATTTTTCTCACAGCAATCCAGGTCATCATCGAAGATTTTTCTCATAACAATCTAGGTCATCAAAGGTGCTTTAGATAGCATACCTTCTCAGATTTTTTTCATAGCAAGCCAATGTCACCAAAGGCACTTTACAAATTGTTCTCATAGCAAGTCAAGGTCACTAAACGAACTTTCCAAATTGTTCTCTCTTAAAATTTTGGATTTTGGGTTGCCCAAGAGCGGTAGTTTAACTGATCTTTGGTGGTTATTTTGGTTATATTTTCTAGTAAAAATATCCAGAATCAAGAAGAACTTTGTTGAAATCACAAGTTTAATAGGACTTTGTTGAAATCACAAGTTTAATACAGCTGTCCAAGGTGCTGAATCTATTTATTTATTCAAAAACAAATTTTAAACAACAAAAAAAGATGATCTGACCAAAAAATATTTTGTCAGATTACAAACAAAAACTCCAAAACCGTCACTTCCAAATACTTATATTTTAAATTTTTGGAAATAACAATCCAAATTACCTGAATGCATTTCCAATTCACTGTAAACAAAGATTTTGCTCAGAGTGACCTAATCATTGTTGGAATCAATCCCTCTTCAAGTATTGCTCACAGTAAATCAGATCAGAGTAGTCTACGGAGGCGGAGGAATTGCACAGTGACCAAAAGTAAGTGACCGAAATCCAGGCAATTTTTTTTTAAGAAATCTTGCAGTAGCAGAGTTTGAATCATGTTTTTGATAGTGGAAATGCTTTCAGCACCATCAAAAATCTCTAGAGTTCCCAAAATATTGAAATTTGATAGCTATAACTTAGATTTACAAAAATCCTTGTCATATTTTCTTAAAATCTAACCCAAATTTCAATGATTTTCAAGGCAAAAAACAATCTAACTAGAAATCAGATCACCTCACTCCAGGCAAGGCACTTTTCAAACACTGCCTCTTCAGATTTTGAGTACGGTAATCCAAAGATACTTGTCTCAAGTAAAGGTGACGGTAGATTAAAGGGAATAAAAGAAAATGCCCAACCATACACGCATGGACTTGCTTTAGCAATCAAATGGAACTTTCCAAATCATCCATGCTCGCTTTGTGGTAATCAAAAGCACTTTCCAATTCCTTGCCTCTCAAGGAAACAAGGTAAGCTAAAGTTTAATGAAGAAAAGACAATGCCCAACCATACAACCATGGACTTGCAAGGAGAATATTATTATTATTATTGTCTAGAGCCGAAAGGTTTTATGTCATCTAGCAGATCACTGAACCAATTGACATGTTTACACCATTGCTATGAAAATAAAGGAGAAGGGTTTATACTCTACTTGCCTGGTAGCTCCAAGCCCAACATTGTGAGGGAAGATGGTAGCCCCATAGACATTGTTGTGGCCATGCACAGCATCAATGCCATATATCATAGGGATCTGGAGCCGGGTCGACATGGCAGCCTTCTGGAGCTCATCTACCATGTTCATCCATGTTGCTGGAGATGCCTGGGGTGCAGGAACGCTACCACCTCCGCTCAGCACACTTCCTGCAGTACACCCATACCGTAGCACCATCAACAACAAACCAAGACAATTTCAACCTTGCATCTTAACTGTTTGACTTTTAACTTATAATACCAAATGGGCTCAATCGTTTAGATCCGTCAATAACAGGAAATGGAAAAAGAGAAAGAAGAAACTTGAGATGAAGGAATTTTTGTGTGTGTCACCAATGTAGTAATTTTTCATAACGTCTGCGGTGGCCACTGTTCTTTCAATCTGTGTCATCTGTCCGATCTTCTCTTCCAAAGTCATCCGCGCCAGCAGGTCTTCCACACGTGCAGTGATGGGCTGAGATGGGTCCTTGTACTTCGCATACTCAGTAGCTTCTGCGCACCATAAAAGTCCAACAAACAGCAAGAAACACCATATTGAATCCATTTTCGACAAGGAAGTATCACTCTACTCCGATCTGCTCTGCACCGATGAAGAAAGGCTAAGTGGCTTACATGAGAGCATGCAGAATATTTATAAAGGAATAATGGACGAGGATAAAATGCGCCAAGCAACAACGAGGATAAATTTAAGGAACCAATGCGCCAAGCAACAACGGAATACCCATTGATCATATTACTAACGCGTGATACCCGGAGGTGGCTACACTCTGGATTTTGAACCCCTGTGTTCGCACTCATTTGTTTTTCTTGGTTTTTTTTGTTTTTTTCCATATTGTTTCGTAAGTACCTTGGTCACTCAACGGTCAATTACTAACGCGTGATACCCGGAGGTGGGGATTTTGAATTGTTTTTTTTTTGTTTTTTTCCCATATTCTTTCATAAGTACCTTGGTAACTCAACTTTCACGTAAATTAAGTGGTTTTTGGGGAAATTCTCTAATCATTTTTCCTCATTTTTAAGATGGTTTTTTTTCGAAATGTTTTAATAAAATTTCCAGCATTTTTAAAATGGTATTTTGAGCAGAGCGTTTGGTTACAGTTTTGATAACGTAATTTGATTACCGTTGTGGTAAGTTAAATAAGCGGGGTAATAAGGTGTAGAGAGGCAGAGCTGTGAGACTGGAAAACCACCCTAACTCTTTTTGGGCTTCTAGTGATTCCGGTGATTCTTTACGGTTGTGAACTATGGGCCAGCAGCACAACCAAGATGCAGTGGAAACAAATTGAGAAAATTCAGAAACGTTTGATTGCACACAAATTCAAAATTAAAAGTGCAGTTCCTTATGCTATCCTGTTAAGTGAAACAGGGGCTGCTCCTATTGAAGCAATTGCTATGGTGCGAGTCATAAGGTATCTGAAAAAAATTGAGCAAATGGAAGAGGATAGATGGCCTAAGGTTGTGTTTAATGACAGATTGTGTAAAAGACAGAAGACTTGGATGCGGCAAAATAACAAATGGTTTAGTAAATGGGGTATTTGCTTGAGCATGTGTCCTACAAACAGTAAAGAGATAAAAACTTTTGTTATGGATAAATTCCATAAACATACTTGGAAGAAAGAACTAGAGAGAAAGAAAAAGTACTACATAGAAGAGTTTAACCCCACACATAACCATCAACAAAAGGCATACATAGGGGCTGATATTTCTTGGAGATCTAAAATTCTTATTGCTCAATTAAGGACTAATTCTCATCAACTCCGTTGTGAAACAGGGCGCTGGAAAAGACCAAAAGAAATGTGGGAAGAAAGAGTATGTATTTTTTGCTCCTCCAGAAAAGTGGAAACAGAAAAACATTTCATTCTAGAATGTGAGGCCTTCAAGGACACCAGAGAAAACTATGCAGGTATTCTGGCAGCTAATTCTTGGGATAATCTATTCAGCGAAGAGTTTGTCGATAAGCTGGGAGTGCTCATTATAAAAATTCACAGGAAAAGGGCCGAATACAAGAGTCAGATAGGGAAGCAATCTGTCCCATAGGCTATTTTTAGCCTCGTGGACATTAAAATTTCTTTCTTTCTTTCTTTCTTTCTAGGTAAGCCCAACAATACCACAAAGACGCCCATCTCAAGGATTTGACCCCGTATCTTTTTATTTATGAATTAATTCATTGAATTATATAGATATTTTGTTTTTAGTAACCTTTTATTGGACTTAATGAATGAACCTCGTGTAAACCTCGTGTAAAGTAAAATCTAAAATAAAATATTTATATTTTCAATATTTACATTTTGTTTACGGGTTTTGGATAGATGGTGATTGGGTGTTTTGTTAAGACACTCTTGGACGTGAAGAGACTTATTCAATTCTCCACCACATCAGGGTGATATATTGGACACGATGATGATGAAGCTTACAAAAAAAATATTTACATTTTGATAAATTTATTAAACAAAAAGTTTTTATACGTCAATTTAATATTTACCTTAAACATAATTTTAAAATTGTATTATAACAAGTCTAGATCCATCTTAATTTCGGATCTACAAAGCACAAGTGATTTGATCCCTCTCGGGATTGGTAGATTCGAAGTTAAGATGGATCTAGAGTATGTAGGTTTCCACAATCCATAATTGTAGTAAGGTTATTTCTAAATATATTTACTTGTATATAGAATCCTAGAATCATATACATGGTAAAGATATTGAGAATTAAGACTAATATTATAGTATTATATTTTCTCTTTTTTATATGTGCTTTAGCGTTCCTGAAGATCTGTGACCACTACGTCCACGAAATAGACAAATTTATCCAAAATGACCACTTCCTATTGGCTCGATTACGGAGGCTGGCCCTGAGAGTGTTGAGAGAACTAAACTAACTCTTAGACTTAATTATTTATAATTTTTTAATAATAATTTTCATTTATGTTGGCAGAAAAATGATGAATGGGTTAAGATACTTGGTTTATGCATAGGGGCCAACAAAAGCTCCATCGTAGTCTAGCTTAATGCCGACATTTTCACTATATTAAGGAAGAATAAGGCGTCTCACCCGAGGCGTGCCGCAACCTTACTTAGTTAAGGGGTTGGAATTCGGTATCGGGGGAACCAACATGGAGTCTATCATCACTCAGTAAACCCAAAAATATTACATCAAAGGTGAAATCATGACAGCTCAAGCATTCAAGAAGAAAATATACGGTGCATGTGCAGTCATAATAAAATTTTTAAAAGGCCACATCAAATCACACACGAAGATTCACATATAACCCTGTAACTCCTCCTTTCATTAGATTCAACAACATTACAACAATACATCACGCTTGAAAGCCTCGTTGATAGAACATAAACCAACACAACAAGATACTAAATGAGCAAGATAAGATGGAATAGTGTAGGCTCAATAGTCTCTGTGAAAAAGTTTCAGTGTACTCCTTTCTTCTTCCCTTGGCTTTCCCTTAGGCCTTCTTAAACCCTACATTCACTTGAACTGCTACTTCTCCCTTGGATGCTCCATCTTTTCCCTCTTTCTGCTACCTCTGTTGCTCGTCTGTGTTTGATTCCTCGACTGCCAGTGTTTCTTTCAGCTCGACTATAATTGCTCGAGTCCTGATTTCTCTGGCCAGTCCTTTGTAACTGCTAGTTTTTGGTGGGTCCCTTATCTTTATTTGGTTGTCTTCTTCATGACTTCTCGACGGTTACCTCTGGTCAAAATGTGGTCAATCTTCAAAACATGTCACAACTTAGCTCTCAAAACGAAGGACCCAACAGGCCCCGAAGACAATCCATTGACTCATCGCCGAGTCAATCATTTGTCAGCGCTGGTGGTGCTTCTTGTTGTTGCGGTGCTACTCCTCCTTGATTGGTTCCTCCAAACTGACGATCCAATTATGGGACGAAATCAATGGATGCATTTTTTAACCTTGTGAACTCATCGACAGTCGCTTGCCATGAGCTTGTGAGAGTGCTCATTTGATTAAGGAACTACGTTGTGAGTTTGTCAGTAGGATGGGAAAGGAGGGTCATCAAGAGGGTTTCCTATTGAGTTTCTGTGTCATCGTTGATCTATTGTAGTGTCTCTAACTTAGCCCGTGCTGGTGGCTTAAGGTCACGGAGCAGGTTCTTGGCCTTGCTCAACTCATCCTCAATTTGTTGTATTTGGGTTTCGAGGGCATCCTTCCGTTGACCTGTGCCAAAATCTCCTTCCGTTGGGACTTGTCCTTGCAGGCCATGGCTTGGTTGAAAAACTAATTGTCCTGTTGATGCCAGGGGATAACTAATTGATTTCTTCTTGCAAGTCAGCCTGACCAGTCACTAACTCATGCTAATAGTCCCTTGGCTTCCTTCATAGCCTTAATATAAAGGCTTTCAGATAAGCCACTTCTACGATTTTTTGCTTAATCTCAATGGTATACTGGGAAGCGGGATCTGGTAGCGCCCTCTAAGTGGCATAAATATTTTGTTTAAGCTCTCTATTGGTCAGACGAGGTCGGCATAGGATGCGTTGGTGTGTGTTACACAACATTTTGTCACTGTCCCTGCAATCCCCAACTCGCACATTGGAGGGTCGTTTCTGTGACCAATACGTAGTTTCATGCTTTGCAAATACCATCCTTGCATCCCTTTTGATGAAAACAACATTCTTTTTGTTAACATTTCCCTAAGCAGAGCTGTGAAAATCCCTATTTTGCCTTGGCACGAGTAGCCCGTTACACCCTCGCGCCGACCAGGAAATTTAACAGTGAGCCCACGCCACTTGGCGCTTTGTGCCAGTTAGACACCTGCGCAAAGCTGTTTATGGATTTTTTAAAAAAAATAGAGGTGGAGGTTCCATTCCAACCACCTTGGGGATGAGTCATTGGGAGTGGTTGAACTGAAACAACCACTGACTCCTTCCTTTAGTTAATAGTTTCCACCTCCCTTGGAACTCTCCTAAAGGATAAGACTCCCTCCCACCTTTGTAGGGATCCCAACCTCCTCTCTTTCCTCTATATAAGAATCTATCTCCTTTAGTAGAAGCGAGCTGAAAAAATTATAGCTGAACGGCTGAATAGCTGAACTAGGAGAATTATACTATAGCTAAGCTGCTAGAGAAGATAGAGTAAGAAAGATTGTGTTAAGAGAGCTCGAGTCGATGACTTCTGAGAGAGCTTGAGTCTGAATTCCCTGACCGACACTTGAGATGTGTTTCGTCTGAACCCCGCTGGAGGAGATTGCGACGTCAAAGCATTAGTTGTACTCTTCATTCTACTCATTAATATACATGACTACTGTTTGGTTCCACTATTGTGTTATGATGTTTATTTGATGCGATATGTTTAGCCCTCTTTGACTGGTTAATAGTTGTGAGTGAAACTATTCTGTCATATGTTGTTCTTGTTCTTTGTCCTATGTGCAGGTATCTGAGAGTGACAGCGAACGGATCGCGACTTGCCAAGGCAGGAGCGAGAGACCACTATTCTTTTCGCAACATCGACAGCGTTGGATTCAAGGTAGGTCAATCTACCATGTTTTTTGTTCATTCATTAACTAGGAAGCAACACTTTAGTGTGTCCTTGTGTTACTAGACCCACCCTAGGGCTAGAGGGATCGTCTCTGTCCGCAAAGAGGATTTACCTTCATATTGGCGACTCCACTGGGGATCAGTTCGAGTTTGTCGTGTCATCCTGTTGGGTCGGTTTCCATTCTTGGTTTAATTATCTATCTTTTTCTGGTTTGTTTGCTAAGTTTCCATTCTCTGTTCAGCTCCAGAGAGTCAAGGTTGACCTCTGGTCATTAGGTTAGGGTTTTCCCTCTTTTTCCCATAGGTATCCAGCTTGGCGCATTTTTTGTCTGGACAGTCGCGCTGATTGGCGCATGTTGCTTTTGTAGCACTCACGAAAACCTTTGTGTGGCATGGATTATAGCCTTACAGTCGCGCCAATCCCTATAGGTTTTGGTTTGACCTCCCTAATGCGTTTTTTGGTCATTTGTTCTTGCCTCTAGGTTATTTTTGAGTGTGTTTAAGCCTTTGCAGACTGTGTTGACTACTGTAGACTTGTTTCCCTTAGTCATTTGTCCATTGTCTTGTTGGTGTCATTTCAGACCTTAGGGTTTCTAGGTGTTCTTGCACACCGAGCTTTCTGTTCAGGAACAAGTATCTTTGATAGTTATAAGTCTCGTTTCGGGTTTTTAGACTGAGTTTTCTTGATCCTTTTGTTTTGCTGATTGAATGGTATTTTCATTTTTCGATTAGTCCTTCTTCTTCAATACTTTGAGCATCGATTACTTTGCTTGTTTGGGTCGTTTTGAGAACTCTCTTTCTTGATTGAAAGTTTTCTTCATTAGCTTGCATGTTTTTGTGTTTGTTTTGCTTTGGTTGATTCATTCAATTTCAAAACCTTACATTCGCAAAACTCAAACTAGTGTTTATTTTGTTTTCCATTGAATTAGTACAATGTGTGCTTCATTTCATTGAAAATTCAAAAAATCAAAAAATATCTTTGCATTATTTTGTTGCATAAAAAATGAAATGTTCCTTTACATAACTAGCATTTCTTAATCTAGGAAGGAATTTCGTTTTTGATTGTTTGCATTAAGGGCATTAGAATTTTCTTCACTTGTTTTCTTTGTTTGCTTGTTTGAAAGATTTCTATCCTTCTTATAACTAGTATTCATCGAATTGACATGGTGTTCATTTGCATATAGTTTGCATCTAGGAATTTGAGTCTGTTGTGGTCTTGTGATTTGGAAGATTGGCATACCAAGAGACAAGGCAACATCAAAACCAGTCTTTAGAGCTCTAGGACCTAGCCTTCCTAGTCTCAGAGAGGGATCTCTCAATTGTTTGCGAAGATATGACTTGTTTGCTTGTAAAAGGTTGATTTTAGGCTAGTTATTATGTTGAAAATGCAGCAAGATGATGGAGCTTAGTGAAATGAAGTCGCCTTCACTAAGTGGGCCCGCAGGCAAATTCTAGCGCAAAGTCTATTTTTAGACTATGTCTATTTTTAGACATATGGAGCATGGTCCAGGGGTTGCAGTGTGTTATTCTTGGAGTATTGGTCATGTTGGTAAAAATAGATGGACCTCTATTTTTTGACCTATAGGTCGAAGTCTATATTTAGACTGCCTATCCTAAAAATAGGGAAGTCAAGTATTATTTACCCTTAATAATATTTGGACTATAAACTTCAGTTTACTCTCTTGGAGCACTTCAGTTCGAGCCTTGGAAGTGGCTCATGCATCTGACAGAGGAATTACGCTATTCCTAAGGGTTTGGTGAGCTCATGCATGGTTGACTTCAGTTAGGAATTCAGTGGCAGAAGTTTGGTGGAGTTGATGAGACGGTTGGTGGAGTTGTGTTCGGTTTAACTTAGTTGAACTAGTTGAGATTAGTTTAACTAGCTAATCAACTAGTAATGAGTGGAGTGAAATAAATATTATTTAATTCATTAATTAGTAACTCATTATTCAACTCAAGAACACATCAGTTCACTACAGTGCATGAACAGTTCAGTGGAGACCGGTGAAAGAGGTAGATGAAAGGGTGGAGTTAGCTATCAGTGGCGACATCAGTTGTGCATGAGATTTGCACCACACTTGGAGGAATTTCCCATGATGATTGCGCTGTCAAGCCAAGGAGATTCGAACCTTGGATCTCTATTTAGACAAGCCTTGATTGCGCAATAGAGGCAGGCAATTAGTGGATGTGTTTTGAACCTGTGACTTGTTCAAAACCAAGCTAGTTTGTGTGTAACTTCATGAGATAGTACTGAGTACTTGTGAGGAGTATTGTACTGAGTTTGTTACATGTTTTCTCCATTATAATATACACAAGAGCTGCGGGGTTTTCAGCTATAAGCTTTCCCCATACATACTGTGTTAATGTGTATGATGATTTGATGTGCTATCGCTTGTTTTATTTCCGCATGTGTGATGATCTGAGTGGAAGAGATTATGTGTTGCATATGAATTCAAATTGATATGTGATCAGGATAATCTCGGTGGATAATTATTCATTATTCAACAAATTTCTACATGGTATCGGAGCTATTGAAGCAAAGATTGATCATCACAGTGATTACAAACTTATTTCGGTAGACAGAGTCTACATGCGGGCCAGGTAGCCTCTGGATCCATCCTTTCCTTTGAAAGGTGATATATCCAGTAAATGCCCCTGCAGTCGATCTCTGTGCTAGAAATAATTTGTTCTCACAGATCAAGAGCGGTTGAGCTTTGAGTTGGAATTCGAATTTTGCAGCAGTTTGTTTTCTTGGTGCCGGAGTTGAAAATGTCTTTCAACGGTTTGCGACTCAAATATGCTCTTGAAGGCAGTTCGAATTATGTTGCATGGAAAGATCGCATGGAGGCAATATTAGAAGATAATGGACTGAAGGAGTTCGTAGATACGGATGTCCAAAAGCCCACTGATCCTGCTGAAGTCGAAGCTTGGAAAAAGAAGATGGCGAAATGTCGAAGGATCCTGTTGGAGGGCGTCAAGGATCATATTGTATCCAGCCTGCATGGAAAGGCTTCTCCATATTTAATGTGGAAAGCTTTGACGGATCTATTCCAGAGTAAGAGCGACCAAAGGAAGCTGGCGCTCAAAGATAAGCTCAGGAACATCAAGATGGAGAAAGGCGACAGTGTCGCCAAATACCTCACGAAGTTCACTCAGTGCAGAGATGAGCTGGGAAGTGTGGGGGTGACTGTCGAAGATGAGGACATGGTCGACCTGGCTCTCCTTGGTCTTCCGAAGGCTTGGCACTCATATCAAGATAGTGTCAATGGTCGGGAGAAGCTGTCAGGATGGGAGAGCCTTTGGGCGGATCTCATGCAGGAGGAGATAAGGAGGACTACTCATGATGGATCTTCATCAAAGGGAGCTGATGAAGAAAATTGCGCTTTGGTTGCCAAAGCAAAGAAGGGGAAGGGTAAGAAAACTTCTCATTTCGGTGCAAAGGGAAAGAAGCAGGATATGGCGAAAGTGAAGTGTTTTCACTGCCATGATCACGGACATTATGCTACCAATTGTCCGAAGAAGAAGAAAAACAAGCAAGCGGGAAGATCTGTAGATGGAGAAGCTTTGGCTTCGCAGTTCGAGCTTGAATTTTCACTGATCGCATGCTTGGTTTCAAGTGTGATGGGATCGGTGTGGTTCTTGGAAATCGGTGCGTCATTTCATATGACGGGAGATCGGGATTTGTTCTCAGATCTGGAGGACAAAGATCTGGGTGTGCACATCGAGATGGGCGATGATGGTAGATACAGTGCGACTAGTATCGGTACCATATCCTTTCAGAGGGAGTCTGGTAAACCCTTCGTGTTGAAGGATGTCATGCATGTACCTGGATTGAAGAAGAACTTGATCTCTGTGGCGATGTTGGAAGATAAGGGGTATGATGTGGTCTTTAGCGAAGGAAAAGCCTTCCTGCGCAGTAAGACTACTGGAGAGACCCGAAAGATAGGGGTTCGAACCAAGAACCTTTATCAGTTGCAAGTAGATGGATGCGTAGCAATGGCATGCAAGGCGGGAGAAGTGGTGAGCCAGGATGATGAGGGCGAACTGTGGCACAGGAGATTGGGCCACCTTCACCATGGAGCTTTGAAGATCCTGCAGCAGATTTCTACTGGGCTTCCTAAGGGCACTCTTGCGCAGTCAGATCAGTGCAAAGGGTGTACTTTAGGGAAGTATGTGAAAGCCACCTTTCACGAGAAGGATAGTCGCGCCACGACGATCCTTGAGAGAGTTCACACAGACGTGTGTGGTCCTTTCTCAGTTGCTTCGACAGCAAAGCACAAGTATTACGTGATCTTTGTTGATGATTTCTCTCGAAAGTGTTGGATCTTCTTCATGCAGAAGAAGAGCGATACATTCGCGAAGTTATGTGAGTTTAAAGCACTGGTCGAGAAGGAGTCGGGGAAGAAGGTGATTGCTCTAAGGAGTGATAACGGTGGTGAATTCATCTCGGCTGAATTCAAGGAGTTCTGCAGCGCAGAAGGGATTCGGAGAGGCTCATCGCACCCCATAACCCACAGCAGAACGGGGTGGCTGAGCGGAAGAACAGAACGATCGTGGGTGCTGCACGGGCGATGTTGCATGATCAGGGCCTACCCCTTCACTTGTGGGTTGAGGCATGCAATACAACAGTGTATGTGCAGAACCGTTGTCCTCACAAGGTTCTTGGCATGAGTACACCAGAGGAGGCTTATTCTGGCAAGAGGCCTGATATTTCCCATTTGCGGATTTTCGGATCTCCTGTCTACATGCATGTGACGGAGGATGCAAGAAGGAAGCTGGATCCAACTGCTGAAGTTGGAATATTTGTGGGGTACACTGATACACCTCACAACTATCGGGTGTATGTGCCAGACAGTCGCAAGACTGTTGTGCGACGGGATATAAAATTCCAGGAGGAGAAAGCCATGCGGTGTTCGCTTGAGAGGAGGCCCCCACAATCTTTGCATGCGGATGAGGAGTTGTTAGTTCCTAAGGAGGAGCTGAGATGTGGATCGACCACGAAGGAAGTTCGGGGAGGTGAAAGAGCACCGTAAGAGCAGCCATCGGAAGCGCATGCACACTGCGAGAAGTTGAGCGACGCACCGAAGATGCGAGGAGAAGGTTGTGAGACACCCTCGAAGCACAACGCGACAGGCGATCCAACTGGATACCAGCACTGGACCATGCTGGCTCTTGTGAGTCAATGTGTCGTGACAGAGCCATCCTCTTTTGAGGAAGCTGTGGAGGAACCCGCATGGGTTGATGCCATGATCGAAGAATATGATTCGATCGTCGGGAACAGTGCATGGGAGATTGTCCCAAGACCGGTGGGAAAATCAGTGGTGGGTTCGCGATGGATCTACAAAGTGAAGCAGGCAGCTGACGGGAGTGTGGAGAAGTACAAGGCGAGATTTGTCGCCCGTGGATTTTCACAGATCGAGGGGATCGATTATGAGGATAATTTTGCACCTGTCGCAAGGTACTCTTCCATACGGACGATCCTTGCTCTCTCAGCGCAGATGGGGTGGCACATTCATCAGATGGATGTGAAGACTGCGTTCCTCAATGGAGTTATTGAGGAAGAGGTGTACATAGAGCAGCCTGAAGGTTTTGAGATCTTCAGCAGTGAGTCGCATATGTGCCGACTCAAGAGAGCACTGTATGGGCTGAAGCAAGCACCTCGTGCTTGGTACACTCGGATAGACAGCTACTTCACCGGGCTTGGATTCTCCAAGAGTGAGGCGGATCCAAACCTGTACCAGATTGTGGTGGAGGGGAAGCCGTTGATCATCGTACTGTATGTAGATGATCTGATTTTGACTGGCGACGAGCAGTTGATACTTTCATGCAAGGAGGATCTTGCACGAGAGTTTGAGATGAAGGACCTGGGCATCCTTCATTATTTCCTGGGATTGGAGATTTGGCGGCGCAGTGGAGGACTGTTTGTTTCTCAGGGCAAGTATGCCCGGGAGATTCTGGAGAGGTTCAACATGCAAGGCTGCAAGCCTGTTGACACTCCTCTTCCTGGTGGTTGGAGGAAGGAGGATGCTACTTCAGCGGAGGTAGTGGATGCCACCGTCTATCGACAGTTGGTGGGGTCGCTTATGTATCTGGTCAATACACGACCCGATATATGCTATGCAGTTAACCAGCTTTCGCAAGCTATGGTTAAGCCTACCAAGCTCTTTTGGAAGGCGTGCAAGCATGTATTGCGCTATATCAGAGGCACATCGGGATATGGTCTATGGTACAGACAGGAGGATGGAGTGAAGCTTTCTGGTTTCACTGATGCAGATTGGGCAGGGAGCCCAACAGACCGGAAGAGCACTTCTGGAGGAGTTTTCAGCATTGGGTCGACAGCAGTTTCCCGGTACAGCAGGAAGCAGAGATCCGTGGCACTCAGTTCAGCAGAGGCCGAGTACATGGCAGCTAGCTTGGCTGCATGCGAGGCTATTTGGATGAGGAAGATCCTCGTTGGATTGTTCAGGTTGCATTTGGAGCCTACAGTGATCTACTGTGATAACCAGAGTTACATTAAACTCTCGGCTAATCCAGTATTTCATGATAGATCCAAACACATCGACATCAGGTACCATCATATCAGAGATTGTGTTCAGCGGAGAATCATGATGCTTTCATATGTTCCCACGGAGGATTAGGATGTCGACATCTTGACGAAGGCGCTCACCAGGAGCAAGTTCGAATTCCACAGAGGCAGGATAGGGGTTGCAGATAATCCATATCTTGCTGAGAGGGAGTGTTGAAAATGCAGCAAGATGATGGAGCTTAGTGAAATGAAGTCGCCTTCACTAAGTGGGCCCGTAGGCAAATTCTGGCGCAAAGTCTATTTTTAGACTATGTCTATTTTTAGACATATGGAGCATGGTCCAAGGGTTGCAGTATGTTATTCTTGGAGTATTGGTCATGTTGGTAAAAAAATAGATGGACCTCTATTTTTTTGACCTATAGGTCGAAGTCTATATTTACACTGCCTATCCTAAAAATAGGGAAGTCAAATATTATTTACCCTTAATAATATTTGGACTATAAACTTCAGTTTACTCTCTTGGAGCACTTCAGTTCGAGCTACAAAAGTGGCTCATGCATCTGACAGAGGAATTACGCTATTCCTAAGGGTTTGGTGAGCTCATGCATGGTTGACTTCAGTTAGGACTTCAGTGGCAGAAGTTTGGTGGAGTTGATGAGACAGTTGGTGGAGTTGTGTTCGGTTTAACTTAGTTGAACTAGTTGAGATTAGTTTAATTAGCTAATCAACTAGTAATGAGTGGAGTGAATTAAATATTATTTAATTCACTAATTATTAACTCATTATTCAACTCAAGAACACATCAGTTCACTACAGTGCATGGACAGTTCAGTGGAGACCAGTGAAAGAGGTAGATGAAAGGGTGAGTACAGCTATCAGTTGTGACATCAGTTGTGCATGAGATTTGCACCACACTTAGAGGCAATTTCCAATGATGATTAAGCTGTCAAGCCAAGGAGATTCGAACCTTGGATCTCTATTTAGACAAGCCTTGATTGCGCAATAGAGGCAGGCAATTAGTGGATGAGTTTTGAACCTGTGACTTGTTCAAAACCAAGCTAGTTTGTGTGTAACTTCATGAGACAGTACTGAGTACTTGTGAGGAGTATTGTACTGAGTTTGTTACATGTTTTCTCCATTATAATATACATAATAGCTGTGGGGTTTTCAGCTATAAGCTTTCCCCATACATACTGTGTTAATGTGTATGATGAATTGATGTGCTATCGCTTGTTTTATTTTCGCATGTGTGATGATTTGAGTGGAAGAGATTATGTGTTGCATGTGAATTCGAATTGATATGTGATCATGATAGTCTCGGTGGATAATTATTCATTATTCAACAAATTTCTACATATTAAGCATGATTTTGTTTGATTGTTTGGTTGGACATGATGATCTAGGCAGCATAGATAGAAAGGGGAAATCTCTAAGTCATTGGGCAATGGATTCAAGTGGAAGTTATAACAAGTTTGTAAATGAATCAGGGGTATCAAAGGGAAAATCTAACTTTCCCAGTGGATCTACAAGGTCTTTCAAGTGAAATGAAATGGACATCAATGGTTTAGAATGAAAAGTAGAACTAAGGGCAATCAAGAATCCTTAATTATATGTACTTCTCAACAAAGGGACTTAAAACATTATCTGAACATAAAGAGGCATTCCATAGATAGGGCTAACCATAAATTCTAGAAAGCACACTGCAGCAAATAATAATTTCAAGACAAACTTCTCCAATCAAATATAGAAGGTGAGAAAATCATTTAACTTCTAGTGATTTCACCTTCAAGATAAGAAAACATTCAAGATTCACACATAACTGCATTCATAGAAGATTGAACTCCTAGACATCTTTGATTACAGCTATAAAGACCTTCAAAACTATTATTCAAGAAGGAACAAAGGGTATGATCGGAACAAAACCTCTTTGGCAAACTTTAAACAATGGTACTTTGAAGAGAGACTTCAGAAACAATTTTTAAGTGGCAGCAAGTAAGCAGGGAAAACCATAAATCATTCTTGAGACCAACTGTATTGAACTATTTAAGAAATAAACAAGCATAAGAGTTCCAGAGAGTAATTAAGAATTCTCTAGAATATCTTAGCAGAAGAAAACATTAAGACAATGAAGAGTAAACAGAGCTAAGGTGCTTTCAAAAGACATTTCTTAGCCTAAAATGTTTACTCTACTGCAACAAAGAATGATGAAACATAATGAAATAGGAAATACAATAACAGATTTAGCCAAGCTCATGGATCCAATGACAGAGCTTTCTCCATTAACAAACAATTCAAGACATCCACAAGTTCCAGAACATCAATTTCTTTGTAACTTCAGCAGAGCTATGTATTACTTCAAAGAGTCACCAAATGCCAAATATACAATGAGTTCCAGCGCTGTATTTATGCTGCAAATGAGGAGGTGGAACTTATCTAGGGTTTTGAGAGTCATTAACTATAGAGTAAATGCATTCCTAACCTTGAAAACCATGCAAGGCATAAGGTAGGAAGATGTTCAACTACTTCTCTATTTCAATAACTCTATTTTAACTTCTGATAGAAAGATAGGAGAAAAGATTGACTTTTAAGGCTTATCCTTATCTTTACAATAACTGTCCTGACAGTTTTAAATATTTTCTTTAGTGTAATAACTGTTTTTTTGTCTTTGTAGGTAGAAAGTAGGTCAAAAGGTGTCAATTAGATATTATGAGTGAATAATTGCTCTTGTTTGATGTATTTGAGGCTGTCTTTAGCCTAACTTTCCTTTATTTCATCATTAAACTATATTTTAAGGCTTGATCTTGCTTTTGGCCTTCATAATTCATTTATCTTTAACTGTGTTTTTATCCTTAATATTTGATTAAGCCTTTAATCTTATGTCTACTTCTTTGGTCTTCAAACTTCATTGATTATTTCTGCTTCTGCGTGTAGGAGACTTTTTGGTGTGTTGGAGGGTTTCAAAAGGGATCAATGCTCATGAGGCACCGATCAATCATTGATATGAAACCCTGGATCCCTTTCTTCTTTGCTTATAGGCCTTTTTGAATCATCATCCAAGGCCTGTCACTATTTTGACAATGGGATGGCCCTTCGGGCTCGAGGCCACCATTAAACTTGCAACCAAACGAAAAATATATTATAAAACCTGCGAATTTATGGGATATACTGCTTTCAGAGGTTTGAGGGAGACAGAAGAGCGATTGCAGAGGAGGTGAGGATGCATGAGAGGGGTCCATGGTGGGAATACAAAGAAACGGGGATGATTTTTGAATTGTGGCGCAAATTGGGAGGGCCAAACCACCTTTTTTGCGCAGAATATAGGCGTTAATCCCTGTGGGTGAAATGAATGCGAAATCGATTCTGGGCCGTTAGATCTGGGGGAGCCAGATCGACGGTAGAGAGTGAGCACGATGGGAGAAGGTGCGGGCGGTGGGACCGGTGGATGAGGTTAGTGGGTGATGTAATCTTTATTGTCGGGTAGCAGAATGTGATCGGGCGGGGTTTAGAATCGGGGATCTGCGGGAGCCGTCAGATCCGAAGGATCAATGGTTGAGATGTGATTTGCAAAGATGTATGAGGAGGGATGGTCAGGTGATGGATGGTGGGGGAAGGAGTGGAGACCATTGGATCTAGGCCAAGGGCCTTTGATCAACGATGGATATTTGTTTAGGAGAAATCAACGGGTGCGGGGTAAGCAATGGCTCGGGGAAAAGATAAGGTGAAGGCGGCTTTAAGTTTTAACGGGAAAAGCGGTCCTGTGGGGAGAATGTAACCGGGTTAAGGAAAAAGGGGCCAAGGTTTAGCAAGTGGTCGAGCCCCTAGGTCATATGAGAAAGAAGAGCAGATGGCTTAAGCCCAAGAAGGGCTTAAGGCCTATTTTCTTAAATGGGCGGAGAATAAGTCAAAAAGAGGGTTTTTAAGCCCTTTTGGAGGTTTCTGATAGGTGAAAAAAGGGGTTTTAAACCAAACAAAAGGTGTTTTTATAAGGTTTAGATGCTTTTTAGGGAAAATGAAGGGTAAATGAGAAGGGAAAAAGGGGATTTTTTAGAGGGAAAAGGACTGATAGAAACGGGGGTAGAAATGATAAGATGAGGGAATGAAATATAGGTAAAGTGATGCGAATAGCTTGAAAACAACTTCTTCTTAAGATGGAAGGATAACCTGGAGGATTTTTAGTGAATATTTTTGGTGAATTTATGGACTTAGGATGATGAAGGCAATAAGATTTCTAGAACTCACAATGTTTCTACAAATTTTGTTTCTAGAAATCTGATATTTTTAACTTAGTCATCTTTGGATAAAATCAAAATTATGGATGGCTAACAGTGGCTCCACTTGGGGAGGGCAGCTATCTTTTCAAGGTGTCCAGAACCTCAGCTTATGGAATCTTCTGAGTTTCAGCAGATCAATGCCTTACCCATTGGGCAAACTCCTTCATTTCCTTTTTACTAATATTTCTTTATTTTTGACAATTTCAATCAATCTGCAACATGTAATTTCTTCAAACAACATCTCTACCTACCCAATCTTACTTTTCCTAGCATTTTCTCTTCTTTGAGTGCATTTGAACTAGCAAACTCCTTGACATTTTATTTTTGAAAATTGAAAATAAACTATCCTATCCTTATTTCTTCCAAGAGTCCAGATTAAACTATTGAACTCTTCTTATTCCCTACCTATGCTACTTGACTGCCAAGATTAAACTGTTTGGAAATCTTGATTCTCTTAGCTATTTGACATAAAAATTTAAAGCATGGTTCAAATCAGAATTGGACAGTCTGATCAACCATGGTTGTGGCATTTTTGAACAAGCTGCACACAAACATTATATTTGCATAAAAAGTAAATTAAAAAGATAAGGCCATGATTTGCGCTTTGTAAGGCATCCTTATCTATCTCTTTGGTTCTGTTTTGAGCCTGTGGAACCAGTATCTTTTCAATCTCCTAATCTATCTTTCTTTGAATAAGTCTCATGTGAAAATAATTTTGTCAATCAATGTTTCTACTAACTTATCAACATAAATTTAAAGTATGTTCAGCCATGATTAGGCTAGATGGCTGAACAATATATTATTTTAAATCAGCAGTGGCGCTTAGACTTGCTCACTTTCAGAAATTCTCTTTTTTGGGTATGGGGCTGTACCTCTTTTGAATCTACCCTCTTTCCCTTTTATTTTCTTTTATTGTTTTTTGTATTTTTCATGATTTCTTTTCAAATGGGTTATGTACAATGAATAAAAACTTTGAAGCTAGGACTCTTGACAGAAGTAGTGCTTGAGCATCTTGCCATTGACAGGACCTCCAAATATGTCTTCTCCATTCAGCTCTTGTAGAAAGAATGCATTATGACCCCTTATAGAATGAATGATGTAGGGTCCTTTCCACAAATTCTCAAATTTTCCATGTTTTCCCTTTTCTTCCCTTCTGGAATTCCACTTTAGAACTATATTTCCAACTTGGAAATCATTTGCTTTAGTCCTTTTGTCAAATAGTTTCTTGATGCCTTCTTAGATTGTTTTTGTTCTCTTATATACTTCTTCCCTGGATTGCTGTAAATGAATGGTCTGATTTATCCTTCTCTGCATATCATTTTCCTCAGATTGTACTTCTTGGAGGAGTTTCATGACTGGAACTCCTAGAGATGTTGGGAATATTTCATCCATGCCATAAACCAACTGATATGGAGACATATTTATTGATTTCTTGGTGGTTAATCTATCGGCCCATAAAGCATGAATTAGCTTACTATGCCATGATTTCTGATTATGCTCCAGCAGTTTTTTGATAATATTGACAAGGCTTTTGTTGGAGGATTCAGCTAATCCATTTCCTTGGGGTTAGTAGGCAGTGGAATGACCCAAGGTGATATGATATTTATAGCAGAAGTCAACCATTTTTTTGGATTTGAAGGTAGCAGCATTATCTGTGATAATTTTTCTAGGGCAACCAAATCTGGATAGTATGTTGATTTCAAGAAACTTGATAATGACAGAATCAGTAGCATTCCTAGAAGGTATGGATTCTATCCATTTGGTAAAATAATCAGTGGAAGTGAGGATCCACTTATGTTGGGCTGATGATGATGGGTGAATTTCCCCAATGAAGTCCAAGCCCCATTGTTGAAAGGGAGCCTCAACACTGATGGGACGTAAGGCTAGAGGTAGGAGTTTTCTCTTGCCATAAAAAATTTGACACTTATGGCAAGACATGAAAAGCTTCTGAGTATCTAGGAAAAGGGTGGGCCAATAGTAACCAGATCTGAGGATTTTATTTGTTGTAGTCTTCCAATAAAAATGTCCTCCATATTCTCCCTCATGTAGCTCATGCATGATTTTTCTTGCATCAATATCAAGCAAACATTTAAGAAATATTCCAACAACATTCTTCCAATATAAAACCACATCTAATATGCAATAATTTAAAGCCTTCTGTTTTAAAAATATAGCTTTAGTTTTAGACAAATAAGGAGGGGTATTCAGATAAAACAACACATATATGATGTCACCATACCAAGGTGAATTCAAAAAATTTTATTCAATAAATGGAGTTGTGAATTCTTCCGTTTCTTCCAAAATATCAATCATATTCATATCTAAAGCTTGGAAGTTTGACTTAGCCATGAGTTTTGCTAATCCCTGCCCTTTGATTAATTTGGTGGGCCTGATCTCTAAGTCATATTCTAGAATAATGGCAATCCATTTTCCCGTTTTACCATCAGGGTCTTGACTTAGAATGTCCTTGAAAACAGTATGTGGGACAAAAGTAATGATGTGAGAATGTAAAATGTAGAATCTAAATTCTTTCAATGCTTTTACCAATGCTAAGGCTTGTTTCTCCATGATGTTATATTTGAGTGGAGCATTTCTTAAAGCCCTACTAAAAAAGGATATTGGTTGTTCTTGCCCCATGATGTTATTTTGTAGTAATACTGCAACTATTGTATGTTCAGATGCAAAAGAAAAGATGTAGAAATCTTTGGTGAAATCAGGACTGATAAGAACGGGTGTTTGAGTAAGAGCTTGTCTCACTAGTTCAAATGACTGTTTAGCTTGTATTGTCCATTTAACACCTATCTCTTTCTTTAGAATGTTTGTGATATTTATTAATAGCTCAGCAAGGTTGGGGATGAACCTCCTTAAAAAATTTATCTTCCCAATGAAAGATTGCAATTATTTGAGGTTTCTAGGATGGCTGATCTTCAAAATGCCATCAATCCTTCTAGGGTCTACTTTGATTCCCTCTTCAGAAATTATGTGACCAAGAAGCTTTCCTTCTTGGAGACCAAAGAATGTCTTTTTGAGATTCAAAGATAAACCATATTTCCTAGATTTCTCAAAAAATTTTCTTAAATGAATCAAGTGTTCTTCATCAATTTTAGAGAAAACAGTAATGTCATCAAGGTAAATGATTATAAAATAGCCTATGTCTTCTGAGAAGGCTATGTCCATGGCCCTTTGGAAGGTGGCCACTGCATTCATCAAACCAAATGGCATTTTGACATACATGAATGTACCCCAAGGTGTAGTGAAAGTAGTTTTATGTTGATCACTTGGGAGTACTAACACTTGATTGTAACTTGAGAACCCATCCAGCAGTGATATTCTTTTAGACCCAACTACCCTTTGAAGTATGTGATCCATTTTTGGCAAGGGATAGTTATCTTTTAGGGAGGCTCTATTCAGATTTCTGAAGTCAATGCAAAGGCTTATTTCCCCAGCCTTCTTCCTAATAGATACTAGGTTGGAAATCCAATCTGAGTATCTAAGGGGAACTATGATCCCAACATCATACATTTTCCTGATTTCTTTCTCAACTAAAGGAAATAAAAGAGGGTTTATCCTTCTTAGTTTTTGTTTGAAAGGTTTCTGATTTTCCTTAAGAGGAATTTTGTGTTAAATGATGCTGGGATCATATGATTTCAAATCCTTGTATCCCCATGCAAACACATATCTAAATTCTTTGAAAAGTTCTATGTATTGTTGTTTGATATGAGCTGGAAGAGTGCTGGATAGCTTGATCATTTTGGGTTATGCTAGGCTACCTATGTTATGTTCTTATATATTTGATTTTATAGGCTCCATTCCTGGTTCTTTGGATACATCATTAAAATCAAAGAGCTGCTCTAATGGTGTAAGACCTCTTGGAATTGTGTCATTTTTACATTGTAAAACTTCCAGGTTTTTTTGGTCTGTATTGTCAACTATTTCTGCTCTAAACAGATGTTCAATTTGGTTTATATTAGCAGAAGAGGACAACTCTGTTTCAGGGATTTGTTCTTCATTTAAACAGTTTTCTTCATGGTTTGAAGTAGATGTTGGTATGGCAAAGTCATTCCTTGATTGCAGAAAATCATCTATGTGTTTGTCACCTTCAAACACTTACCAATAATCTTCATTTTTGGGTACTGTATGTTGTTTTTTACCTTGACATTGAATTGTTCATTTATCTGTGGTATTTGGCAATTGCTAGCAGAAAAGACAAGCTCATTTGCTAGGTGATTTTGAGCTCTTGGGATGAAAATGAGTTCAAATTTCTCAAAAATTTTTAGGAGATCAAGGGCAGCATTTCTATATTATCTAAGTTTTGGGTTTTTGGCTGAATACTCCCCTTAATTTGTCTAATGATTAGCTCAGAATCTCCTTGGACTGATATTTTCTTAGCTCCTAAATCTTTGAGCAAATGTAGGCCAAGGAGGAGAGCTTCATATTCAGCACTGTTATTTGTGCATGGAAAATCTAGTTTATAGGAATATCCTTTGTTTGTGTTATGTATCCATACACCAACCCCTGAACCTAGTTTGCTACAAGAGCCATCAAAGTTTATTTTCCAAGGTAATTCAATATTATTTCCATTTTATTTCTGCTATTCAAGGCTGCTAAAGTTTGAACTGTTCTATACTTGAGTTTAGGACAGATTTGACTGTTATGTGGATTGAATTCTTTCTTGTTTTCCTTTTCTTGTTGTCTAATTTCATCTTCATTATACAAGATAAAGGAATCTAAATCTGAATGAATAGAATAAATAGGAGTGTTGTTGGGCCTATCTATGTTGCTCACCATGTATTTCATATGAGACTCCCTGTATAGACTTTTGGTTTGGTTAAACACTGGAATGGTGGCATAGGAGATGTCCGTTTGAAGGCTCCCCTGAAGTTTGGCTCCCCATGATCTAGATAGAAGCATGTCATACTTTGGGGGAATGTCAGTGACTACTATGCCCATAACTAGAACTTTAGCAGGAATTTGTTCCAGGTTAACACATAAATCTTTGATTAGGCCCAAGCATTTGACCCTGCTTGAATCAAAGGAATACAGGTCCTTATATGGTTTAGTAATTTCCAGGCCTAGGCTATCCATTAATACTTTGGGCATAAGGTTATGAGAAGCACCTGAGTCCAGCATGGCATTGTGCAAGATTTTTTTATGTATGTTCAAGCTAACATAAAAGGGAGGGAGAACCCCTTCTTGGTATTTTCCTTCAACTTCAGGACCAAACAAAAATTCTGGCTTATCATCTGTCAAGTTTAAAGTATCAGTGTCACTGCCTATATTCAAAGCTTTCAAAACTTGATTTTTATATACATCCTGGGTTACTAATTCAGCTAGAGGTATGCTAATTTTTATTTTGGAAATTTCACCCTCAAAGCTGAAAGGAACTCTTGTTTTGGAGATGTTTACATTTTTTTTTTCATTTACATTTCTTTCAACAATTCTGATTTGCTAAATTTTATTTGGACTGTTATTTAGGACAGATTTGTTAGGGCCACTAGCAGAGGTACTAGGGAAGCCTTGTTCAACACTTTGCTGGTTGTTTTTGTCTTTATTTAGATCAGTTTTCTTGGCCATAGTGTTGGTGTTACTTGTTGTCCTTTTAGGTTGATTTTCTAAAGTTTTCCTAATAGCAGTACTAGTGTTTTTGTCATTTGGAATTTATGGGTTTTCTTTGCTTCTAAGATTATATTTATTGTGTACCTCCATTATTGCATTTTCAAACCCCAATATGTAATCTTCAGAATCCTCTTGATTGTTTTCAGTTTGCTCTAAGGAGAAGAAACATTGTTCTTCTTCAGTGAGAAAAACTTCTGTCTCACTGTCAGATCCTTCAGATTTACATGATTTTCTTCCAACCTTTCAGTTTCCCTTTCCTCCTCATGATCTACATAATTTTGTTGGAAGGGGGGCCTAATTTGTTGGTCATTATCTCTTTACCTATCTTGATTAGGATCTCTTCTGGGATTTGGATTTCTATTTCTGTTTTGGGGATTGGTTTGGTTTTCCCTAGAAGTCACTCTATCATTCAGATTTATCTTTTCAAGCATTCTCTCCATTACCTTCACTAAGTTATCAATTTTGGCACCTGATGATGAGGTTGATGCCATTGTTTCAGCCCTATATGTAAATCTTTTCTCTGCTTTTAACCTAGCTTTTTTCTCAATTAGATTTTCTTCCACACTTAAGGCTCCCCTCTGCATATCTTCTAAAGTCAAGGGGTCTCTTTCTCTTAGCTGGTAGGCCATTTCTGGATCAAAGCCTTCTGGAAATTTAGCTAAGGCTAGGCCTAGTGGAGGTTTCATGTTTGGGGAAAGTGCATTATACAAACTATTGAATCTAGTGCAATAATCTTGGACACTTTCCCTAGTATTTCTCTTGAGGTTATTATTGGAGAGGGTTCTTTTTAATTTCCCATTTGTTTGTGAATTTTTGATATAAATAACGGAGATCATTTATGCTGTGAGGAGTTAAGCTTTTGAACCATTTTTTGGCTTCTCCTCCTAAGCTTTGAGAAAAAATTCTCATCTTAATGGTCTCTTCTTCTATTTCCATATAATCAAAAGCATCATCCATCTTATCTACATGCTGTTGAGTAGTAGTAAGTTCATTTCTAGTGAAATGAGGAATTTTGGACTAATATTCATTGGGTAAAGGAACCAGAGGTTGTGGTAACACTAGTGGAGCATACCATGCTGCCATGATAGAAAATAATGGGGGATTTACAAGAGGGAAAGTGAGTTGAGTTGGAGTGTTTTAAACAGTGGATGTGTGTACAGGAGTGGAAGAAACACTTGGGCCAACAAACTGATGATGAGCAGATTTTTTATGGAAAGAATTGAAGTGAAGGAGAAGCTGAGAATCTGGTGGAGTAGAAGGTGAGGCTTCTCTGCTAAAGCTCTGTTGCAAATCTGTGGTTTCAAAGTCAACTTGGTTTAAATCACTTTGAGACTTATTTCTAAATAGGTTCTTTGTATGAGGTAAGTCAAAGTGAGGATCTTTCAAGACTGTAAGATTTTCAGGGACATATCTTGTTCTTGGGATGGTACTATTAGCAGTTGATTTTCCAGATCTAGAAGTTTGCCACAAAATCCTTTCCGGATTATCAACTATGGTAGGAGGGTTAGGATTTGGATGGGATCTAATATTGACCCTATGTGAAGCTAGATTTCAGATTTTCAAAATTTTTAGAGAGGCTGAGGTTTTTAGGACTGTTTTTCAAAATTTTCCTCACAGTGATTTCTATAATAGGGGACTAGGTTTCTAAACTTCCTTAGGGCTGGTTAACACAGTCCTAAGGAAATATGGAGATCTAGAGGAGTAATAGTCCTATTGGGGCTAGTGGAGTTTCCAGGTGGAAATTTTTAGCTTTTCTGAAGGTAAAATGTTTTATGGTCCACCACCAATAAGTATTTTAAAGACCAATCTGAAATGTTTTGGGTTTTATGAGTTTTTATATGGTTCTATGGTTTGTAAGAGTGTCCTATACTTGATTTAATGACTTAGCTAAGGTGGTGAAAAAAACATAGTCTACTCTATGGCTTTACTAGCTGATTTCTTCAAGGTTTGATAAGGGTCTCTTAGAATCCTAAGGGTTACTTAGATTGCCACTGATTGAAACAGGTCCTATCATAATCACCATTATGTTGGTAGTGCTTGAAGAAAGCTATAATGCACTTGGATGAATACTGAGTGTTTTATTTAGGGACTTTTACTCAAAAAGGGGTCCCACCGTGATCGCCATTATGTTGTGTTGGCGATGAGGTGGCAGATTCACTGGATTTTCTATGTCAAACTAAGGGTCTACAGAGTCTTAAGAGGTATTTAGGCAACTATGTACTCAGGTGTCCCACCGTGATCACCATTATGTGTTGGTCCTGTGGTTTGGTAGATTGGCATACCAAGTGACAAGGCAACATCAAAACCAGTCTTTAGAGATCTAGGACCTAGCCTTCCTAGTCTCAGAGAGGGATCTCTCAATTGTTTGCGAAGATATGAATTGTTTGCTTGTAAAAGGTTGATTTTAGGCTTGTTATTAAGCATGAGTTTGTTTGATTGTTTGGTTGGAAATGATGATCTAGGAATCATAGATAGAAAGGGGAAATATCTAAGTCATTGGGCAATGGAGTCAAGTGGAAGTTGTAACAAGTTTGTAAATGAACCAGGGGTATCAAAGGGAAAATCTAACTTGCCCAGTGGATCTACAAGGTCTTTCAGGTGAAATGAAATGGACATCAATGGTTTAGAATGAAAAGTAGAACTAAGGGCAATCAAGAATCCTTAATTATATGTACTTCTCAACAAAGGGACTTAAAACATTATCTGAACATAAAGAGGCATTCCATAGACAGGGCTAACCATAAATTCTAGAAACGACACTTCAACAAATAATAATCCCAAGACAAACTTCTCCAATGAAATATAGAAGGCGAGAAACTCATTTAACTTCTAGTGATCTCACCTTCAAGGATAAGAAAACATTCAAGATTCACAAATAACTGAATTCACAGAAGAGGGAACTCCTAGACATATTTGATTATAGCTATAAAGACCTTCAAAACAATTCTTCAAGCAGGAACAAAGGGTATGATCGGAACAAAACCTCTTTGGCAAACTTTAAACAATGGTACTTTGAAGGGAGACTTCAGAAACAGTTTTTAAGTGGCAGCAAGTAAGTAGGGAAAACCATAAATCATTCTTGAGACCAACTGTATTGAACTATTTAAGAAATAAACAAGCATACAAGTTCCAGAGAGCAATTAAGAATTCTATAGAATAACTTAGCAGAAGAAAACATTAAGACAGTGAAGAGTAAACATAACTAAGGTGCTTTCAAAAGACATTTCTTAGCCTAAACATTTTACTCTACTGCAACAGAGAATGATGAAACATAATGAAACAGAAAATAACAATAACAGATTTAGAGTACTTCACCAATAGCCAAGCTCAGGGATCTAATGACAGAGCTTTCTCCATTAACAAACAGGTCAAGACATCCACAAGTTCCAGAATATCAATTTCTTTTTAACTTTAGCAGAGCTATGTATTACTTCAAAGATTCACCAAATGCCAATGATACAATGAGTTCCAGCGCAGTATTTATGCTGCAAATGAGGAGGTGGAACTTATCTAGGGTTTAGAGAGTCATTAACTATAGAGTAAATGCATTCCTAACCTTGAAAACCATGCAAGGCATAAGGTAGGAAGATGTTCAACTACTTCTCTATTTAAATAACTCTGTTTTAACTTCTAATAGAAAGATAGGAGAAAAGATTGAATTTTAAGGCTTATCCTTATCTTTACAATAACTGTCCTGACAGTTTTAAATATTTTCTTTAGTGTAATAACTGTTTGTTTGTATTTGGGCAGAAAGTAGGTCAAAAGGTGTCAGTTAGATATTCTGAGTCAATAACTGCTCCTGTTTGATGTATTCGAGGCTGTCTTTAGCCTAACTTTTCTTTATTTCATCATTAAACTGTATTTTAAGGCCTGATCTTGCTTTTGGCCTTCATAATTCATTTATATTTAACTGTGTTTTTATCCTTAATCTTTGATTAAGCCTTTAATCTTCTGTTTGATTCTTTAGTCTTCAAACTTCATTGATTATTTCTTCTTCTGCGTGTAGGAGACTTTTTGGTGTGCTGGAGGGTTCCAAAAGGGATCAATGCTCATGAGGCATCGATCAATCATTGATATGAAACCCTATATCCCTTTCTTCTTTTCTTATAGGAATTTTTGAATCGTCATCCAAGGCCTGTCACTGTTTTGACTGTGGGATGGCCCTTCGGGCTTGAGGTCACCATTGAACCTGCAACCAAACGAAAAATATATTATAAAACCTGTGAATTTATGGGATATACTGCTTTCATAGGTTTGAGGGAGACAGAAGAGAGATTGTAGAGGAGGGGAGGATGCATGAGAGGGGACCATGGTGGGAATATGAAGAAACAAGGATTATTTTTGAATTGTGGCGAGAATTGGGAGGGAGTTGGTTTTGCGAAAAACCGAGTGGATTTCGCGCAAGGGATGGGCGGTTAATGGTTTTAACCTTGGCAGACGCGATACCATAGGATGGAAGACACCTATCCAGGGCCAAACCACCTTTTCCGTGCAGAATATGAGTGTTAATCCCTGTGGGTGAAATGAACACGAAATCAATTCTGGGCCGTCAGATTTGGAGGAGCCAGATCGACCGTAGAGAGTGAGCGCGGCGGGAGAAGGTGCGGGCGGTGGGACCGATGGATGACGTCAGTGGGTGATGTAATATTTATTTTCGGCTAGCGGAATGTGATCGGGCGGGGTTTAGAATCAGGGATCTGCGGGAGCCATCAGATCTGAAGGATCAACGGTTGAGATGTGATTTGCAAAGATGTATGAAGGAGGGATGGTCGGGTGATGGATGGTGGGGGAAGGAGCGAAGACTGTTGGATCTAGGCCTAGGGCCTTTGATCAACAGTGGATATTTTTTCAGGAGAAATCAACAGGCACAGGGTAAGCAATGGCTCGGGGAAAAGATAAGGTGAAGGGGCCTTTAAGTTTTAATTTGAAAAGCGGTCCTGTGGGGAGAATGTGTCCGGGTTAAGGAAAAAGGGGCCGAGGTTTAGCAAGTGGTCGAGCCCCTAGGTCATATGAGAAAGAAGAGTAGAGTGCTTAAGCTCGAGAATGGCTTAAGGCCCATTTTCTTAAATGGGCCGAGAATAAGTCAAAAAGAGGGTTTTTAAGCCCTTTTGGAGGTTTCTGATAGGTGGAAAAAGGGGTTTTAAACCAAACAAAAGTTGTTTTTATAAGGTTTAGAGGCTTTTTAGGGAAAATGAAGGGTAAATGAGAAGGGAAAAATGGGATTTTTTAGAGGGAAAAGGACTGATAGAAACATGAGTAGAAATGATAAGATGAGGGAATGAAATATAGGTAAAGTGATGCAAATAGTCTGAAAACAACTTCTTCTTAAGATGGCAGGATAACCTGGAGGATTTTGAGTGAAGATTTTTGGTGAATTGATGGACTTAGGATGATGAAGGCAGTGATATTTCTAGAACTCACAATGTTTCTGCAAAGTTTGTTTCTAGAAATCTGAGATTTTTAACTTAGTCATATTTGGATTAAATCAAAATTATGGATGGCTGACAGAGCCTACACATTCGATAAGGCCTGGAAATTGAAACATAATTCAAGATTAACTTTAAAATTTACTCAATGAACCTAAGGCAACATTGAAACCTAACGAAACATTTCTAGTGGTATAGGCTAGAGACGTGTTCCAGCGTCTTAAAACCTAGCATCTGTCGCTTGCCTTTTGGCTTCAGAAAATGCTAGTACGGACTTGTGCTCCTCGTACTGTTGCGTATATAAAGGGAGACCCCTCTAGGTTGCAATATTTTATCATAGGAAGCCGAGTCTGCCGCCTTGTAACTGTGATACACCGAACACAGCATTCGGGGAGACTACCTGCATGTACGTCAAGTCCTTGGTCATTTTTGTTTCATTTGATCACCAAGGTGTATATGGAAGTTCATGGAAACCTGGTACACCCTCTTGCTTAGAATTCTCAAGAAGTCATTTCGATCTTTTCGTGACTCTTTAAATAAGAGAAGAGATCATCGAGAACTTGTCCTTGCATGCTCGTTTCAAATTGAAAGAGACTAGAGTTATCTTTTGCTTGTTTCTCGACTCTTAAAACATGAAACAATGAATTTTGATTTCAGTGTTATAAAATTAATCACCTACGATTACATGCCCATTAAAAGTTTGTTACTTGGTCTGATTGATTTCCTTGGTTCTTGATTTTGGCACTTTTGATTAGTTATCTATTTTCCTTCCTGTTCTGATTTACAGTCAAAGTGGTGGAACATCCAGTTTCGTTGTCCTCACTACCTCCTAGTGGTGGTTTGTTTCCAGACGTTTCTTTCGAAACTCCTCAATCCACTAGATCTGTCGATTTCTAACAACCCATTCTACGATCTATCCAGCCCCTTGCTACTCGATCTTTGCTTGATGAGCCAGTTGAGTTCAATTGGCCTCCTTCAAGTGCTTGGTCTGGTTTTGGGGAAGAAGGATAATTTCCTCCTCTTACGTCTGGATCACCTTTTGTTGCTACTGTGGTACCTCCTAGTCCTCGTAGTCTTTTCTAAGATCTTACGGAAGACACAAATATGGATTCCTCTAGTCCTATTGGTAGTGAAGGAATGCCTGTATCCACAGGAGAATATCAACTCTTTCATGAAGATCTTTCTCATGCCTCTATCTAATCTTCTTCGCCTTCGGTGTCACTTCCGGCTGGCTATAGGTGTCTGAGTCAGATTATGTCTGGTGTTGCGTCCATTGCACAATCCAGCATAGTAACTCCTCCTCGAAGTTCATTCCAATCTTCTTTAGTACTGTTACCTTCTGTGTCAGATCCTTCGGTTACGGTTACATTTTTTCCAGTCCAACCTATAGTCTGTGTGGCTTCTAGTTCAGTTTCCACTACCCATGTGATTCCTGGTGGTTTCACTTTTGAAGAATATTTGTTAGCTGTTCAACAGAGTTCTCAGGGTTCTCAACAGCCCCCGCCTCCTAGAAATCCTCGTTTTCATCACTATGATGTTGTTGGTAATCCCATATATGCATATCTGCACCATTATGATGAGCGTGGGAATCCAGTTTATATGCCTCCTATAGATCCTTATCAGGCCGTTTATGATCCTTATCAGTCTGTTACTCATTTGGGACCTACTTTGCCTGTGCAACCCTCTGGCTTACAAGGACAACCCTCTCAGGGACAACCTTTAGCTCAGCAAGGCCCTGCTTTTGGTCCATAGGGACAACCATATGGTCCAAAAGGACAACCTTTACAAGGACAACCTTTGGTCCAACATGGACAACCCTCTGGTCTCTCAGGTCAACCTCTGGTTCAACCACGATCATCTTTTGGTCCTAGGGGGCAAGTTTATCCACCACAAGGACAACTTGTTGCACCTCAATCACAGCCACACGTGCAATATGGCCCAAATGTTGTGCAAACAGGAAAATCCTATGGTCCTTCTCCAGGTCAACCTGGTCATCAGGGACATCCTGGACCATCTCAACCATCAGGCCAACCTTTACTACAAATTCAACCTGGTGGCCCTCAATAAATAGTTCAACAGCCAGTTCAACTAGCTCAGCAACCATCGCAACCTGCCCACTAGCAGATTTATTCATTTCCGCAGCCGGTTTTACCTATTTATCCTGCTCAGCAGCCTGCTCAACTTGCTCCGCAAGGTCAACTTGTGCAACCGCAAGGTGCTTATTTTTGAGGTATAAAAGGTGTCTTTTTAACTCCTATTTATCTTACATTAATTATCAATCCAGGTATGACTTTTTATCTCAAGAGTGTACTCAGTCTGAGGCGAAAATTTAATCTAAGAGTAATGTTTTCCAATTTGTAGTACAGTGTTTCAAATACAAGAGTTAATGGATGCTTGAAAATGAAATCTAATTGCAATGACATGAAACTTAAAGCTCTAAAATACAATCAATCACTGGGCAATCATCATTCAAGGATGCAGTAGTAATAAATATTTCCTCTGTCAACTGATGTAAATGAAATCAAGCATGAACAAGATCCTCAATCTGAGAACTTAGACAGTAATAGCCAATGTCCTTTACAGTTGATGATCTTACATTCCACATTAAAGAAGTAATTGGAAATGATAACTGAGTGGAATCAATAATGCTACTAATGGAAATAGAATAAACACGCTCTTTGCAATAACATTCTAAAGCAAACCAAGTACTTACAGGAAAGGAATAAACAGTAAAGCTAGTTATCAGAAATGAACAGAAAAGCTATTTAATGGAAATGAACAACAAATTGTGAACACCGAAGCTTTATATCTGAGAAGCATAACAATACAAGTTATAGAGGAATAAATAATCTTAAATAGCAACGCAATTCACTCACACCTGATGCAAAAAGTCAATTTCATAAAACATTGAATAGTAAGCTATAAAACATGGAAAACTGTGAAGCAATGTGACTAAAGGAAATGAGAATTAAAGCAAACCATCACAGGACTGGAATTGGAAAGTAATGGTACAGATAGCAAGTGGATCCACCAGGGCCGGGCCCTTAGCCGCCAGTGAAGCACCACCAAACTACTCCAGTATCAAATAATGGAACGACAACCAGATTATGTATTAATCATATGTAACAGAGTTTACAAGCAATCGCACTCTGTTTCAACCAACAAGAGTCGATGAGCAATTGTGAAAATACAACAGGAAGTTTGAACAATCATAATACATCATATATTACATATCTCGATTTCTACAAGCGCTGTCCTTTTATAACTGCCATTGGACGAAACAAGAAAGAAAGATAAGCTTTGAGCAGCGATCCCTTAGGATCGAGAGATCCTGAGGGATTCGCTCTATCTTCTAACTTTAGTTATCGTTTTGTCTTCTTGTGCTAATGCCGCGCTGTTCCTTTCCTTCCTTTTGGCTGTGCGCTCCGATCTCGACCTTCTTATCTGGATATGGTCTTTTGTTGAAGGGACATCAGTTATTTCTGCTTTGTCTTTTTCCCCCGAATAGTGGCTTCCCACTTCATCTATTTTCTGCATATAAGAAAAGACAATCTTTAATCAATTTGCAACAATCACTAATCTCCTTAATTCTATTATAATTCTTCAATATATTACCATTCTAGAATATAAAGGAGTTATGATTAAAGGAAAAAGATAAATAAATACATGGAAAATTCATACCTTTTTCAATGCTCAACACTTATTACCCTCAAGTTTCCTATCAACCGGTATATAATGCACCCCAAATTCCGTACCCTCAAAATCTACCAGTATATAGTGCACCTCAGATTCTGTACCCTCAAAATCACCCTGTGTATAAGCAACCTCAAATTCATGCTTACTTTCCACAATAAAATCCTTATGCTACTCAACAAGGACATTAGTGGTCTGCTTTGACTCAATTTCCTGGCCCTCAATCCCAGTATCAACTGAATTATCCTGTTTTTAATCCCTATGATCCGAATCCTTCGGGACAGAATATATGGGGACAAAATCTCGTTCAGACTAGGTGGAATGCACATATAGGTCCTTATCAAAGACCTCCAATTAATTTCAATGCTCAGTTACCGTTTCTTGCTACATTGGAATTACCTGATGTGTCGAAGTTGACAAATGATCCTATTCTTCATAATCCATATTGGCCTTCGGTTCTGACCAAGATTCTTGGTGATTGTCCTAAATTTGAGGGTAAACCTGGTGAAGATCCCCAAACACATGTGATGGCTTACCACTTGTGGTGTTCTTCTAATTCTTGGGTTGACGATTCTATTCGTCTCCGTCTTTTCCAATGAACTCTTACTGGTGCTGCTGCAAATTGGTACATTGAGCTGTCTCATGGAGTTTTCCAAGACTTCAATTCTTTGGCCATGGAATTCCTTACACATTTTCAGTTACCGATCCGCTTTGAGACCAGGACGCATCTCCTCACTTCATTGAAATAGGACCGAGCTACTCATATCTCCGATCATATTCATGAGTGGCGGCGTCGTCGTTGCATGATCAAATTTGAGATACCTGATCAGCTTCTGACTCATTGGTTCACTACCTCCTTTGTCAATCATATTTTTAAAGACATTGCTATGGGGGCATGTGTGACCGAGGAACAAGCATTTTCTTACGCCCAGTACCTTGAACTCGTGTATTATATGTTTGGCATATTGTACGATATCTTGCCTGATTCTCCTCGACCTGGAACTTCTAAACCTCCAACGACTCCATCCGTTGATGGTATTATTGGTTTCGTATCGAAAACTTTTCAGAAGTCTCCTTCATCTAACTTTGGGAAGCAAAAGTCTACTTCTTCCAATAATGTAGCTTCTCAATCAAAAATTTTTTTTGGCACACCCGCAGAAGTGAATGTTGTTAAGGCCAATCCTGTAGATACCACTTCCAAAGGTAAGAAGAAGGGTAAAGGTAAGGCTAAAGCCAATACCCTGAAACAGGATTCTCCAAAACCTCGTTCTGTTGATAGTTCTTAACGCAAACCAAATTATCCTTTTCTGATTTGTGACGATGAGCACTTCATCAAGGACTGTCCTCGACCATCTGAAGTGAGTCAATTTCTCAAAGGCACCCAAGGAGTTCCAGCCGTTCTTAAGGAACCCTTCCCTCAGCAGACTCAGATGGTAGAACACCCTCAGTCCTCTGCTCCATCTGGTTCGCAAGTGTTCATGATGAACGGTTCTGCACCCGTTTCTATTACTACTCGATCGAAAGATTATTCTAGTTTGTGCCAGGCAGCGGGGAAAGAGATCGCTGATGGTCCTCCTTCTCCTCTTATTTCTGGTCCTCTTGAGATTGAACGACCTAACACCGAATCCGTTGTGCGACCACCTTCCAAAGGTGTGCTCCGTAAGTCTTCGTACAATCTTAACGCCCATGCCACTCAACATTACAATATTGTTGATGATTTGGCTCAGGCGCCATCCGCAATGTCTACGTTAGAAGTACTTCAGGGTTGTCCTTCGCAACGGAAAGCTTTGCTATCTGCGATAGGTGGGATTGATCCTGCCGATACTAGCTTGCTCGCTTTCGATTTAGAGAATTTCGTCTCGCGACTCCCGCACCAAATTGCGCTCATAATTCAAGTTGGTATTAATGGTTTGAATATTCACCAGGAAATCATGGACGAGGGTGCATCCACCCGTGTTATTTTATCTACTTGTTTGAAAGCCATTGGTTCTCCAGCTCTTACTTCATCACCCAATGCCCTTGAAGAATTTTATGGAACAAAATATAAACCTCTTGGTGTTCTCGCTTGTTTACCGATCACGTTAGAAGGGAAGGCAGTTAATGTCAAGGTCAAAGTCATTGATGAAAAACTCAATTATAATCTCCTCCTTAGACGCAGTTGGACTCATGCCATGTTGTGCATTCCGTCCACTCTCTTTTGTGTTTTGAAGTTCCCACACGAAGGAAAGATTATTACTGTTGATCAATTGTCTTTTTTCACTTTTTCTTCTGAGAAAAATGTTCCGTATGTGGACAAGATTCCTACTCCCTATGAGAGTGTAGGGCTAGGCCTTTTCAAGGATCCTGCCATCATGGGTGTTTTCCCTCTTCCACCATCGAATACCTTTCAGGTCAACATGATTTCTTGAACCGATGACCCCTAGGTTATCCCTTCTTCTAAATCGATCGATTCGTTTGGGGATCTGATGCCTTTGAGTTCCATTGAAATTGATTATTGTGAAATCATTACTACATCAGATACTTCGTCCTCTGATTTTGCTCCTTCAAGCGTAACTCTTGACATCTATTCTCAATCCCCTTGGCTTGGTGATTTTGATTCACCGAATCCTTTGAGAGAAGTGTTTCCTTCCGATGAGGCTATTGTGGAAACCCTGTCTCTCGATGATCTGCCATGGGATGATGGTCATCATCGTTCCTCGTTTCTACCAAGCCTCGGGGCCATGTCTACCTGTCTTGAGTGTTTTGCCTCTCAGGTTCCTTCTCCTCCACTTCAAACACCTATTCAGGTCAATGAGGTTTTTTCGGAAGGTAACTTGAGTAAAATCACTCAGACGATTCCTATCGACATTTCCATTAAACCGGGAATCGTTGAGAACATCCATATTGGGGTTACTTATTCTTCAGACGAAGTGCAAGTCTATACTAGCCTTTTTCGTTACTTCTGTGATGTCTTTGCATGGTCCTACGAAGAAATGTCTGGCATTGATCCTAGCATCGTGGTCCATGATATTCCTACTTACCCCGGTTTGAAACCTGTTCGTCAGCATCATCGTCTGGTGCATCCTAGGAAAGTTGTTGCCATTAAGGCCGAAGTGGAAAAGCTGCTTAAAGCTGGTTTCATTTATCCAATTCCATTGACAAAATGGGTCTCTAGTATTGTTCCTGTAGATAAAAAATAGGGTACTATTCGTGTCTGTGTTGACTATCGTGATATCAATCGAGCCTGTCCTAAGGATAATTATCCTATTCCTTTCATCGATCAAATCATTGACGACTCTGCTGGGAGTGAGATTTTTTCCCTTATGGATGGTTTTTTGGGTTATAATCATATCAAAATTCTCCCGACTGATCAACACAAGACTGCCTTCATCTGTCCTTGGGGTACCTTTTCCTATAAGAAGCTTCCCTTTGGTTTGAAGAATGCCGGAGCCACATTTCAGCGCGCGATGTCTTATGCCTTTCATGATATTCGTCACATCGTTTAGCCTTATCTGGATGACCTTCCCGTTCATTCCACTAAGCGTAGATACCATCCTGACCATCTTCGCCAGATTTTTCTTCGTTGTAGACACTATAACATTCGGCTTAATCCACACAAGTGTGTCTTCTCCGTTGATTTCGGTAGACTCTTGGGGTTTATCCTTTCCAATTACTGAATTCGCCTGGATCCTCTCAAGGTTGAGGCTATTATCAATCTGCCCTCTACTTCCTCATTACATCAGTTGTAGAGTTTATAAGGGAAAGCTAATTTTCTTCGCCGTTTTATACCTAACTATGCCGAAGTAGCTAAAGGATTCACACGATTGTTAAAACAGGGCGTTCCTTTTTACTGGGATGAGATCGCTCAGAAATCTTTCAATTCATTGAAAACATTGTTGGTCAATGATCTTCTCCTATGCCCTCTAGATTATCATCATGATTTTTCCCTTTATTTGGCTGTTGCTTTCAGCACGATTGCCATGGTTTTGGTACAAGACAATGATGATGATCATGAGCATGTTATTTATTACTTGTCTCGTAACCTTCTTGAATCTAAAACACGTTATTCCCAAGTTGAGAAGTTAGCCTTGGCCGATGTTCAAGCTGTTCAACATTTTCGTCATTATATTCTTTTGCGTACAGTGACGGTGATTTCTGAATGCAACCCCATGACCTACATATTATCTCGACAATTGCTGGGGGGAAAATACTCAAATTGGATTGTCATCCTCCAAGAGTTTGATTTGGAATTTACTGCTGCCAAATCTAAGAAATCATTGGTCTTTGCTGATTTGCTTTGTTCTCTCCCTTCTGACTCTGCTCCTTCTCGTTCTGAGGACTTCATCCTAGACGATTCGCTTTTCTTGATTAGCACCCTCGATCCTTGGTACGGTGATATCATCGTCTATCTCCAAACTTCATCTTTTAGATCTGAGTTGACAAAGGATGCTCGCCGACGCATCCGCCATCAGTCGCAACAATATTGTATAGTTGGAGATACTCTCTATCGTATTGGAGTCGATTCCATACTCCAACAATGTTTGACTCATGAGGAAGCTGAGAAAGCTCTGAATGATTGTCACAGTGGCGCCTGTGGTGGTCACATGTCTGATTATGCTACTGCATAGAAAATTCTTCGTGCTAGTTATTTTTGGCCTTCTATTTTCAAAGACTGTATTGTCGCAGTTTGTAAATGTCATGATTTCCAAATTTATCAATGCAAGATGCGTGCGCCACCCGTTCCTCTTCATCCTATCATTACCATTGGTCCCTTTGTGAAGTGGGGCATCGATTTTATGACTTGTAACCCTCACTCGGTCGGGGGGCATGCTTATATTATCGTAGATGTGGACTATGTTAGCCATCTATATTTTTTGTTATACCTAATGATGGCTAGAATCAATTTGCAGCCTTCAAGAAACAATTTCAAGCTAATATGTTAGTTCTTGAAGCCTGGTTGTTCTCTCTGTCCAAAGAACCCATCTCACTAATGTCTGCACCTCAAAATCCTATTTTTTCCAAAGAGAAAACTATTTCAAGCCTCCATGTCCATCATTTCCCCTTTTTCCCCTCTATGACCTTCATTTACCCTTCATTCCCCATCAAAACCCCTTAAGAACTTATAAATCATCTTTTTATGGTCTTGAACCTCTTCTTTCGCCCTTATTGGAACCCCTAAAAAAGGTTAAAAACCCCTTTTTAGGCCTAATTCCGCTCCCATTATAACATTGGGCCTTAAGTGCCTTCCACTTAAGCCCTAGACCCCTTCTCCGCCATAAGATCTGGTTTTGTGACCAAGCGCTAAGCCCATCGGCTTTCGACCATCGTAGTTCCCCATTTCCTCTTTCCCCTTGTATTTTATTCCGCCGATGGCCGATCCCCCGAGTAAATCTCCGCCTTTGATCTCGTTTTAGATCGGATGGTCTGCGCTCCATCGAAAACCACAAAGGGTCACGCCCGCACCCCTTTTCTCCACCGATGGCCGATCCCTCGAGCCAATATCCACCGTTGATCCTGTTTAAGATTTGATAGTCCTCACTCCATCGACGCATCGCACTTCGGCGATTCCCATTCCCACGTCCGTCCTCCACCGATGAAATCTCCACTATCGATCTCCCCCAAATTGGACGGTCTGCACTCTCCTCCATCGCATCGGAACTTCACTGCTCGCGCCTCTCCCATCAACCATCGCACTTTGGTGATTCCAAAATTCCTCCTTCCCAGACCCTCTTCTCCGTCGATGGCCGATCCCTCGATTCAATCGCAGCCGTCCATTTCCCCGATCCGACGGCTACCATTGATCCCCTCCTTTCAAATCCGCCCACTAGATTTTTTCTACTCGACAAAACTGCTGACGTCATCTGCCGGGTCCCACCTTTCTTCCTCCCTTCCTTTCTCCCTTTGCGTTTGATCTCAGCCGTTGATCACCCAAATCGGACGGTCTAGATTTGTTTTCGCGCTCGGTTGACCAAAATGATTTAACGCTCCATATCAATGCGAAATGGGCAGTTTTGATAGGACACGTGTCATCCTATAACCCATATCACGTTCGATTAGCCCATTACTACTTACCACCTTCTGGCCACGTGAAAAATACCTTCGGTTTTCTGGAAAACCACTTCTCTCCCAATTCGCACCAAATTCAAAATATTTCCCTCTTCCTTCATGGTTTCGTCTGTGGAACCTTACCCTCCGCTGCATCCACCTTCTTCCGCACTGCTCCATAACCCCTTGCTGAGCCTTCTGAAGCAGTCAAACCAGAAAATGCAGGATTTTCGTAATGGTTTATTGTTGTGTGCAGGTTTAGTGGCAGCCTTAAGTTGCAGGCCCTCCCACAGCCATATACCAGTGGCAGAAGCCTAGGATGACGATTCTAAGGCCGAAACAATGCAAAAAATGGATTCATGGGTTTATTATTAATGTTTTATCAGTGTCTCATGAACACTGGTGAAGGACAAAAACCCCAGCGCGGAAGCCCAGCCACCTGTACACAAAAGAGATAAAGTGAAGATCAATGAGGATTAAAGAAAGATCAACAAAAGAATAAAGGTTAAGGGTGCAACTCAGAAGATTAAAAGCTTAACCCACAGATCAAAGATAAAAACAAAGTTAAAGCCACATCAGTGTTAAATGACAAAGACAGAAAAATCATCAAAGGAGAGCTTCGAATGACACATCAGTGAAGCTATGTACTCCTCCCAGGACTAAAGACACCTTGACAGTTATTATGCTGACAGAACCTCTTTAAATTGTTAAGGCAGTTATTGTAAAGGTATGGGTGGTCTCAAAACCCATACTGTCCACGTTACTTGTACCAGAAGAAAAGACAAGACTGCAGCAGCCAGAAGACTTCTCCACAAAGATACTCTTTGGAGTTATTACGAGCCTGTAAATTAGGCCTCAAAGTCTACAAGAACTACTAGAATGGGCAAGAAATTAATGTAATATTTATGACACAGAATGGGCATTCAGATGCTTTTCTCCTCTGTTTTAATTAACCATTAAGACCATCTTTGTCACCTCTCCTCCCCATTCACCTATAAATCCTATTCGAACTCTCATTGTAAAAGTTGGCATTTGATGAATTCTGAAGTAATGCATAGACTACTGCTTTGAAGAAGGATTGATGTTTTGAAGAAGTGTGGATGTCTTTGCTTTTCTGTTGATGAAGGAGGCTAGATAATTGGATCCCTGAGCCTGGTTTTGGTGAAGTACTCTCTATTTGTTAATGTTATTTCCTGTTTTTTTCTTTGTTCCATTATTCTTTGATTACAGTAGAGTAAAAAGCTTAGGCTAAGAAATGTCTCCTAGAAGCACCTTAGGCCTGTTTACCTTTCACTGCCTTTATGTTTTCATCTGCTGAAGGTTTTATTGAGTAGTTTGACTTATTTTAAACCCTTAAGCTTGTTCATTTCAGAATAGTTCAAACAGTTGGTTTCAAGGTTGAATTATGGTTTGCCATGCCTGCTTGTTGCCTCTTGAAAGCTATTTCCGAAAACATCCTTCAAACGCTATTGTCTGTAGCTTGGCAGAGAGGATTTGTTCTAATATTACCCTCTGTTTCTTACTGATATAGTCATATTTGAAGGTCTTTATAATTGCAATCTTAGATGCCTGGGTGTTTCCCCTTTTATGAATGCAATTAGTTGTGTTTCTTATATGTTTTCTAACTCCTTTAAGTGACACAATCAGAAGAAACAGAGCGTTCCTCTTCTTCTTTGTCTTACTTGAAAGTTTGTCTTGTTTATGTTATCTGCATAAAGCATGTTGGTAGAATTCATGGTTAGCCCTGGCTATTGGATATTTATTTATGTTTAGATAGTGTTGCAAGTCCCTTAGTTTGAAAGGTATACATGATTAAGGAGTCTTAACAACCCTTAAAGCTTTACTTTTCCTTCCAAATCCTTGATGTTCATCTCATCCCACCTATATGATCCCATAGATCCATTGACTAAGTTAGATTTGCCCTTTGGTTCCCCAAATTCATCAATCGGAACTGTTTAGACTTCCACATGACTCCATTGCCCAATGGCTTGTAGATTTCCACACTCTATCTATGCTGCCTAGATCATCTATGTCCAACCAACAAAACAAAAAAACTTGCACTTAATAACTAGCCTAAAATCAACCTCTTAAAAGCATCAAGCTATATCTTTACAAACATATTGAGAGATCCCTCTCTGAGACTAGGAGGGCTAGATCCTAGAGCTCTAAAGCTTGGTTTGGATGTTGCCTTGTCATTTGGTTTGCCAATCAGCCAAATCAAAGGACCCCAACATTTTGGCGATCACGGTGGGACCTCTGAGTACATAATAGCCTAGCAAGCTCTTGTAGACTCATTAGTCCTTCAAAACAAAAAACTCAGAAAACCCCAAAAACATTAAGATTGGTTTCATAATAAACATTGGTGGTGGACCATAAACATTTTACCTTCAAAAAGCTAAAAATTTCCACCTGGCGACTCCACTACCCCCCTATTAATCCTCTAAGATCTCCGGATTTCCCTAGGATTGTGTTAACCAACCCTGAGGAAGTTTAGAAACATAGTCCCCTATTATAGAAATCACCGTGAGAGGAAAACAATCCTAAAAACCTCAGCCTCTCTAAATTTTGGAAATTGAAGTCTGGCTTCACATAGGGTCAACACTAGATCCCATCCAGATCCTAATCCTCCCACCATAGTTGATAATCCAGAAAGGATTTTGTGGCAAAATTCTAGATCCGGAAAACCAACTACTGATAGGACCATCCCAAGAACAAGATCTATCCCTGAAAATCTCACAGTCTTGAAAGATCCTCACTTTGACTTACCTCACACAAAGAACCTATTTAGAAATAAGTCTCAAAGTGATTTAAACCAAGCTAATTTTGAAACCACAGATTTAAAATAGAGCTTTAGCAGAGAAGCTTCACCTTCTACTCCACCTGATTCTCAACTTCTCCATCATTTCAGCTCCTTCTATAATAGATCTAATCATCATCAGTTTGTTGGCCCAAGTGTTTCTTCCACTCCTATACACACATACACTATTAAAATCACTCCAACTCAGCCCACTTTCCCTCTTGTAAATCCGCCTCTTGTAAATCCCCCATTACTTCCTATCATGGCAGCATGGTATGCTCCACTAGTGTTACCACAACCTCTGGTTCCTTTACCTAATGAATATCAGTCCAAAATTCCCCATTTCATCGAAAATGAACCCGCTACTACTCAACAACACATATACAAGATGAACGATGCCTTTGATTATATGGAAATAGAAGATGAGACCATCAAAATGAGAATTTTTGCTTAGAGTTTGGGAGGAGAAGCCAAAAAATGGTTCAAAGGCATAACTCCCCATAGCATACATGATCTCCCTTATTTATTTCAAACATTCACTAACAAATGGGAAATTAAAAAGAACCCTCTCCAAATATTTTCAGATTACAACAACGTCAAGAGAAACACTGGGGAAAGTGTTCAAGACTATTGCACTAGATTCAATAGTATTTATAATGCACTACCCCCAGATATGAAACCTCCACAAGGCTTAGCTTTGGCCAAATTCCCTGAAGGATTTGATCCCGGAATGGCCTATCAGCTAAGAGAAAGGGATCCCTCAACTTTAGAAGACATGCAGAAGGGAGCTCTTAGTGTGGAAGAAAATCTGATTAAGAAGAAAGCTAGGTTGAGAATGGAGAAAAGTGTCACATATAAAGATGAAACTATGGCATCTACTTCTTCATCTGAGGCAAAATTTGACAGCCTAGTGAGGGTAATGGAAAGAATGCTGGAAAAGATCAATTTAAATGAACGAACCCCTCCTAGAGAAAACCAAACCAACCCTCAAAACAGGAACATAAATTCAAATATCATAAGAGATCCCAATCAAGATAGGCATAGAGACAATGACCAACAAATTAGGCCTCCCTTTCAACAAAACTATGTAGAACAAGAGGATGAAGGGGAAACCGATAGGCTGGAAGAAAATCATGTGAACTTGATAGGATCTGATGACGGAGATGATATCTTCCTCACTGAGGAAGAACAAGGATTTTTCTCATCAGAACAAAATGAACACAATCATGAAGAGTCTGAAGATTATAAGTTGGGGTTCGAAAACGCAATTATGGAAGTTCACAGACAATATGATCTCAGGAGCAAAAGGAACCCAGAAATTGCTAAAGACAAGGACACTAACACTGCTGTTGGAAAAACCTCAGAAAATCAGCCTAAAAAATCAGTAAATAATGCCAACACCGTGGCCAAGAAAACTGATCTAAACAAAGACAAAAATAGCCAAACAAGTTTTGAGAAGAGCTTCCCTAGTACTTTTGCTAGTGGCCCTATCAAAACAGTCCCAATTAAAAGTCCTAATAAAACTCAGCCAGCCAAAATTGCTGAAAGAAACATAAGTGAAAAAAAAAATGTGAATATGCCGAAAATAACATTTCCTTTTAGCCTTGAAGGTGAAATTGCCAAGATCAAAATTAGCATGCCTCTAGCCGAACTGGTAACTTAGGAAGTGTACAAAAATCAAATTTTGAAAGCTCTGAATATAAACATCGATGCTGATAATTTAAACTTGACGGATGACAAACCAAAACTGTTGGTTGGTCCTAGAATTGAAGGAAAATACCAAGAAGGGGCTGTCCCTCCCTTTTATGTTAGTCTAAACATACATGATAAGATCCTACACAATGCCATGCTAGACTCTCGAGCATCACATAACCTTATGCCCAAAGTAGTAATGGAAAGCCTAGGCTTAGAAATTACTAGACCATATAAAGACTTATACTCATTTGATTCAAGAAGGGTAAAATGATTGGGCTTAATCAAAGATTTGTGTGTTAAACTGTCACAAATTCCTGCTAAAATCCTAGTGATGGATATAGTGGTAGCTGACATTCCCCTAAAATATGGCATGATTTTGTCTAGATCGTGGGGAGCCAAAGTTCAGGGGAGCCTTCAAATGGATATGTCCTATGCCACCATACCAATGTTTAGTCAAACCAGAAGATTATATAGGGAATCCCTTATGAAATACATGGTGAGCAGCAAAGACAAACCCAACAAAACGCCTGTCTATTCCACACATTCAGACTTAGATTACTTTATCTTATTCAATGAATATGAAATCACCCAACAAGAAAAGGAAAATAAGCAAGAAATTAGTGCACCAAAACATTTGAATTTGCCTTTCACTCAACCACGAAATGCCCCAAATCTCAGTAGCCTTGGGCAGCAAAAAGAAAAAGAGAATGAGATAGAAACATTTTGGAAGATGAGCTTTGATGGCTCTTGTAGCTAGGCCAGTTCAGGGGCTGGTGTATGGATACATAACACAAACAAGGGATACTCCTATAAAGTAGATTTCGCATGCACAAATAACATTGCAGAATATGAAGCCCTCATCCTTAGCTTGCATTTTCTCAAAGACTTAGAGGTTAAGAGGATATCAGCCCAAGGGGATTCTGAATTAATCATCAGGAAAATCAAAAGGGAATATTCAGCCAAAAACCCCAGACTCAGAGAATATAGAAATGCTACCCTTGATCTCCTTAAAACCTTTGAAAAATATGTACTCATTTTCGTACCAAGAGCTTAAAATCATCTAGCTAATGAACTTGCCTCTGCTACCAGCAATTTCCAAATACCACAGATAAATGAACAATTCAATATAAAGGTAAAAAACAGACTAGCAGTGCCTAACAATGAAGATTATTGGCAAGTGTTTGAAAATGATAAACACATAAATGATTTTTTGCAATCAAGGAATGAATTTTCCACAACAACACCAAGTTCCAACCATGAAAATGATTTTTGCAATGAGGAACAAACCCCTGAAATAGAGCCCTCCATTTCTGCTGATATAAATCAGTTTGAGCACCTTTTGAAAGCAGAGATATTTGACAACCTAGACCAAAAGGACCTTGAAGTTTTACAATGTAAAGGTGATACTATACCAAAAGGCCTTACACCATTGGAACAACTATTCAATTTCAACGACGTGGCCAAAGAACCGAAAATAGAGCCTATAGAAACTAACATTGAGGAACATAACATAGGTAGCCTCGCTGAACCCAAAATGATCAAGCTGTCCAGCACCCTCCCAGCTCATGTCAAACAACAGTACATAGCACTTTTCAAAGAATTCGTAGATGTGTTTGCATGGGACTATAAAGATCTGAAATCTTATGATGCTAGCATCATCCAACATAAAATCCCTCTTAAGGAAAATCAGAAGCCTTTCAAATAGAAAATAAGAAGGATAAACCTCGTTTTATTACTTTTGGTAGAGAAAGATATTAGGAAAATGTACGACATTGGGATCATAGTTTCTCTCAGATACTCAGAATGGGTTTCCAACCTAGTATCTGTTAGGATGAAGACAGGGGAAATTAGGCTATGTATTGACTTTAGGAATCTAAATAGAACCTCCCTGAAAGATAATTACGCCTTTCCGAAGATGGATCACATAATCCAAAAGGTGGTTGGGTCTAAAATAATATCATTGTTGGATAAGTTCTCAGGTTACATTAAGGTTTTGGTACTCCCAAGTGATCAACATGTTAGTCATCAATATTTTTCACCTATTGATGATGACTAGTTTTTAAAGCCAATTTTTCTAGCAGCTGATCTCCAATATGTCAAATTTGTCAGCTAGAAAACACCCATAAACATTTTTCCCTCCTACCTTTTCAATCAGCCCATGATGAGATAAAACCTAATTGTCAGGCCCTATCTAGTCTCAGTCATACAAACTTGTCCATCAGCTCCAAAGAGAATACTCCAAATCTATCCAAAAAGTCTCCCCTAAGTTAGGTAGTGGCGCTTTAGGCAATCTTCCCTTGGAAAACTATCCTAAAGCCAAAATAACCTCTGTCTAATATCAACCAGCCCTAGATGACCTTCCTATTCTGCAAATAAAGCTTGATACACCCCTAAGTCACGCCACTAACAAGCCTTGATGTCTCAGCAGTGCATATGCCATAGGTCAAACTGATATTAGGTGGATTTACAATGTTTCAATGTATTTTTCAAGAGCAAAAGTGTACCAGTGTTCCAGAAGACATTATTAAACTTAACATGAGAAGACAGCTGCTTCTCATGTGGTTTTGAGCCTGGGATGCAAATACTAGTCAGAGGTAATTCAATGAACTCCTGCAAACACAGTCAAAAGGTTAGTGACCTATGACTAGCAAGTAATACTCTGCAGATATAGGTCAGGTTTCTTCTGATGTCTAAAGATGCATAAGGGTATTTTAACAACAAGATTACATATCTCAGAGAATGCCCCTCATGGCATATTGTCAAATTTTCACTTTTATTTACTTAACTGTGAATAGGCACTACAAGGAAAGATGACACAGTTTGACAAATGGATGAAATAGCATCACTGTAAAACCTCCTCCAAACATGAGTAGAGGGTTGGGTCACTTATTGCAAACCTCCTCCAAACATGAGCAGAGGGTTAGATTACTGTGTCAAACCTCCTCCAAACATGAGCAGAGGGTTGGATGACTATGTCAAACCTCCTCCAAACATGAGCACAGGGTTGGATGACTGTGTAAAACCTCCTCCAAACATGAGCATAGGGTTGGATGATTGTGCAAAACCTCCTCCAAATATGAGTAGCTGGTTAGGTTACTGGTTGAAAACCTCCTCCAAATATGAGCAGATGGTCAGGTCATTGGTTGAAAACCTCCTTCATTTAACAAGCAAAGGGTTTGGCAATGTGATAAAGGCCTCCTTCATTTAACAAGCAGAGGGCCAGGAATAGAGGTATGGCCTCATTTAAGGGCACAAGGCTAACAATGCTGCAAATAGCCTTTAAAACTTGTTTTACACCTTTTTCTCCAATAGATGAAAACCACTAACACAACAGTGGTGTTTCAAAGATTGATTATATGGTTTCACTGATTGAAAGGTAGAGTTTAAGTGTAGTGGGAAACAATTGAAGGCTTATGAATAGAAAAATGTTGTTAAGCAGATGGCCAAGCAGTGGTATTATGATAATCAAAGAGGTTTGGTTTTTCTTCTATCAAAGATCTCCTTCAAAGGTAATCTGAAGCTAAAGTGAACAAAGCTTGGACAGGCTCATCAATGTCAAGAAAAGGATATGAAAAAATGTCTCAAATTCAAAACAATTTTCAAAGAATCAAGCCATATCACTATCACAGACAAAGACCTCTTATGGACATATGAACAAACCCTGCTGTGGTATGTAATTTCATTAAGAGTTTCCAAAGACTTTTCTCCTTGATCAACAGGCATGAATCTAGCCATTGGTAAGTTCAAACTAGGGTTTTACCCACAATAAAAAATAAATGTGATTGTAAGGGCACATCTACAGTCCCTGATGTGACTTTGTGCAGTTTTCCTATAAAAGATAGAGTTTCACCTTAATGAGAAGCAGTGAAAGGAGTTTCTGTTTCTTGAAGAAGCCTTTTTACTTCAACAAAAGTCATGACTTTGGTGTCATTCAAAAGCAGCCTCCACAACATTTAAAATCGAAATATGGGTCTGTGTAGTGTTTTAAAGGAGATTTGTGTTTCATTATGACCAAAAATCCTTTTCAAAAGGCATCCAAAACCCTCACAAAGTAATTTCAAAAGGTGGTTGACTTTCTTTCATATAAAAGGTGGAGAGACCGTTGGCAAAGTCTCGTTGTGCAAATTCAAAATGCATACAATGTTCCCCTAAGCTGACCACTGGAGAACGAGGAACTTCGAGAAAATTTCAGAGTTTTCAAGGTTTAAATCTTGCGCGGCGCGCCTGTGAGTGAAAGTACATTGGGTTTGCATTGCTGCGTGGTGCGCATGTAGCGTGTTCACCAACTGCCCAAACAACCGACCCGACTGCCTTTCCATTGTGCGGCGCTCTTATTTGTGAACGTGCCGCTCACCCAAAGGTCTCCAAAAAAGCTATAAAAGCTCCTCCAATCAATCAACCAAGGTCCTCAAGTTTTTCTTTGAGGTATTCTACATTTCCTCTTGGAAATATTCAAAGATTGAAAGGGTGTTTTGCGGTGTTTTTTACCTAAGAAGGAGATAATGATTTTGAAACCATTTCATCATTTAAGAAACACGAGATAGGCAGTGTTAAGGAGACAGAGTTCTAGTCAAGGCTAAAGAAAATTTTCTTATGTATTAGAGGTCTCAAATCAAGTTGGACAGTGTCTTAAGTAGCGGCTTTAAGGGCAGTTTGTCATATAAAGAGCACAAGACCAAAGCAGTGTTTAAAGGGTGGGGTTTTGGTCCAAAATTAAAGAGTTTTGTTGCTATGAATGCAAAATATTAGTACAGTGTTAGATGGATGTTTTTAAAAATCTTAAAGGACCCTAACTGCCTTTAAGAACAGTGATAGCCCACAGGTAAAACAAGAGCAGACTCTGTTTGAAGTTCCAAAGGGAAAACAATGATCCTAATTTGAAAACTTGGTCATATAAAGAGTCCTCTCTGTATGGTGAAATATTGAAACCTAGTGCAGGCTCCATAGTTCCAAAAAACAGAGTATGTTGTGAAGGCATTGTAAATTAGTTGGAGGGTGTTTTGTTTTACTTTGTGAAGAATAGCGAACAACAAAAGAAATGTGTTTGGAAGAAAAAGTGTTTATGTCAAAACACATGATATTCTTTCTTCATCAATAAACCACAAACATATATTTTCAGAGTTATTTGCCCAAGCACAGTGATAAGTTGATTTTATTTCATTTGACAAATACTTGTTGATTGGCATCAAAGAGGACAAATAGTGACTTATAAGGAGGACAGGCTGTGTTCTTGAGAAGCCATTTCAAGGACCATTTGAGACAACTTGTTTTTGTCAGTCAGCAAAGATTATCCAAAACAAAATGCCTCCCAGGAAAGACAACAGAAGTGGCCTTCACAGGAGGTTTGAACCTATTTCAACTGAAGAGGTAAATGCTCACCCATTAGTCCTGTTTAACTTTCATGAGGTTGGATGTCTAGAGTTTTGTCAAAAGGGTGCAGGAGGTGAAAAGATATTCCCCCTTGACACATCTTTGTGCTTTGAGATTTCAAGGGAAGCACTTTCTGCTGGCAAGCTTGGATTTCAAGTTTTCTCCTAGTTCCATTTCCAAGGCCACCAAAATCCCTTATGTTGGAGAGAAGTGGTTTAAACAAAGCCACCTAGACTCAGAACAATACAAACCCTTTTTGAAGCCTGAGCATAGAGATACATGTCCATCCATCTTTCCCTTCTCATATCTATTGAATAGTTATGCCCCCCTCATGAAGATAATCATGAAATAATTCACTTGCGAGGGAAGGTTCTCTCGGGTCTATGCTTACCATGTCCGGTTGCTCATGCATTTCACAAGAGCCAAATTGTTAAATCTCCCTTTCTTCCTCCATATAAGTATTGAAAAAATGGCCTGCACTGTTCAGAAAAAACCTCCTTCTCAGCAGTCAGCTTGCCTTTTCCATCATTGCCTCATTAAGGTTATCATTCTTCATTAGCTTGAGAAGAAGGAAATCTCTTGGGACACTTTCATTTCACATCCAGATTTCGCCACTGTTCCTTCATTCCATACATCTCCTTCACCTTCCACTCACCATCCTTCACCTTATTCAAGCAAGCCCATTCCCAAGAAGCTCAAATTTCCCATGATTGAGCAAGAAGAAGAGCATGATGAGGAGGAAGAGCATGATGAAGATGAGCAGCAACATGATGAACAACAACATGATGAGGAAGGGCAGCAAGGGGAAGAAGAACATGATGAACAACAGCATGATGAAGAAGAGGAACACCATGATGAAGAGGAGGAACAGCATGATGAATAAGGGAAACAAAGTGAAAAAGAGCACAGCGAGGAAGGGAAGCAAGGTGAAGAGCATCACAATGATAATATGTAGTACAGTGATGAAGAGTAGCGCCATGAAACTCAAAACAGTGAGGAGGGAAATGACGAGGAAATTGAAAATTTTGATGAGGATATTGGATGCCCTTACAACAGCAAAAATGTTGAAGATGAAGCCCAAAACATTGAAAAGACAGAGCCTCAAAGTCCTAGAGACAACAAAGGCAAGAGTAAAGAGGGCAACCCTCAAAAAGACATGCAAGAAAGAAGTCAAAGCATCCATGAAGAAACTCAAAACAGTGGCAAGGATGACGAGGAAAGTAACAAGGGCAAAGAGCCAATAGAACATGTGCTAGTTGCCTCTCCTAGGCAAGGGGCCATGCTTTCTTCTCCAAAAGTGGCCAAGCCCCGGACATCAAGGAAAAGGGTGCCTAAAACTATAACTCCAAATGTTACTAGGGCCCTCCGAAGCAAGGGGAAATTGCCCAAGCAACCCATTGTCGAATTACCCAAGAGGAGGAAGACCAAGAAGGCTACCCAAAGCAAGGGAAAGGAGAAAGAAGAAAGAAACCATGAAAAGGAGAGAGACTTTGACATAATTCAAATCCAAAGTGATGATAGTGACAATGAGGCCCGAATCCTAGAGAATCTCTTGATCAATAGAGAAAAACAAATTGATGCTTTGAGGACAGATCTAGAGAGGGCTAGAAACTTCAATCACTTTTTACAAACACAAAATAAACAGATGAGTGTCCACATGGCGGTATATGAGACATGGGCCTCAAATATAAAAAGGAGGCCTCCAAGGTGCAAGTTAAAATGGAAGAACTCATGGGTGAGTTCAATGATAGCGAAGATGAAGATCAGCCTAGGAGAAAGAGGCCAGGAACCATGGGACTCAGAAAATCCCTTGAGAAACAAAAGGAGGAAGAAGCTGCCCTTCTCCAATCTTTTCCTCTCTCTACTTTGTTCGCCCAAGAGATAGAGAACAATCGAGAAGCATGGCTTGAGAGGGTGAATGATCACTTGGAAAAGAAGTTGGAGAAGGCTAATAGATATTTGGACCTTCAAAGGAAGATGACCGGGCACTATAAGAAGCTCAATCAGTTCGCCCGGTGGAAATTGAAGGCCACACAGGAAAAACTCAAGGAAGCTCAAAGGAGGCGCCCAACACAAAAATTAAAGAAAGACACCTCAAAGCTCCAAATTTTGGCCTCAACTTCACAACATGTTTCTAAAAACCCTTGAGGGTCATGCTCGCCAAAATTGGGCGAAATTCAACAAGTTTTGGTTTTTTGTCATTTTTGGGTTTTTGGCTTAAAATCATGGGCATCGCCATTTCTGTTTGGGGCATCCTCAAAGGATGAAAATGGTATCATTGGATGCCATAATTTTAGGGGAATCTACTCAGCAATTTTCAGATCAATTGAAGATGATTTTCTCCCCAAAAATGGCAAAAAACACTCACTTTTTTCACACTCTGCCCCGTTTATCAGCAACGTCTATTTTTTTGGGTTTTTACACACAGGTCAGTTTTTGATGGACTTCTAGTGATCAGTTTGGAGGAAACTAAGAATTTTCAGATAATAGACATTCAGATATTTCCAACGAGCCATCATGGGCCTCGTTTCGACATCAGGAAGGCATCCAAAAGTTGTCCGCAAGACAGAGGACTTTCTGCTGATATATTTCTTAAGTATTTTTGTGAAAAATGTACTTTTCAAAAGTGACTTTTCCTCATGTGCGTTTAGCTATTTTTGGGCATGGTTAGTTAGGAAAAGTCAATTTATTTTCCTTTTTTAGCATTTTTGAGATATTTTATTAGATATTTTGTGCCTTGGGCTTTGCAAAGCCTCAAGGACAAAATCAGATATTTTGGATAGGCCAATGAGATTGCAAGTTGAACTAGGAGGTTTTCCCTCATCTTGGCCTATATATTCCAAAGAATTTCATTGTAAACAAGACTGAACTTGATGAATAGAAACAATATATGGTTATACAAGCTTGGAAGAAACACTTGTCTCATGCATTGGATAGTTTCTTGAATGTTTTTGGATGATGAAGGAGGTATGTTGTTGGATTCCTTGACTTGGTAAAATGGTATAGTGTCCCTCTCTGTTATGCTTCTTAGTTTTCATTCATAATCCCATGTTCTTGCTTGCTATAAGAAAATAGAGAATAGATATGAGACATGCCCTTGGAGGCACCTCAAATTTTCTGTTTCTTTATAGCTTCTATGTTTTCTTCCTTCTTAGTCATATCAAAGAATCCTTGATTTCTCTTTGATAACTGAAGAAATTGTTTTCTTGTTTCATTTATGGTTTTATGCATGCTAAGTATGATTCACGGTATGCCTTGCTTACTCATGGCTAGTCATAGCTCCACCTCTGAAACCTTTCTTTGATTGATTGGATTGTCATTTGTTGAACCAAGGAGGTCTTGTACTGATCTTGCCCTTTGCCTAAAAATATGCAATCTTGCTTCAAAGTGCCCAATAGCTTGAAATACTATGCTTAGGCATTTCCTCATGGTGATTTGAGTTGTTTGTTTGTCTTAAATGTATTTCCCCAAAGTCTGATAGCCATTTCCTAAAGTTAGAGAGTCATATATCTCTATGCATGGCTTGAATGTTTATTTCTATGCATCGATCAGTTTATAGTTACATTTCTCATGACTAATGGTTAGCCCTACCATGTTTATGTCAGCTATTAAACTATTTATGTTTGAAATCCTTTGTTCTTCACAAATTTAATGTCCATCCCACTCCATTTTACCCAAAGATCCATTTTACCTCGAATCAAATCGGCCCTTCATCAACCTTGTATCACCATCTGAAAGTTTTCTTGACCCTTTCGACCCCATTGCCCAGTTGATCTGACATATTTTTACCTATCTTAGTCTTTGATCAGTTCATCCCTCACAACCTAAAAACCAAAACCAAAAACCTACTTCATAACTAGCCTAAAAGCAAGAACACAATAAGCAAACACATAGATATCCCTTACATAAATAGAAAGAGCCCTCTCTCAGTCCAGGAAGGCTATGTCCTTGGGCTCCAAAGATTGGTTTGATGTTACACATTTGGCTTGCCAATCAGCCAAATCACAGGACCCTAACACAACATAAAACTGCTTTTACTACACCTTGGGGGACATTCATGTATGTCAAGATGCCATTTGGTTTGATGAATGCAGGGGCCACTTTCTAGAGGGCCATGAACATAACCTTCTCAGAAGACATATGCTATTTTATAATCATTTACCTTGATGGTATTACTGTCTTCCCAAAAACTGATGAAGAACATTTGATCCATTTAAGAAAGGTTTTCGAGAAATGCAGAAGGTTTGGATTGTCTTTGAATCCCATAAAGACACTCTTTGGCCTCCAAGAAGGAAAGATTCTTGGTCACATAATATCTAAATAAGGGATCAAAGTAGACCCTAAAAGGATTGATGGCATATTGAATATCAGCCACCCAAGAAACCTCAAAGAATTGCAATCTTTCATTGGGAAGATAACTTTTTTAAGGAGGTTCATCCCCAACCTTGCTGAGCTATTAAGAAACATCACTAATATGCTTAGGAAAGAAGTAGGTGTTAAATGTACAATGCAAGCTAAAAAATAATTTGAACTGGTAAAACAAGCCCTCACTCAAACACCGATTCTAATTAGTCCTGATTTCACCAAAGATTTCTATATCTTCTCTTTTGCATATGAACATACCATAGCTGCAGTATTATTGCAAAAGAATAGCATGGGGCAGGAACAACCAATATCCTTCTTTAGTAGGGCTTTGAGAGATGCTCCACTCAAATATAATATCATGGAGAAGCAATCCTTAGCACTAGTAAAAGCATTAAAAGACTTTAGAGTGTACATTTTACATTCACATATCATTGCCTTTGTGCCACACACTGTAGTCAAAGATATTCTAAGTCAGAACCCTGATGGTAAAAGGGGAAAATGGATTGCCACTATTCTAGAATATGACTTAGAGATCAGGCCCACCAAACTCATCAAAGGGCAGGGATTAGTAAAACTCATGGCTGATCAAAATTCCAAGCTTTAGATATGAACATGGTTGATATTTTGGAAGAGATAGAAGAATGCACAACACCATTCATTGAAGAAACATTCATGAACTCTCCTTGGTATGTTGACATCATATATGTGTTGCTTTATGTGAATGCTCCTCCTTATTTGTAAAAAAAAAAAGCTATATTTTTCAAACAGAAGGTTTTAAATTATTGTATATTAGATGGAGTTTTGTATTGGAAAAATGCTATGGGGATTTTACTTAAATGTTTACTTGAGGTTGATGCAGGAAAAATCATGCATGAGCTACATGAGGGAGAATGTGGAGGACATCTTAACTGGAAGACCACAGCAAACAAGATCCTCAGGTCTGGATACTATTGGCCCACCCTCTTCCTAGACACCCATAAGTTAGTCATGTCCTGCCACAAGTGCCAAATCTTTGATGGCAGAAGAAAACTCTTACCACTACCTTTGCATCCTATCAGTGTTGAGGCTCCCTTTCAACAATGGGGTTTGGAATTCATTGGGGAAATTCACCCATCATCCTCAGCACAACATAAATGGATCCTCATGGCCACTGATTATTTTACCAAATGGATAGAGGCCATACCCACTATGAATGCTACTGACTCTGTCATCATCAAATTCCTTGAAACCAACATACTATCCAGATTTGGTTTTCCTAGGAAAATAATCACAGACAATGCTGCTGCCTTCAAGTCCAAGAGGATGGTAGACTTCTACCTTAAATATCAAATCACATTAGGCCATTCTACTACCTACTACCCCCAAGGAAACGGTCTAGCTGAATCCTCCAACAAAAGCCTTGTTAATATCATCAAAAAATTGTTGGAACAGAATAAAAAATCTTGGCATAGTAAGCTTGTCCATGCCTTATGGGTTGATATATTGACTACTAAAAAGTCCATCGGCATGTCTCCCTATCAGTTGGTTTACGACATGGATGTAATATTCCCAACATCTCTAGGAGTCCCAATCATGATACTCCTTCAAGAGGTCCAAGCTGAAGAAAATGATATGCAAAGGAGGATCAATCAGACCATTCATTTGCAACAGTCAAGAGAGGAAGTATATAAAAGGACACAATTAGTCCAAGAAGGAATCAAGAAATTATTTGATAGAAGGACCAAAGCAAATGAATTCCAAGTTGGAAATGTAGTTCTAAAATGGGATTCCAGAAGGGAAGAGAAAGGGAAACATGGTAAATTCAAAAATCTGTGGAAGGGGCCCTACATTATTCATTCCATAAGGGGCCACAATGCATTTTTTCTGCAGGAGCTGAATGGAGAAGAGGCGTTTGGAGGTCATGTCAATCGCAGGATTCTCAAACACTATTTCTGTCAAGAATCTTAGTTTCATATTTTTTCATCGATCGTACATACCATTGTATGAGAAAAATGAAAAAATACAAAAAACAATAGAAAAGCGAAAAGAGGGTAGATGAAAAGAAGAAAGGTACAGCCCCATACCAAAAAAGAGAAAAATCTGAAAGTGTGCAAGCCTGAATGCCACTACTTGAAAGAGCACTGCTATTTAGTCATACAGTCTAATCATGACTAGATAGATTTCAATTTACTGCTGATAGGATAGTGAAAAATATTTGCCATAACAATTTAATCTTGGCTTATCAGTAGACTAGATTAGAATAGAAAAACAGAGGTTCAAACGAGTTTAAATACTGAACCTGTAAGTTAGATGAAGAATGGCTCAGATTAGATCAAAACCTGAGCCAAAGATACAAAGAAGACTGGTTCTAATATGCTAAAAACTTGAACTAGGAAAAGAAGAAGAGGATAGCTCAAAAATATCAAAATCAGAGCTGAAAAAGAAGGGAGAGATGCTTACTATTCTTATATCTTAAGCCTTCCTAGTTTTGTTTTAATTTTCTGCAAATAAAAGTCTATGTGCAGCTGGTTTCTTATGCCATAGACACTACAACAAATCGGACTGTTTAATCCTGGTTTGTTTGTGCTTAAATTTATATTTTAGAATGTAGAGAATGAAGATATGTCAAACAGCTTAATCTTGATAGATGGTAGATTAGGTAGAGATGCTTTAGATTCCAACTGTTTAATCTGGATTCTTGGAAGAAATAAGGGTAGCATTAGATAGTTTTATCTTTCTGTTTTAAAAAATAATATGTAAAAGAGATGCTAGTCCAAGTGCACTCAAGAGAAGAAAAAATGCTAGGACAAGTAGTTTTGGGTAGGTAGAGATGTGGTTTAAAAAAATTTCATGATGCAGGTGATTGGAATAATTATCAAAATGCACAGAACTTTAGCAAGAGAACAAAGAGATTGTGCCCAATGGATGAGGCACTGATCTGCTAAAATCCAGAGATTGATAAACTGAGGTTCTGGACACCTAAAGAGAAAGCTGTCCTCCCCAAGTGGAGCCACTGTTAGCCATCAATATTTTTTGTTATACTTAATGATGGCTAGAATCAGTTTGCAGCCTTCAAGAAACAATTTCAAGCTAATATGTTAGTTCTTGAAGCCTGGTTGTTCTCTCTATCCAAAGAACCCATCTCACTAATTTTTGCACCTCAAAATCCTGTTATTTCCAAAGAGAAAACTGTTTCAAGCCTCCATGTCCATCATTTCCCCTTTTTCCCTTCTATGACCTTCATTTACCCTTCATTCCCCATCAAAACCCCTTAAGACCTTATAAATCATCTTTTTCTAGTCTTGAACCTCTTTTTTCCCCTTTATTGGAACACCTAAAAAAGGTCAAAAACCCATTTTTAGGCCTAATTCCGCTCCCATTATAACATTGGGCCTTAAGTACCTTCCGCTTAAGCCCTAGACCCCTTCTCCGCCCTAAGACCTGGTCCTATGACCAAGCGCTAAGCCCATCGACTATCGGCCATCGCAGTTCCCCGTTTCCTCTTTTCCCTTGTATTTTCTTCCGCCGATGGCCGATCCCCCGAGTAAATCTCTGCTGTTGATCTCGTTTTAGATTGGACGGTCCGCGCTCCATCGCAAACCGCAAAGGGTCACACCCACACTCATTTTATCTGCTGCTGGTCGATCCCCCGAGCCAATCTCCACCGTTGATCTTGTTTAAGATTTGACGGTCCTCACTCCATTGGCGCATCGCACTTCAGCGATTCCCATTCCCACATCCATCCTCCGTCGATGAAATCTCAACCATCGATCTCCCCCAAATCGGATGGTCTGCGCTCTCCTCCATCGCATCGGCACTTCATTGCTCGCACCTCTCCCATCGGCCATCGCACTTCGGCGATTCCAAAATTCCTGCTTCCCGGACCCTCTTCTCCATCGATGGTCGATCCCCCGATTCAATCACAGCCATCCATTTCCCCGATCCGACGGCTCCCATTGATCCCCTCCTTTCAAATCCGCCCACTAGCTTTCCGCTACCTGACAAAACTGCCGACATCATTCGCCAGGTCCCACCTTTCTTCCTCGCTTCCTTTCTCCCTTTGCATTTGATCTCAGCCGTCGATCTCCCAGATCAGACGATCTAGATTTGTTTTCGCGCTCGGTCCACAAAAATTATTTAACGCTCTATATCAATGCGAAATGGGCAGTTTTGATAGGACACATGTTGTCCTATAACCAGTATTCCGTTCAATCAACCCATTACCACTTACCACCTTCTGGCCACGCGAAAACCGCCTCTGGTTTTCTACAAAACTACTTCTCTCCCAATTCACACCAAATTCAAAATATTTCCCTCTTCCTTCATGGTTTCGTCTGTGGAACCTTACCCTCCGCTGCATCCACCTTCTTCCGCACTGCTCCATAACTCCTCGCCGAGTCTTCTGAAGCAGTCAAACTACAAAATGCAGGATTTTCATAATGGTTTATTGTTGTGTGTAGGTTTAGTGGTGGCCTTAAGCTGTAGGCCCTCCTGCAGCCATATACCAGTGGTAGAAGCCCAGGATGACGATCCTGAGGCCAAAAAAATGCAAAAAAGGGATTCATGGGTTGATTATTAATGTTTTATCAGTGTCTCATGAACATTGGTGAAGGAAAAAAACCCCAGCGCGGAAACCCAACCACCTGTACACAAAGGAGATAAAGTGAAGATGAATGAAGATTAAAGAAATATTAGCAAAAGAATTCAGAAGATTAAAAGCTTAACCCGCAGATCAAAGATAAAAACACAGTTAAATCCAAATCAGTGTTAAATGACAAAGACGGACAAATCGGAAAAGGAGAGCTTCGAATGACACATCAGTGAAGCTATTTACTCCTCCCAGGACTAAAGACACCTTGACGGTTATTATGCTGACAGAACCTCTTTAAACTCTTATGGTAGTTATTGTAAAGGTATGGGTGGTCTCAAAACCCATACTGTCCACGTTACTTGTGTTAGCCACCTATAAAATTTTGGCAT
>CM076583.1:60985833-61303900 GCA_034641835.2 Pinus albicaulis | reverse complement strand
AACAGGTGGCTAAATGGTTTCTAAGTCTTCAAGAGGAACCTTTTCCTTGAAAACCTACCACTCTTGAAGCCTTCATGTGTTTTTTCCTCTGAAGAAATCTTCAATGCTATGTCCATCATAAGCCTCACTGTTTGTAAAAGAAAAAACTTCAAAAAATGCCTCTATTTGCCCTATTTCATCTCCTCCAAGTTCTCCATTTCACATCCTCATTCCCTCATAAAATCCCTCCAAATGTCCCCATTTGACTTTCTAACCCTCTCAAAACCCTATTTAAACCTCATATTATGCATGGAATGATTTAAAAATTCCTTTTTCCCCCTACTGGAACCCTTCTTTTGGCCTTGAAAAGCACTGAATTTGGCCAAAATACCCTATTTTTCACTATAATAGTTTTATATCCCCCAGGTGCTTATGTGGCCTAGCACTGTTCCTCATATAACCCCCAGCTTGCAACCGGGCGCTAAAAGGCCAAAAATCCTTTGAAAAAGCCAAAAATCCTTAAAAAGGGCCAAAAACCTTTTAAAAAGGCATAAGAACACTTGTCCGCTCATTTTGAAGAGTTAAGCCCCCAAGGGCTTATACTATTTAGCCCCCTCCCATGAGACCTAAAGCCCAGTGGTCAGGCGCTTGAAAGGCCAAAAGAACCCATGCAGAATGCCTTTTTTCCTTGTTTTATTCATCCCTGACGGATAATGTTTTGGGTTAACAAGGACCGTTGATCTCCACAGATCGATGACCCAAACACAATCGGGCACTTTCCTTTGCATACCCCTCATCCCTTTTGCCGCAACACTACGCCCCATCTTCTAATCTGAGCCATCCATTGAACAGATATGAAGGTTGTGGTTAAACCCGACGAGCCCGATGGCCCAAAATATAATGCCGCTCGTCAGCAAATCTTGACCGTGCAATGTACAGATCCGACGGTCCACTGTGAACCTGATGGCCCACTTCCGCCTGCGCTCTTTCCCACATCGCACTATGTTTTCAACCGTCATATCTTGCTGCTCGTAATCCCGTGGTTAGGAGGCATATCACGTTGTTTAAGTGTCCGAAGGTTAACATTCAAAAATCACATGATATGAGTGGTTTTGGTTTGCCATGTGGCGCGCGATGAGTGGAATCGCGCAACTTTTGTGAAAACAGCATACCGCTCCCAACGCCGCGCGAATACCACTAGTTTTTTTCACAAAACAGCTTTCTGCAATGCATTTGTCCACTAAATCTCAGTCGTCCATCGTAATAATTTGACGGCTACGTTATAATTTCACCCATATCCATTATCCCTATGTTCACCCTCCCTAGCGACTTTATCGCCCAATCTGGACTGTAGATTGCCAATGTCAGATCAGATCCGACGGCCCAGAATCCTCCTCGCACCAAAACTTCGTCGGGCCTGCTTTTCGCCGCTGTTTCACAATTTCCACCATTCCGCCATGATTTTTCTACCTTTCTTCACTACATCCACGATTCCCCTTCATCGTACCACCATCCCTTTGGTCCTCCACGACATATCCTCCTCCACTCCATTGATTTCCTTAACATGTTTATTGTCTTTTGCAGGGTTACAGACGGTGGAAGATTATTCTTTCTCCATAGTCTCTGTCATGATAATACAGAGTGTGGAATGTCATATTCCAGAGCCAGAGAACGCAGGGAAGACTTCCGAGAAAGGTTCAAGGCATGTTTTTATTAAAAGATCAGTGTCAAACCCTGATCTAAACCCTCCCGGCCATGAAACCTGCATATTCACAGACAGAGTAGAGGAAAAGCAACAAAGAGTATCAGTGAAGGAAATTAAAGGATTAAGAGCCTTTATTGAAGATTAATGATTATAATCCAATGTTTAAAGCTCAAAGAGACAACATGGAGACCATAAAGAATACCAAGGCCTAATTCAGCCTAAAACATAGTATCAAAGTAAATTAAAGGTGTTTTAGGATGAAGACAAAGAAATTTAGCGGTCTGAGGAGTCTCCACCACCACAGTAGAGGCCAATTGAACCCTCTCCAGCACCAAAAGCCAACCCTTTCCAGCACCAAAAGCCAACCCTCTCCAGCTACCAAAAGACACCTGCAGCCTCACAGAAAACAAAGAAGGCCTATTTATTGCAAGAACAAGAGATATTTGCCTAAAGACAGTTGAAAAATTAATACAAATCAAAGGAACTTATTCCTAATTGTCAACAAAGTTATTTTAAAAGATAAAAAACAGCCCAGAAGCTAATCTTTTCGTCCATGGGGCCTCGAAAAGAAGAAATAGAGTTATGAAGTAGAGTTATAGGTAGAATTCATTCCTACCTTATGCATTGCATGGCTTTCAAGGCCAGGAATTGGATTTATTATGGAATTAATGATACTTGACCCCTAGAAACTCTTCCACTTCCTGATTTTCTTATAAATTCTCCTTGAGGACCACATTGTAAGGGTTGGTCTCTGGATATTTGTTGCATGTAATAGTTCTCTGAATTTTCTAAAGCACTGTTTGTAATTGAAGATACATAAGCTGAAATGAGAAGTTTGAAGTTGTAGAGACCCACCGGGCTTGATGATTGTAACTGGTTTGAACATCAAATACAAGCTGATTTATGGGATCCTGGTCTATGTTAATGGTGATGTGTTTTCTTACTGTTAACAATTATTTTTCTTTGTGTTTTCACACTGTCCACTTTCTTTGATAAAGAACAACAAATACAGAGCTAGGAATTACTCTTAACAGTACCCTACTCTCACTGATAAGCTTTATTTCTATGTTTTCCCCCTTTGAAAGTTTCCCTTTCCATAGAATATGCTGAAAGCAGGATAGGTTCAAAGTCCTTACTTGATCTTAAGATATTATAAGTGTTTCAAATGTTTTCTATTGAAAGTACATCAAAGCAGGCTAGTTTCAAAGTACTTACCTGATCTTAGATTACTTTTATGTTTTTTCCTTTAGTGCATGCCAAAGCAGGATAGTTTCAAAGTGCTTACTTGATCTCAGGCTGCTCTTTGTTCTTCATTTGTTTGTTCTCCATTTCCTATTTTTTCCATTCCATAAAATCAACTTAAAAGAGATCATTTGACGTAGATAACTTGCCCCATGGACCACTCTTGAGCCTTGCTATCCAATTAAATCCTCTTATGACTCCATAGCCCAATGGATTGAAGCTGTTTTTTGCCCATCTTATCAGCTGAATCATTCCTTCACTTGTACACACCTTCACCCTTCATTTAAACTCCTTTCACCTTCATCATATCTTTTCCCAACCAAAACAAAAAATCAAACAAAACTCATGCTCTTCATAACTAGCCTAATATCACATTCCAAGATTTAAAGATCACACCTTTAAACACACTTATTGAGAGATCCCTCTCTGGATTCAGGAGGGCTAGATCCTGGAATCCTAAAGCGGTTCATATGTTGGCTTTGTAGTTTGTATTTTCCAAACGTGCAAATTACAGAGACCCTAACATTCTGGCGACCATACTAGGGATTCTGAGTGAAATTCATCCTAGATACCTTTAGGACCTCAGGAAACCCCTTGATTCAAAGGAATTTGGTGTGTTAGCTAGTTGAGCCACCAACCCTAACATTTTGGCGACTTCACTGGGGAAACAAGACCACATTAACCTAAGTTTGGTATTAAATCACTGTGGTGGACAGTAAATCTCCTTTAAGACACGTTAAACCTTCCACCTGGCGACTCCAAAGTTCTTGAATGACCAAAAGAATCCACTGGTGATTAGTAGGCCTACTGATTGTCAGTGTTTTCACAAGACTCCACTCGGAGACCAGTTTCATTACAACATCATCCATTTTAAAGGAAACTCATAGGATTAAGCTTCCTTGTTTGAAGATAGTTTGCCTCTCAAAGACTGTCATATCTGGCCAACCTTCTTCCTTGAGATTATTATACATACTGGCTTCAAGAACAGTCCATACTAGAGCTTATCCTAATCCAAAACCCCCGAAATAGTGGATAATACTGAGAGTATTATTAGGAAGCCTTATTCATATAGGGACCCCACTATTTTCAGACACATTTATAGAGCTAATTCAACACCTGAAAACCTTACAGCTCCATCAGAGACTCGGCTTGATTTAGACTTACCGAAAAATTCACCAAGAACTAAGTCATTCAGTAGTTTAGATCAGACAAACTTTGTGCCTCCAAAATCACCTCCTCATAGTGATCATCATATTGGTAGCAGAGAAATCCCTCCATCCACACCTCCTAATATACATTTCATTCATAACTTTGGTCTCTCTCACCCTAGATCTGCTCAACAGTTCTCTGCTAGTATTAGCATTTCTGGCATTCATATACTTGCAGCTCAAGCCCACCCTTTACCTCCATAATACCCCATCATGGAAAAATGGTATGCTCCCTTGGTGTTACCACAGCCTTTAGCTCCTCTACCCAATGAATATCAGTCTAAAATTCCTCATTTCACTGGGAAAGAATCTACTACAGCTCAACACCATGTGGATAGGATGGAAGATGTCTTTGACTACATGGAAATAGAGGATGAGACAATTAAGATGAGGATCTTCGATTAGAGTTTGGGAGGAGAAGTGAAGGAGTGGTTTAAAGGCCTACCTCCTAATAGCATCAATGATCTACCCTCCTTTCTTCAAACCTTTATAACAAATGGGAAGTTAGAAGCAACCCTCTCCAAATCTTAGCAGAATATAAGAATCTTAAAAGAAATCAAGGAGAGAGTGTCTAGGACTACTCTACTAGATTCAACAGTGTCTACAATACTCTTCCACCACACATGAAACCTCCCCAAGGGATGGCTTTAGTGAAATACCCTGAAGGCTTTGATGCTGATATGGCCTACCAGCTTAGGGAGAGAGATTATAACACATTGGAAGACATGCAGAAAGGATAAGTGAGTGTAGAGGCAAACTTGATTGAAAAAAGAGCTAGGATGAGAGCTGAGAAAAAGGTAACATATAGGGATGAAAAAATAGCTTCTTCATCTAACCCCAAATATGATAGTTTAGCCAAAAACATGGAGAGGATGGAAATAATGATGGAGAAATTGGTCATCTAAGCAACTAATCAGAACAGAGACCAAAACCAAAGCCAAAATCAAAACTTTAGGAGAAGAAATCCCCCAAATATACAAAGAGACTCTAATCAACAAGTCATACCTCCCTTCCAAGAGAATTTCCTTGATGAGGATGAGGGGATAATAGAAGAATCAGAGGGAACTATCATAAACATGGTGGAAGTAGATGACCAGGATCACACTTTTTCCACAGAAGATAACCAGACCTCATACTGACATTGGGATGAGGAAAGGTTGGAAACTGAGGACTATAGGTTGGGATTCGAAAATGCCATCATGCAGGTTAGAGAACAATATGATCTCAGAAGCAAAAGGAACATAGACACTCCCAAGCTAAAGGCCTCTGAAATCATCATCAAGAAAAGACCTGGAAAGACTCCTAAAGTGACTGTTGAAAGTAGTAAATTAGCAGCTGAGAATTCTGGTAAAAACAAAGATAAGGACACCCAAACCAGTGACAAATCAAGTCAAGAATCTAGCAGTACTAGCATTGCATCTAATGCTCCTGATAAAACAACTTCAAACATTGTACATACTGAAAATCAGCAAGTTGATCTTGCTAATAAAACGATGCCCAACAAGACAAAATTGAACCTCTCAAAGAGTCATTCTCCTTTCAGTTTGGAGAGTGAAATAGCCAAAATTAAAATTTCTGTCCCTCTCACCGAGTTGGCCACACAAGATGTATATAAGAGTCAAATTTTGAAAGCTTTAAACTTAGGAGAAAATAGTGACACTGTCAATTTAAATGATGATCAACCAGTTCTCTTGTTTGGCCCAAAAATTGAAGGGAAATTTTAGGAAGGGGTAGTACCTCCTTTCTATGTCATCCTCAATATCCATGAAAAAATCCTGCATAATGCCATGCATGACTCTGGAGCTTCACACAACCTTATGCCAAAAGTGATAATGGAAAAGCTAGGCCTAGAAATAACTAGACCTTACAAGGACTTATATTCTTTTGACTCTAGCAGAGTGAAGTGCCTTAGCCTAATCAAAGATCTTTGTGTGAATTTGACTCAAATCCCAGCCAAGTGTATGGTCATGGATGTTGTGGTGGCTGATGTACCTCCTATGTATGGCATGTTGTTTTCAAGGTCATGGGGTGCCAAGCTACAATGTACAATGCAGATGGATGGGACATATGCCACTATCCCTGTCTTTAGCCAGCTTAGAAGACTATATAGAGAGGCACACATGAAATTCATGGTTAGTAGCCCAAAAAAGCCTGAAAATTCCCCTCTTTACTCTGTCCATACAGACCTGGACTCTTTTATCCTTTACAATGATGAATTCCTAAATAAGCAAGAGCTAGAAGACAGAAATTCAGACAACCGATTAGAGGCCCCAAATCTAGAAATAATGGCAGTTCTAGATATACAGGAAAACGAGAGAGAAACCTTTGAATAGTGTGCTGAAACAAAAAACCAGAGTGAACAAAGCCAAGACTGCAAACAACATATTACTCATCACTTTGAACTCCATGAAAATCCTGAAGAAAAAGACACAACACAACATGGTGCAGACCTCAGAATACAACATAATGGTGAACATGACATTAAGGATGAAAATGATGTCAATCCTACAAACAGTCCCTTATGGTGCATGAAATTTGATGGATCTTGCACTAAAAAGAATGCAGGAGCTGGGATATGGTTGTACAATGCTGAAAAAAATAATACTGAGAGACATGCTTTCAAGCTAGACTTTAAGTGCACCAACAACATTGCAGAGTACAAGGCTTTCATCTTAGGATTGCATCTATTGAAAAAACTAGGAGCCAAGAGGATAGTTGTCTAGGGGGACTCAGGATTCATCATCAAAGAACTAAATGGAGAGTATATTGCAAAGCATCCTAGATTAAGGGCATACAGAAATAATGCCATGGATTTTCTGAAAAAATTTGTAGAGTATGAGATTGTGTTTATTCCTAGGAGTCAAAACATAGTTGCAAATGGATTGGCCTGCACTGCTAGTTCATATCAGGAATCACCTAGTGACAAACAAATCATTATTCAAACAAAATACAGACTTGCAGTGCCAGATAATGAAAAATATTGGTAGGTCTTCAAGGGTGACAAACAATAGAAGATTTCTTGCTCTGTAGGAATGAATTTGAATTACCTAATTCAGACTCTAAATTCGATGAAAACTGTTTAGATGAAGAGCCTCCTGATGAAGGAAAACTATCCCTCAATGCAGAAATAAACATGTTAACCAAATAATTTGAAAAACAAACTAAAGAATACAGGAAAACAGATAAAGAGGACATTGAGGTGCTGCAGTCCAAAGACAAAAACATACCCAGAGGATTGGCACCCCTAGAGGACCTCTTTGATTTTAATGATGTGGCAAAGAAGCCTACTATAGAACACACTGAATCAGATGTTGAAGAATGCAACATAGGTAGCAAAGATAAGCCTAAAATGATTAAATTATCTAAGTCTTTGCCTGCACATATCAAACAGAAATACATTGATTTATTTAAAGAGTTTGTTGATGTGTTTTCCTGGAGATATGAGGACTTAAAAGCCTATGACACAGAGATTATCCAACATAAGATGCCATTGAAAGAAAACCAAAAACCTTTTAGGCAAAAGCTGCACAGAATCAACCTAGTACAACTGCCTCTAGTGGAAAAAGGAAATTAAGAAAATGTATGAGGCAGGAATCATAGTGTTTGTGAGGTTTTTAGATTGGGTTTCTAACCTTGTAGCTATGAGGAAAAAGACAGGAGAAATCAGACTGTGCATTGATTTTAGAAACCTTAACGGAGCCTCCCTAAAGGACAATTACCCTTTACCCAAAATGGAGCACATCCTACAAAGGGTAGTTGGTTCAAAGAGGATTTCTCTGTTAGGTGGCTTTTCAGAGTATAACTAAGTTTTAGTACTCCCAGAAGATCAACTCAAGACAGCTTGCACCACTCCTTGGGTACTTTCATGTATGTGAAAATTCATTTTGGATAAATGAATGCTGGGGCCACTTTTCAAAGGGCCATGGACATTGCATTTTAAGAGGAAATAGGGCACTTCATTGTAATTTACCTCGATGACATAACAATTTATTCCAAATATGATGAAGAGCACCTTAAACATCTAAGAAAGGTCTTTGAAAATTGCAGAAGGTTTGGGCTATCTTTAAACCCCAAAAATACAGTGTTTGGCCTGCAAGAAGGTAAACTTCTCGGTCATATTATATCAGAAAAGGGGATTAAAATAGATGCAAAAATAGTTGAGGGAATACTACAGATTAGCCACCCGAGGAACATAAAAGAATTGCAGTCCTTCATTGGGAAGATTAACTTCTTAAGGAGGTTTATTCCCAACTTAGCAGAGCTCCTTAGAAACATGACTAACATGCTCAAGAAAGAAGTGGGAGTGAAGTGGACTGTAGAAGCCAAAAGATCCTTTGAATTGGTAAAACATGCACTCACCCCAGCACCAGTACTAATTAGCCCAGATTTCGCAAAAGATTTCCTCATTTTTAACTTTGCATCAGAGCATACAGTGGCTGCTGTCCTATTGCAGAAAAACTCGGAGGGACAAGAGCAGCCAATAGCATTTTTTAGCAAGGCACTAAGAGATGCACCCTTGAAATACAATATCATAGAAAAACATGCCTATGCCTTGGTAGAGGCCTTAAAGGACTTCAGGGTGTATATTATGCATTCTCACACCATTGCCTATGTGCCTAACATAGAGGTAAAATATATCTTGTCACAAGACCCAGATGGAAAGAGAGGTAAGTGGATTGCAGTAATACTGGAATATGATTTGGAAATAAAACCCACAAAAATTATTAAAGGGCAGGGCTTAACTCAATTAATGGCTGAATCTAACCTACAAGCCCTTGACATTAACATGGTAGATTCCTTGGATGAACATGAAGAGTTGCTTGCTCCTATTGTTGAAGAGCAGTTCCAAAACTCACCTTGGTATGCTAACATCTTGTATGTGCTTACAAATCTTAATGCTCCTCCTGATTTATCAAAGACTAAGGCAAGGTTTTTAAAGTTGAAAGCTAGGAATTATTGCATTTTAAATGAATGTTTATACTGGAAAAATGCTAATGGTTTATTGCTTAAATTCTTGCCTGAAGTTGATGTAGAGAGGATCAAGCATGAATTCCATGAAGGAGAGTGTGGAGGTCATCTCTACTGGAAAATCACAGCCAATAAGATCCTTAGATCTGGCTATTACTGGTCCACCCTCTTCCAAGATGTCCATAAAATGATAGTTGCCTGCCATAAATGCGAAATTTTTGAGGGCAAAATAAAACTCCTTCCTTTACCATTACAACCTATCACTGTTGAAGCTCCTTTTCAATAGTGGGGCCTAGATTTCATGGGAGAAATCCATCCTGCTTCATTTTCCCAACACAAATGGATTCTCACAGCCACTGACTACTTCACAAAATGGATAGAGGCCATCCCTTCTAGGAATGCCATAGACTTTGTCATTATAAAATTCCTTGAAGAACATATCCTACCTAGATTTGGCTGCCCTAGGAAGATTATTACTGATAATGCTGCTGCTTTTGGTTCCAAAAAGATGATTGATTTTTGTCACAGGTATCAGGTTACACTTGGTCATTCTACTACTTATTACCCTCAGGGTAATGGGCTAGCAGAATCATCAAATAAAAGTTTGGTGACCATCATCAAGAAGCTGCTTGAAGAGAATAAAAAATCATGGCATAACAATTTGGTGCATGCTTTGTGGGCAGAGAAATTGACCACAAAGAAATCCATTGGAATTTCCCCTTGCCAGCTTGTTTATGGAGCAGATGTAGTGTTTCCTACCAGCCTAGGTGTACCAGTGATAAAATTAGTCCAAGAAATACAGGCAGAAGAGGACAACATGGTAAGGAGGATCAATCAAATAACACATCTCCACTAGACAAGGGAAGAGGTCTACAATAGAGCTCAAAAAGTGAAAGAGAACATTAAAAAGTTGTTTGACAAAAGAACAAAAGCTTGTGACTTCAAAATTGGAGATAAGGTACTCAAGTGGGACTCTAGAAGAGAGGATAAGGGTAAGCATGGAAAATTTGATAGTTTGTGGCAAGGTCCTTACATTATTCATTCCACCATTGGTCCAAATGCATTCTTGCTGCAAGAATTGGATGGTACAAATCTTTTTGGGGGTCCTGTCAATGGCAGGATGCTCAAAAATTATTACTACTAAAATTTAGAGTTTAAAGTTTTCACTTCCATTTTAAATAACATTGCTTTGTTTAGTTTCACAAAAAGAAAAAAAGAAGAAGAAGATGAAAGGCTGGTTCTAATATGCCCAAAAATTGAACCAACAAAGAAAGAAGATGGATCAGCTCTAACCAGCCCAAAACCAGAGCTGAAATAAAGAAGAAAAAGTGGCTCAAATCAACTCAAAACCTGAGCCAAAGAAAGTGAAGAGATGGTTCTAATATGCTCAAAACCTGAACCAGCAAAGAGAGAAGAAGAATCAGCTCTAACAAACTCAAAACTAGAGCTGAAATGAAGAAGAAAAGTGACTCTAACAAGCTCAAAATCTGAGTCACAAAAGAAATAAGGATGTTCTAAAAGTTTCACAATATCCAGCCTTCACAATTTTGGTTTCAATTTCCTGCAAAGTTCAGTTCATGTGCAGCTGTCTTTATGCCATGGACCCACAGCAAACCAGACAGTCTAATCCCGGTTTGGCTGTTTTTAAATTTCTGTTTTAGAATGTAGAGAAAGAAATATGCTAGACAGTTTAATCCTAGCAGATATTAGTGTAGGTATAGAAGCTATGAGGCCAACTATCTAATCTGGTCTCATGGAGGATACTAGGGTAGAATTAGATTAGTGTTTTCTGCTTTCAATAATAAAAAAAAATGATGAAGAAGGTCTGCAAGTCTAAATGCACCTTGAAGGAAAAATGTTAGGACAGTAGGATGGGTAGGTAGATTGTTTGGGAGAATATTGCTGCTAATATGATATTTTCATGATTTGTAACAGCTGATCAAAGAAGAAAGGGATGGTCAAAGATCAGGCATCTGGCCTACTTCCAAAGAATTAAATCTGCAGTTCTTGACACCTTCAAGAATATGCCATCCCCATGTGGAGCCACTATTAGCCACCTATAAAATTTTGGCATAGAAAACAGGTCGCTAAATGGTTTCTAATTCTTCAAGAGTAACCTTTTCCTTAAAAACCTACCACTCTTGAAGCCTTCATGTGTTTTTTCCTCTAAAGCAATCTTCAATGCTGTGTCCATCATAAGCCTCACTGTTTGTAAAAGAAAAAGCTTCAAAAAAGGCCTCCATTTTCCCTATTTCATCTCCTCCAAGTTCTCCATTTCACATCCTCATTCCCTCAGAAAATCCCTCCAAATGTCCCCATTTTACTTTCTAACCCTCTCAAAACCCTGTTTAAACCTCATATTATGCATGGACTGATTTGAAAAATGCCTTTTCCCCCCTACCGAAACCCTTCTTTTGGCCTTGAAAAGCACTGAATTTGGACTAAAATACCCTATTTTTCACTATAACAGTTTTATAGCCCCTGGGTGCTTATGTGGCCTAGCCTTGTTCCTCATATAACCCCCAGTTCACAACCGGGCGCTAAAAGGCTGAAAATCCTTTGAAAAAGCCGAAAATCCTTGAAAAGGGACAAAAACCTTTTAAAAAGGCATAAGAACACTTCTTCACTCATTTTGAAGAGTTAAGCCCCCAAGGGCTTATCCTATTTAGCCCCCTCCCATGAGACCTAAAGGCCAGAGGTCAGGCGCTTAAAAGGCCAAAAGAACCCATGCAGAACACCTTTTTTCCTTGTTTTAGTCATCCCCAACGGATAATGTTTTGGGTTAACAAGGAACATCGATCTTCGATCGCCGACCCACACGCAATCGGGCACTTTCCTTTGCATACCCCTCATCCCTTTTGCCGCAACAGTGCGCCCCATCTTCTAATCTGAGCCATCCATTGAATAGATCCGACGGCTGTGGTTAAACCCGACGAGCCCGATGGCCAAACATACAATGCTGCCCGACAAAAAATCTTGACTGTCCAATCTACAGGTCTGATGGTCCACTGTGAACCCGATGGCCCACTTCCGCCTGCGCTCTTTCCCACATCACGCTGTGTTTTCAACCATTAGATCTCGTCGCTCGTAATCCCACGGTCAGGAGGCATATCACATTGTTTAAGTGTCTGAAGGTTAACATTTAGAAATCGCGCGATATGAGTGGTTTTGGTTTGCCACATGGCGCGCGATGAGTGGAATCGCACAACTTTTGTGAAAACATCTTACCTCTCCCAACGCCGCGCAAATACCACCAATTTTTTTCACAAACCACCTTTCCGCAACGCATTTTTCCACTAAATCTCGGCCGTCCATTGTGTTAGCTCCCTGTAATTTGCAAGATTGGAAAATACAAACTGCAGAGAGAACCCTTGAACCAATTTGGGATTCTAGGATCTAGCCCTCCTAAATCCAGAGAGGGATCTCTCTATAAGTGCAAAGATTGATTTATCTTTAAGGCTTTTATGTGTGATATTAGGCTATTTATTAAGAGCAAGGTTTTTTGTTTGTTTTTGGATGGTTGAGCATGGTTTTTAGTTGAGTGGAAAGTCCTAAGATGAAATAATTTCAAAGGTGTGAAGTTGCGAGCAATCAGAACAAGCTTTGGCTGATAGGATAGATATGACGTTGGTTTTTAGTCCATTGGGCTATGGAGTCATAAAAGGGTTTAATTGTGAAAAAATTTCAAGAGTGGTCCAAGGGGAAAGTCATCTATATCACAAGACCTTTTGGATTAAATGATGGAATGGAACAATAAAATGTTGAAGGGGTGGAAATAGACAATAATTTCAACTAGGATTTATCAATCTATCCAAACAAGGAAAGCCTTTTAAGTAACTGTTTAAAACCAACCAAAGGACAGGGCTAACCATAGACTTCTTTGGACAAGCTCGTATTAAAGTTAACTCATTAGACAAACAATCTAGTAATCCACATAATTACTTTCAGAAGAGATGAAAACAGATAAGACAAACAAAGTGCAGCCTAAGATCAGATAAGATACTTTTAATTCTAAACTGCTTTCAGCATACTCTTAGGGAAAATTTCAAAATTACCTTTGAAGAAAGAACTAGAAGATAGGGAAAACCATTAACTTTCCTAGTCTAACTCTACTGAGCACATAATGAAAATAACATTCAAGAACTTCCTTTCAAGCTTCGCATATCAAGACAGGGACAAACCAACATTCCTTGAATATGTTTACACTTGACTTAAGTCATTCTCAAACACACAATTTGGAGGAAAACATTGAGATAAAGCTTATCAGTCAGAGAAGGGTACTGTAAATAGTAAATCCTAACTCTATGGTTTCTGTTCTTTATCAGAGAATAATGGAAAAAATGGCATACATGAAAGGAAAACAATAACATAGAAAGAAGCACTTCACCAGTGATATAGACCAGGATCCCAAGAATCAGCTTGTATATTGATGTCAAACCAGTTACATTCTTCAAGTCCAATGTTTCAGTTCAACAATCATCTTTTCTTCTCAGCCTAACTTATTTTATCACAAAAAGAGCTTCAAGAGCGTCTAAAAACTATTTACACGTAGAAAGTTTCGAGCACAAGTATATTTCAAAGTTCTGCAACCAACCCTTTACAATGAGCTCCACAAGAATATTTTATAGAAAAAATGAGGAGGTCGAAAGAGAGAAAAGATCTACAGGCTCAATTAATAAAGTTTAATGCTTTTGGGCCTTTGAGGGGCTCAATGGAGAAGGTTTCTGATATTTCCTCTATATTAATTGGTTTACATTAAGTATTAAGCTCACTAGGAAGATTTTGTTGACTTTAAGGCTCTGTATTATCCTTGTAATAACTCTGCTGACAGTTTAAATTGTTTTCTTTGATACAAAATAACTGTTGAGATGTCTTTATGCTAATATCTTCTATTCTGGTAATAACTCGGCCTATTTTGAATGCTTTAGGCTACAAGTGGCTTTTGGTAGCTGAGAGGATTCAATTAGCCTCTTATGTGGCAGTGGAGGCTTTCTCGGATTGATAGATCTGATTTTCTTTCTTTAAACACTATCAATTTGATTTAGTTCTGTGTATTAGGCTTAATTAGACGTAATTTTTATCTTTTTTTCTTTAAACTGTCTTCAATTGAGTGGATTAGGCTTTAGATAGTCGATTTGAGCCGTAATCCCTCAAAAATATGTTTATAATCTTTAATTCTTCAATTTTTCTGTGGCTGGGTCTTTAACACTGATATTCTTTACTCGATCAAATTTTGCTATGTCTTGTTGATGTGAAGGTGTTACAGTGTTGATGGGAAACCCTGTGGAACGATCCCTTTTGATGAAAACAGGCCTAGAGGGTCGTCACCCTCGACCTTCAATTTTTCTTTAAAATATTTGAAAAACCTTTAAAACCTGCATAAACACAGAAATATTAGAAAAATCCTGCATATTTGGGTCAGACTGCTTTGGAGGCTTAGGTTTAGAGCGTAGCCGTTGGATGAAAGCATCCAACAGCGAGGATTACTTTGTCGAGTTTAAAAAGGAAGGCAGTCGACTTAAACGGTGAAGAGATTAAGTTAGGGCCATTGATCTGCAGAGATCAACGGTTGGGAGCAATCGTAAGCATATAAAGCGGAGGGGTCACTTTATAATGAAACGACGGAAAATACAAAGGAAAATGGGTTAAAAAAACCTTAATCAGCAGTGAAAAATGCAGGATGAAATTTGGGGTTTCGGAAATGGTTCTGGGCCGTCGGATGAGATCGGCCACAGAGATCAATGGTTGAGGTTGATCTATGAAATCCCTTGGAGGATGGCGGAGGGCGATAGTTCAAAAGTGAGATTGAATGCGGGCCGTTGATCTGCAGAGATCAACGACGGAGAACAAACATGATGCGATGCAATACAAATGGGGTGGGTGGTTTCGGCTAAAGAAACCAGCTGTTTCGCCCAAGAAAATGGAGGAAAGGTGGTTTCACCTTTTTGAACGCGATATGCGTTAGAGCCTAACACGTGGAATTTCAAAACCACCTATATCGCGTGAATTTGGATTATTAAAATTCAGGCTTAAATCTACGTGAAAGTGCGCGCTGGCTGTTAGATCTGGGGCGTCAGATCGGATGGCTATGGAGAGAGCGCGATAAAGAACAGATGCGCGGGTGGTAACAGGTGGGGCAGAGCCAAGACGGTATTAACCTGGACCGTTAGATCAAGAAATGAATGGCGGAGATTAAATCTAGGACGGGTAGGACCCAAGAGAGTTGGGCGTATCAGGTTGAATCTGGACTATTGGATGAGAGAAATGAACGGTCCAGATCAAATCTCGAGGCTGAATAAAATAAAATATGAGGTGGATAATGGGTCAGTATGGGCCGTTGATCTGCAAAGATCAACGACGGAGATTTTCTGAAAAGACATTATACAACGGGGTTCATAAAATTTAACAAAGGTTGAGGGGTTTCAATCTGGACCGTCGGATGGTAAGCAATGGACGACCCAGATGCAATCGGAGGATTGCGATCGGCGGAGGAGAGAGGAAAGGTACAAATGGAAATCTCCGATGCGATTGAATGTAGACCGTCGATCTGCGGATCAGAATGAATTGGAGGAGGTCGCAAGCGGGGGAATGGGCTTATAAATGGAGCAATAAGGGCCGTTGAATTTGGGCCTGGCGGAATAGATCGATGGCTGAGAAGCCATTTGGAGATCACCAATCGGGAAGGGGCAATAAAACATTAAATGCGTCCAATGGAAATCTCCAATGCGAGATTCCGAAAGCCGTTGATTGGTTTAAGATCAACAGTCGGGAATCGTTAAGATTGTGAACTGGCGGAACCCTTTGAAACATATGAAAATAAGATTTTTTACAAAATACAAAGGATATTTTGTATTGGGGAGGGTTTTATTTAAGGTTCTAGCGCCCGATTGCGGTGCTTTTGGTTTTGCGAAGAGGCAAAGGGATCAGGAGTTATAACAAAGGGAGCCAATCGCATCGGGGAGTTTATGTAACAAAGAGACATGCACTCATCGGAAGTTCTGATGAGCACTTGGTTCCAGCACCAAGTCGCATGGTGGGGAAGTGGTTTAGGGCTTAGACCAAAGGGGCTTAAGCCTATAATATAAAAAGTGGGTTTTTTATGAATTTTCAAGGATTTTCAAAGGATTTGAAAGCTTCCGATAAGGCAAAAAAGAGGTTTTAAACCTTATGAAAGGGGTTTTTATGAAGGGAAAAAGGGAAATGAGGGAAAACAGAGGAATTTCTTGGGGAAAAAAGGGAATAAAATGGAGGTTAACTATGAGTGAAAGGAGGGGTAAAATGCGGGGAAAAATGGAGTTTTTGCAGCAATCTTTTCTTCATGAAAACAACAGATTTTCAGAATTGAGAGGGAAACAGTAATGAAGATTAATCAAAGGATAAGTCAACTTCATAAGACTTCATGGACTAACAATTTGGCAAAAAAATTGTTTCTTGAAGGCTTCAAAAAATGATTTAGCCACCATTTGATATGACAAATTTTATAGGTGGCTAACAACGGCTCCACATGGGGATGGTGCCTTCTTGAAGGCATCAAGAACTTCAACCTTGTATTCTCTGGGGGGCTGATCAGTGCCTTATCCATTGGGCTACAAATTTCTTCACTTGGATGATCTTATTTTGCTCTGAAAATGTTAGCAGCCATGAAAAACAATGGAATACTATCAAACCAAGCTTTCTACCTACCCAATCCTACCGATCTAACATTTTATCTTCTTTCAGAGTGCATTTGGATTGGCAACTCTTTTACAAACATTTTATTCTTTTGAAAGCAAACAACTAATCTAAGTCTACTTCTTATTTCTCCATGAACTCAGATTAAACAGTTGAGTTCATATGCTTCTCTACCTACTCTACTATATGTTAGGATTAAACTGTCTAACAGATTTTTATTCACTAATTTCTAAAACAAAAATTTAAAAGCATACAAGTCAGGATTGAACAGTCTAACTTGTTGCTGATATATGGCATAAAAAAAAGCTGCACATAGATAATAATTTGCAGAAAATTAAATCAAAATATTGAAGGCTTAAGATCTGAAAGTTCTAAGCACGACCTTCCCTTTTCTTCAGCTCTGTTTTTTATTTTTGTTTGAGCTGCTCTCTCATTCTTCTCTGGTTCAAGTTTTGAGTTCATTAGAACCAGTTTACTTCTGTCTTTGACTCACGGTTTAAACAGATTGGAGTGAATCTTCTTTTGGAATCTTAGGTTCGGATTTTAAGCTTGTTTGAACTTTTATTTTCTATCCTAATCTACCTAACTGATAAGCCAAGATTAAGCTGTTTGGAGAATCTAATTTCACTAACCTATCAGCAGTAAATTTAAAACTAATTAGTCATGATTAGGCTGTATGACTAACTAGGAGTGTGTTTTTTAGGAGTGGCATTTAAGCTTGCACACTTTCAGATTTTGTCTCTCTTTTTTGGTATGGGGCTATACCTTTATTGTTTTTACAATCTGCCCTCTTTTCTATCTTTTATTATTTTTGTATTTTTGATTTTTCTAACTTTGAATGCAATGATGGATGAAATATTTATAATGAGAAAAAAAGATAAAAAGGCTTTCACACATGATGGATCAAGAGAAGTAATGTTTGAGCATCCTTCCATTGACAGGACCCCCAATCAGTTCAGCTCCATTCAATTCCTGCAAAAAATAGACATTGTTACCAACAGCAGAATGAATGAGATAAGGGCCAAGCCATAAGTTATCAAATTTTCCATGCTTGCCCTTGTCTTCTCTCCTTGAATCCCACTTTAACACTTTGTCACCAACATTAAAATTACTGGCCTTTGTTCTTCTATCAAAATGCTTCTTGATGCTCTCTTGCTTTTGTAATGCTCTGTTGTAAACCTCCTCTCTGGTTTGCTGAAGATGTATAGTCTGATTAATCCTTCTGATCATGTCATTGTCTTCAGACTGCACTTCTTGGATCAACTTCATAATTGGTACACCAAGGCTGGTTGGAAAAATTGCATCTGTTCCATACACAAGCTGGTAGGGTGACATTACAATAGATTTCTTTAATGTCAATCTGTCAGCCCATAGTGCATGCACTAGCTTTGTGTGCCAAGAGTTATTGTTGTCCTCTAGCAACTTCTTGATTATGTTCACCAAAATCTTGTTTGAGGATTATGCTAGCCCATTACCTTGAGGGTAATAAGCAGTAGAATGACCCAATGTAATCTGATATTTGTGACAGAATTCAACCATCTTCTTGGATCCAAATGCTGCAGCATTATCAGTGATGATCTTCCTAGGACAGCCAAATCTAGAGAGGATATGAGTCTCAATGAATTTTATGATGACATAATCATTGGCTTGCCTAGAAGGGATGGCTTCTATCCATTTGGTAAAGTAGTCTATTGTAGTGAGAATCCATCTATGTTGGGCAGATGATGGTGGATGGATTTCTCCTATGAAGTCAAGTCCCCACTGTTGAAAAGGAGCTTCAACAGTGATTGGATGCAGAGGTAAGGGAAACAACTTTCTTTTTCCTTCAAAAAGTTGGCATTTATGACAGACTATTATCATCTTGTGGATATCTAGAAAGAGTGTGGACCAATAGTAACCAACTCTAAGGATTTTTTTGGCTGTTGTCTTCCAATAGAGGTGGCCTCCACATTCTCCTTCATGGAACTCATGCTTAACCTTCTCTGCATCATTCTCAGGAAAATATTTAAGAAATATCCCACTTGCATTTTTCCAATAAAGACATTTATCTATAATGCAGTAGTTTACAGCTTTTAACTTTAAAAACCTTGCCTTTGTTTTTTTCAAACCAGGAGGTGTATTCAAATTAAGCAAAACGTACAAAATATCAACATACCAAGAGGAATTCATAAAATGGTCTTCAACAATGGTAATTGACAATTCATCTTGTTCATCTAAAGCATTTATCATATTTATATCAAGAACTTCAAAATTGGATTCAACCATTAATCTAGCTAGACCTTGGCCTTTAATGAGTTTAGTGGGCTTGATTTATAAATCATATTCAAGTATCATAGCTATCCATATACCTCTCTTACCATCTGGGTCCTGCGTTAGAATGTCTTTCACAACTGAATTTGGGACAAAAGCAATGATGTGTGAGTGAAGGATGTAAACTATAAAGTATTTTAAAGCTTTGACCAAAGCAAAAGCTTTCTTTTCCATAATGTTATACTTCAGAGGAGCATCTCTCAAAGCCTTGCTAAAGAATGCAGTAGACTGCTCTTGTCCCTGTAGATTTTTCTGCAATAGGACAACAACTATTGTATGTTCTGATGCGAATGAAAAAATATAAAAATATTTTGAAAAATCAGGACTTATTAGAACTGGTGTTTTGGTTAATGCTTGTTTTACCAGCTCAAAGGATTTCTTTGCTTCCAAGGTCCATTGAACTCCTTGCTCCTTTTTCAGCATGTTTGTTATGTTCCTAAGGAGTTCAGCCAAGTTGGGTATGAACCTTCTCAAGAAATTAATCTTTCCAATGAAAGATTGTAGTTCCTTGATGTTTCGAGGATCAGTGATTTGTAAGATAGCCTCGATCCTTTTTGGGTCTATCTTTATCCCCTCTTCTGAAATAATATGCCCAAGAAGTTTACCTTCTTGGAGACCAAATAGTGTTTTCTTTGGGTTTAAAGATATCCCAAACTTTTTTCATTTCTCGAATACTTTTCTCAAGTGTTCTAGGTGCTCTTCATCTGTCTTAGAAAAAACAGTAACATCATCAAGGTAAATAATGATGAAGTAGCCCAATTATTCCGAGAATGCAATATCCATGGCTCTCTAAAAAGTAGCGCCAACATTCATTAAACCAAAGGGAATTTTCACATACATGAAAGTGCCCCAAGGTGTAGTAAAAGCTGTCTTTAATTGATCATCAGGATGTACTAAAATCTGATTGTATCCTGAATAGCCATCAAGCAAAGAAATTCTTTTAGAACCAACTACCCTTTGTAAAATATGGTCCATCTTGGGTAAAGGTTAGTTGTCCTTCAATGAAGCTTTGTTTAAGTCTCTAAAATCTTTACAAAGCCTTATCTCTCCTGTTTTATTCCTAACTGACACTAGATTAGACACCCACTCAGAATATCTAATAGGGACAATAATACCAGTTTCGTACATTTTCTTGATTTCCTTCTCAACCAAAGGTAGCTGAACGGGGTTTATTCTGCGTAGATTTTGTTTAAATGGATTTTAGTTTTCTTTGAGAGGTATTTTGTGCTGAATTATTTCAGTGTCATAGGATTTAAGATCCTCATAACTCCACGTAAAAACATCAGAAAATTCTTTAAACAGCTCTATGTATTTGAGTTTAATGTGAGCTGGTAAAGTTTTAGACAGTTTGATCATCATAGGTTTTAGTTCACTGCCTATATTACACTCTTCAACTTCAGTCTCGACAGGCTCCAGTTTCGGTTTCTTGGCCACGTCATTGAAATCAAACAACTCTTCTAAAGGGGCCAACCCTTTTGGAAAACTTTGATTGTTAGACTGCAGAGTTTCCAGGTCTTCTGTTTCTAACTCTGAACTGATTTCTGTTGTGTTTTCAAGTTTGTTAGACAAAAAATTGATCTCAGCAATCTTTGGAGAGGTTTCTTCTTCATCAAGTAGATTTTATTCGCTAGGACAGTCTGTTTCATAGTCTGGATCTGAACTTGGTAGTTCAAATTCATTTTTGGACTGTAGGAAGTATTCTATTTGTTTGTCTCCATCAAACACTTGCCAATATTTCTCATTATCAGGGACAACTGGTCTGAATTTAATTTTAGTTGTACATTGTTTGGTTTCATAAGGCGTTAAGTATGTTCTAGCAGCAGAAGCTAAACTGTGGGCCATGATATTTTTTTCTCTTGGGACAAAAACAAGTTGGGATTCCTCAAAAGTTTTCAATAAATCCATGACGTCGTTCCTGTAGGCTCTAAGTGTGGGGTGTTTAGCACTGTATTCCCCATTCACTTGCCTAATGATTAATTTTGAATCCCCATGCACTTTAATTCTTTTGGCTCCTAATTTCTTCAACAAATGTAAGCCCAAAAGAAGGGATTCGTATTCCGCTATGTTATTCGAGCACTGAAAATTTAATTTGTAGGAATGGCTTTCCGTGTGGTTGTTCTCAGTGTTGCGAATCTGTTAGCCACCTATAAAATTTGTTATATCAAAAGGTGGCTAAATCATTTTTAGAGCCTTCAAGAAATAAGTTTTATTGCTAAAAATGTTATCTCTTGAAGATTCATGAAGACATCATGCCCTCTGTTTATTCTTCACTGCTGTTTCCCTTTCAAACTCAGAAATTTTGTTGTTTTTCATGAAGAAAAGACTGCTGCAAAACTCCATTTTCCCCTTCCCTCCATTCAAAAATAACCTTCATTTTTCCCCATCAAATCCATTTATTTTTTATTTATTCCCATTTTCCCCTTTATTAAAATCCTTTTGCAAAGTTTAAAACTCATTTTTAAACTTTGCCGAAACCCCCAAATCCATCAAAAACTTTGAAAAATTTCATAAAAAATGAGTGTTTTGACTATAGGCTTAAGCCCCTTTGGGCTAAGTCCTAACCACTTCCCCACATATGCCCTAGCGCTAGAACCAAGTGCTAAACCCTTTCGGCGCTTATCGCATCGGAGAAAACAGAGCACACAAGTCTATTTCTTATGGTGAAACCTCCGATGCGATTAGCGCATTGTTTATAAACCCCCGATCTTATTGCTGCTTCATATAACTGAAAGCTCGCAATCGGGTCTTAAAATTTGTTAATAAACCCATCTCGATCGAATTTTTCCTTTGTAAATACGTAAAAACCCCTTTTTCTATGGTTTGAACTAAGCGCGCTGGTGTGATGTTTTCAATGAAAAAAGACCGTTGATTTGCTTCTTCGATCAACGATCCATATAATCTCGCATCGGAGATTTTTTGAATGGGTAGATTGAAAAGCTTGACCTTTCCTCTCGATTCCGATTGGCTCTTTATATATAAGCCCCGAGCCTTTTTCTCCCCATACAAACTAGCGGCTCCACAGACGGGCGCCAAACTTCATGTATATAACCCGCCCGACACCATAAAAACCTTTGATTTTTATTAAATGTTTGGTTTTATATATTATAACGTGGTCCCTCTCGTTCATTGGTTGGAGCCCATCTCCGCTGTTGATCTTGGACCAATCCGATGGCTCGCACAATCTCGCATCGGCAAATCTCATTGGGCGCGTTAATATTTTTCACTATCTTCGATTGGTGATTCCCCGATGAGTTCTCCGCCGTCGATCTGGAGATATCTTCGGCACCCTCCCTTTCCATTTCCCTAGCGATTGCGAAGGTCCGATTGCATCTGGGCCATCCACGTGTCAATATCGGACGGTCCAGATCGATCCTCCCAACTTTGGTTAAATTTTATTCACCCCGCTTCATAATGTTTTTCGGCCAATCACAGCCGTTGATCTCAACAGATCAACGACCCTTATTAAACCTTTCTCCGCCTTTGTATTATTTCATTCAACCCACAGATCGCATCTAAGCCGTTGATTTGTTCCATCTAACGACTCATATTAACCCCGACAGGCCTATATCCTGTGGGTCCTGCCTTCCTCAGTTTTTAATCTCAGCCGTCCAATCCTTGATTCGATGGCCCATATTGAAACCGCCCTACCTGCTATCTGTTCGCGCATCTATCCAATATCGTGTTCATTCCCCACCGTCAGATCTGAGACTTTAGATCCAACGACCAACATGAATTTTTGTGTAGATTCAAGCACGGGCGTTAATTCCCAAAAATCACGCGATATGAGCGGTATTCAAAATCCACGTGTCAGCCTCTAACGCATATTGCGTCCAAAAATATAAAACCACTTTCCTACCCTTTGGCCACGCGAAACCTGTGGTTTTTCTTATCCGAAACTGCTTTCCCTTGGTTCTATTATATTATATCACATGCGCTCCCCACCGTTGATCTCTGCAGATCAACGACTCAGATCTAATCTGGCCATATACTATCACCCTCCGCCATACACCAAGGGTCTTCAATGAGCAATCACAGCCATTGATCTCTGGGTTCAAACTGATCCAACGACCCAGATCCTTTTCGGAAACCCCAATTTCCTCTTAACCTTTATCACTGCTGATTAAGGTTTTAACCTATTTTATTTGCATTTTTTTCCCATTTTAAATGTAAAGTGACTCTTTTGCTTTATATTATCATTATGGCTCCCCACCATTGATCTTTGCTAGATCAACGGATCTAACTTAATCTCTCCACCATTTGCTCCTAACCACAGCCTCCAAAGCAGTTTTACCCCAAAAATACGCAGGATTTTCTAATATTTATTGTTTTATGTAGGACTTTAAAGGTTTTTCAAAAGATTATAAAGGAAATGAAAGCCGAGGATGATGATCCTCCAGAAATTCGTTTATCAAAGAAAAATCCATCCAAAGGGTTCGACGCCACGTTTCCTGAGTGCATCATGAGCACTGATTCCATATGAAGCCTCTGTGGTACTTGTACATCAACAAGACACAGTGAAACATGAAGAAAACAAAGAGTATCAGTGTTAAAGACCCAAGCGAACCAGAGATGAAGAATTGAAGATTAATTGCATAGTTTGGGTGGATTATGGCTAAGATTTAAAATCAAAAGCCTAATCCACTAAATTAACCATGTTTAAAGAAAATCAATAATATCTATCAGACATAGGATGCCTTCATTGCCACATCAGAGGCTAATTGATTCCTCTCAGCTACCTAATGCCACCTGTAGCTTCATGTCATTCAAACAGAGGCCAAGTAATGATTAGAACAGAGGATATTTGCCTCACGACAGCCGAACAGTTAATTTAGCTGAAGAACTTATTGCAAAATATCTGCTGAATTACTACAGAGATGACACAAAGCCTTAAAGTCAACAAAAGCTCCCACCGAGCTTACTTCTTAAATGTAAAACAACTAATACAGAGAAAATATCTGTAAACTTCTCCATTGAGCCCCTCAAAGTCCGAGAAGTACTAAATCTGTATTAATTGAACCCTTAGATATTTTTCTCTTTTGACGTCCTCATCCTTCTATAAAATATCATTGAGGAGTTCATTGTAAACATTTGTTGCAGAACTTTGAAATATACTTGTGCTCGAAACTTCTACTTGTAAATAGTGTTCATGGGCTCTTGAAGCTCTGCTGGTGATTAAATGAGTTAGGTTGAGAAGTGAAGATGATTGCTGAACTGAAACATTGGACTTGAATATTGTAACTAGTTTGAAGCATCAATACAAGCTGATTTATGGGATCTTGGTCTATGTCAACGGTGATGTTATTTCCTATTGTAAATTGTTATTTTATTTCTGTTTTCGCTTTTTCCATCTTCTCTGATAAAGAACAACACGCATAGAGTTAGGATTTACTGTTTCCCAGTACCCTTCTTTGACTGATAAGCTTTATCTATATGTTTTCTTCCAGATTGTGTTGTTTAGGAATGATTTAATTCAATCTAAGCAGTTAGGAATGCTGGCGTTACCTCATCCTACTGTCTAAGCTAAACGTTGTTCTTGAATGCTATTTTCAGTTTATGTTAAGTAGAGATGAACTAAGGAAGTGATGGTGAGCCCCGTCCTTTAGTTTTATCCCAAAAAACTATCTGAAAGTTTCCCTAAGAATGTGTTGAAAGCATGCTAGGTTCAAAGTCCTTACTTGATCTTAGACTATTCTTTTTTATCTTATGTGTTTGTCTTGAAAGCTTACCAAGTAAAGCAGAGCTAGGGAAGTTTATGGTGAGCCCTGTCCTCTAGTTTCTTTTCCAACAATTGCTTTTAAAGTTTCCCTTTGTGTTCAAAATGTTTTTCTATTAAAAGTGCATCAAAAGCTGGCTAGTTTCGAAGTAATTACCAAATCTTATATTACTTTTATGTCTCTCTTAAGTGTATGCCGAAAGCAGGATAGTTTCAAAGTACTTACTTGATCTTAGGCTGCTCTTTGTTCTTCATTTGTTTATTTCCCCTTCTTGTTGTATCATTTCATTCCATAAAATCAACTTCAAAGAGATCCTTAGACATAGATGACTTGCCCCATGGACCACTCTTGAACCTTGTTGTTTCAATTAAACCCTATTATGACTCCATAGCCCAATGGACTAAAAACCAACGTTATATCTATCATTTTAGTCGAAACTTGTTCTGATTGCTTGCAACTTCACACCTTTGAAAATCTTTCCGTTTAGAACTTTCCACTCAAATAATAATCATGCTCAACCATCCAAAAACAAAACAAAACCCTCGGTCTTCATAACTAGCCTAATATCGTTACTCGAAAGCCTTAAAGATAAATCAATATTTGCACTTTATTGGAGAGATCCCTCTCCGGATTCAGGAGGGCTAGATCCTAGAATCCCAAAGTGGTTGAAATAGTGTTCTCTCTACAGTTTGACTTTGCCAATCTTGAAAATTACAGGGAGCTAACATCTCTGGTGACTCCACTGGGGAATCTTCTGAGTTGAGAAATTCTAAGTACACCTTAAAAACTCTAAGTAACCCCTGTTTTAAATGACAATTGTTCTGTTAGCCAGTTGAGCCACCAACAGCTAACATCTCTGGCGACTTCACTGGGGAATCTTCTGAGTTAAGAAATTCTAAGTAAACCTTAAAAAATCTAAGTAACCCCTTTTTTAAATGACAATTGTTCTGTTTGCCAGTTGAGCCACTAGCAACTAACATCTTTGGCGACTCCACTGGGGAATCTCTTGAGTTGAGAAATTCTAAGTACACCTTAAAAACTCTAAGTAACCCCTGTTTTAAATGACAATTGTTCTGTTAGCCAATTGAGCCACTAGCAGCTGACATCTCTGGCGACTCCACTCGGAATCTTCTGAGTTGAGAAATTCTAAAGAATACCTTTAAAACCTCAGGAAATCCTAGATTCAAGAACATTGTGCAGTGAGTAAAAGTAGCCCTCTTCAAGCACTACCAAGCAAACGATAATCATGAGGAAACTTGTTTGAATCAGTGACAAACTAGGTAAACCATAGGATTCTCATAAGAGCTTATCTAACCTTGAAATATCAGCTATAAGAGTAGACTATGTTTGTCTCATAACCGTAGCTAAGTTTTGAAACAGATTTAGGACACTCTTAAGAACCAATAGGACTGAAAAATAACTCAGAAAAACCCAAAAAAAATATTTTAGATTGGTATTCAATAAACATGGTGGTGGACCATATCCAAAAGAGCTAAAAACTTCCACTTGGTGACTCCACAATCCTAAACAGACCTTAAGACTCCACTGGGAAGAACCCTTGTCATTATAACATCATTCAAATTCAGTTAGAGGAATTTAGGATTAAAGTTTCTTATTTAAAACAGATCAGTTAACCTCTTAAAGATTGTCATATCTGGTTAAACTATCCTTGATCAGTTGGGTCTGAAAAACACAGCATAGTGGCTCCTAGAAAGATTCATACTAGATCCTATCCTGAGCCAAACCCACCTGAGATAGTTGATAACCCAGAAAGTATACTTAGGAAGTCTCCTAAGATTAAATTTTCAACTGTTTTCAGATCATCCTTGAGAGCTAATTCAGTCCCTGAAAATCTTGCAGCTCTACAACAATCACAAGAAGACTTGAGAAATCCATTTAGAACTAGGTCTCTTGATGATTTAGATCAGATAGATTCTGAGTCTTCACTTTCATCCCCGGAAACAAGTGAACATCCTGGTAGTAGAGAAACAACACCACTTGATTTACATTTCCTTTTCAATTTAGGTGTCTCTCATCCAAGATCAGCTCAACAATCTATTCCTGGTCCATCCACATCTGTTCATCCTACATCCACTGTCCAAACCACTCCACACCATCCCACTTTCCCTCTTGTTAATCCACCTCTTGTAAATCCACCCCCACCACATATCGTGGTAGCATGGTATGCTCCCTTAGTCCTTCCTGTACATTTGGTCAATATTCCACAGGACTATCAGTCCAAAATACCATTGTATGATGCCATTAATGCTACAACTGCATCACAACATGTGGATAAAATGAATGACTACTCTGACAGAAATGAAATTGATGATGATTCTGTGAAACTTAGACTATTTGCTCAGAGTTTGGGGGGAGAAGTAAGAAAATGGTTTAAAGGCTTAACCCCCCATAGTATAAATGATCTCCAAGCCTTCCATTAGACATTCTTAAACAAATGGGAAGTGAGAAAAAACACACTTCAAATACTTTTTGATTACAAAAATCTCCACAGAAACATTGGGGAAAGTGTACAAGCTTACTGCACTAGATTTAATAGTGTGTATAATTCCCTTCCCCTAGATTTAAAACCTCCACAAGGCTCAGCATTAAACAAGTTTCCTGAAGGGTTTGACCCTGAAATGGCCTATCAGCTGAGAGAAAGAGATCCTCTAACTCTTGAAGATATGAAAAAAGGGGCTCCTGCTGTGGAAGTTAACTTAATGGAGAAAAGAGCAAGAATGAAGAATGAGAAGAGAGTGTCCTTCAGAGAAAAACCCACAACTTCCACATCTAGCTCAAAGATGGAAAGAATGATGGAGGAGATGATGAAGAAAATGAACATTCTTGAGAGAGCTCAAGCAAGTCAAAACCAAACAGCTCCTCAAAATAGAAACCAGAACCAAAATCAGAATTTCAGAAGGAACCAGCCTCAAAATAGACCAAGGGAAGATGATAAGCAGATCACTCCTCCCTTTCATCAAAATTATGTAAGTGAGGTTGAGGACACAATCAAACAACCAGAGGAAGACGATATCAATATGTTGGGAGTAGATAATGATGACTTTGAAGTTCATTATATTAGAAAAGAAGGTCTATATACACCCTATGATGATAAAAGAGATGATGATGAAATTTATTATCAAGACATGGAAAATGTTATCATAGAAACAACAAAGGAGTATGACCTTAGAAGTAAAAACAAACAGGAAACTCCCAACAACAAAACCTCCGACATATCTTCACAAAACAACACTGTAAATAAACCCAAAATTGTGAAACAAAAGGACAGGAAAGTGGCTGTAAATTCTGATAAAGGTAAAGAGAAAGGCACTCAAAACAATGAAAAACAGAGTGCAGACCTTAGCAGTACTAACACTTCAGCTAGTACTCCTGTTAAAATAATTGTGTCAAATGTAAATAGAATAAATCAGCAAACTGATTTTGCTGATAGAATGGCAGTTAATAAGGCTGAAACAAGCACTTCAAAGAATCATACGCCTTTCTGTTTAGAGCAGGAAATTTCCAGAATTAAAATCTCTGTTCCCCTTATTGAGTTAACTGCCCAAAATTTATATAGAACCCAAATTTTGAAGGCTCTAAACATAGAGGAGAATAATGACACAGTCAATCTTAATGATGACCAGCCTGAGCTTATTTTTGGTCCAAAGATTTAAGGTAGATATCAAGAGGGACTTGTTCCTCCCTTTTATGTTAGTTTAAACGTTCATGACAAGTTTTTGCACAACGCTATGCACGACTCAGGGGCTTCTCATAATTTAATGCCCAAAGCTGTAATGGAGAGCCTGGGTCTAGAAATAACCATACCTTATAAAGACCTTTACTCCTTTGACTCAAGCAGAGTAAAATGTTTAGGATTAATCAAAGACCTCTGCGTTAACTTAGCCCAGATTCCAGCCAAATGTTTGGTCATGGATATAGTTGTGGCTGATGTGCCCCCAAAGTATGGAATGTTGTTATCGAGGTCTTGGGGGGCTAAGTTACAAGGGACTATGCAGATGGACATGACCTATGCGACTATCCCTGTGTTTAATCAATCAAGAAGACTTTATAGGGAGTCACATATGTAGTACATGGTTACGAGTCAAGACATACCTCAAAAATCTCCTCTGTGTTTTGTAAATATAGGCCTCAATGCTTTTATCCTGTTTAATGATGAAAAATTTAGTGAACAAGTCACTTTAACTGAATTAATGGCCAATAGAGAGGAGGAGGAAGACACCATAGAAGTGTCAAAACAGTTTTTTGAACCCGTAAACTACAGCAAACAACACACTGGTCTTGAACTACAAATCATGCGTCCATCGCTTTTTAACCTTGAGAGTCAAGAAAGCATTCCTCAACTTAACGAAAAACCTGAGGAATTAAAACAGATTCGATTGAGTGCTGATTTTCAAGAACAGACCGAAAGCACTTTTGTTGAAGAGGACAATAATCAAATGAAAGAACCTGAAAATAGTCCTCTGTGGAGTATGTACTTTGATGGGTCTTGCACTAGGAGCAATGCTGGTGCAGGGGTCTAGATACACAACACTGAGAACAACCACACAGAAAGCCTTTCCTGTAAATTAAACTTTCAGTGTTCGAATAACATAGCGGAGTATGAATCCCTTCTTTTAGGCTTACGTTTGTTGAAAAAGTTAGGAGCTAAAAGAATTAAAGTGCATGGGGATTCAGAACTAATAATTAGGTAGGTCAATGGGGAATACAATGCAAATCACCCCAGGCTTCGAGCCTATCGAAACGATGTCATGGATTTACTTAAAAGTTTCGAGGAGTCCCATTTGATTTTTGTCCCGAGAAGAAAAAATATCATGGCCCACAGCTTAGCTTTTGCAGCTAGAACATGTTTAACGCCATATGAAACCAAAGAATGTACAACTCAGATCAAATTTTGACCGGCTGTCCCTGATAACGATAAATATTGGCAAGTTTTTGACGGAGAAAAAAAAATAGAGGACTTCATGTAGTTCATAAACGAATTCGAACTACCAAGTTTGGATTCAGATTATGAAACAGATTGTCCTAGTGAAGAAAATTTTCTTGGTGAAGAAGAGTCGTCTCCTAAGCTTGCTGATCTAAATCTGTTGTCGAGCAGACTTGAAAACACAACAGAGATGATTGCAGAGTTATAAACAGAGGAATTAGAAACTCTATAGTCTAAAAATCAAGGTTTGCTGAAGGGTCTATCCCCTTTAGAAGAGTTGTTTGATTTCGATGATGTGGCCAAGAAGCCAAAACTGGAGCCTGTAGAGACTGAAGTTGAAGAGTGTAATATAGGCAGTGAACTTAAACCTAAAATGATCAAACTATCTAAGACTTTACTAGCTCACATTAAACTCAAATATATAGAGCTGTTTAAAGAATTTTCTGATGTTTTTGCGTGGAGTTACGAAGATCTGAAATCCTATGACACTGAAATAATTAAGCACAAAATCCCTCTCAAGGAAAACCAAAAGCCATTCAAACAGAAAACTACGCAGAATAAACCCTGTTCAGTTACCTTTGGTTGAGAAGGAGATCAAGAAAATGTATGAAGTTGGTATTATTGTCCCTATTAGATATTCTGAGTGGGTGTCTAATCTGGTGTTAGTTAGGAAGAAAACAGGAGAGATTAGGCTTTGTATAGACTTTAGAGACTTAAACAAAGCTTCACTCAAGGAAAACTACCCTTAAGATGGACCATATTTTACAAAGGGTAGTTGGTTCCAAAAGAATTTCTTTGCTTGATGGCTATTTAGGGTACAATCAGATTTTAGTCCACCCTGATGATCAACTAAAGATAGTGTTTACTACACCTTGGGGCACTTTCATGTATGTGAAAATGCCCTTTGTTCTAATGAATGTTGGTGCAACTTTTCAGAGAGCCATGGACATAGCATTCTCAGAAGAATTAGGCTACTTCATCATTATTTACCTTGATGATGTTACTATGTTTTCAAAGACAGATGAAGAGCATTTAGAACATTTGAGAAAAGTTTTCGAGAAATGCAAAAGTTTGGGATATCATTAAACCCTAAGAAAACATTATTTGGTCTCCAAGAAGGTAAACTCGGGCACATTTTTTCAGAAGAGGGTATTAAGATAGACCCAAAGAGGATTGAGGCCATATTGCCAATCTCTCATCCTCGAAACATCAAGGAACTACACTCTTTCATTGGAAAGATTAATTTCTTGAGAAGGTTCATACCCAACTTGGCTGAGCTCCTCAGGAACATAAAAAACATGCTGAAGAAGGAGAAAGGGGTAAATGGACCTTGGAAGCAAAGAAGTCCTTTGAGCTGGTGAAACAAGCGTTAACCAAAATACCAGTTCTAATAAGTCCTGATTTTTCAAAATATTTTTATATTTTTTCATTTGCATCAGAACATACAATAGCTGCTATCCTTTTACAGAAAAACCCACAAGGATAAGAGCAACCTATTGCATTCTTTAGCAAGGCATTGAGGGATGCTCCTTTGAAGTATAAAATTACAGAAAAGCAAGATTTTGCTTTGGTTAAAGCTTTGAAAGACTTCAGAGTATACATCCTTCACTCACACATCATTGCCTTTGTCCCAAATTCAATTGTGAAAGACATTCTAACACAAGACCCAGATGGTAAGAGAGGTAAGTGGATAGCTGTTATTCTTGGATATGATTTAGAGATCAAGCCCACTAAACTCATCAAAGGCCAAGGTCTAGCTAGATTAATGGTTGAATCAAATTTTGAAGTTCTTGATATTAATACGATTAATGCTTTAGATGACCAAGAAGAATTCTCAACTCCCATTGTTGAAGAAAATTTTATGAATTCCTCTTGGTATGCTGATATTTTATTTGTTTTGCTTAATTTGAATACACCTCTTAGTTTATCGAAAACAAAGGCAAGGTTTTTGAAGTTAAAAGCTGTAAACTACTGCATTATAGATAAATGTCTTTATTGGAAAAATGCAAGTGGAATATTGCTTATATGTTTGCCTGAGTATGATGCAGAGAAGGTTAAGCATGAGTTCCATGAAGGAGAATGTGGAGGCCACCTCTACTGGAAGACAACAACCAACAAAATCCTAAGGGCTAGTTACTATTGGCCCACTCTCTTTCTTGATGTACACAAGATGATCATTGCCTGTCATAAGTGCCAAATTTTTTAAGGCAAAAGAATGTTGCTACCCTTACCTCTGCATCCAATCACTATTGAAGCCCCTTTTCAATAGTGGGGACTTGACTTCATAGGAGAAATCCATCCACCATCATCTACCCCAACATAAATGGATTCTCACTGCCACAGATACTTCACTAAATGGATAGAAGCCGTCCCTTCTAAGCAAGCCAATGACACAGTCATCATAAAATTCATTGATACCAATATTCTCTCTAGATTTGGATGTCCTAGAAAGATCATTACTAATAATGCAGCTGCATTTGGATCAAAGAAGATGGTTGAATTCTGTCACAAATATCAGATTACATTATGCCACTCTACTGCTTATTACCCTCAAGGTAATGGACTAGCAAAATCCTCAAACAAGAGTTTGGTGAAAATAATCAAGAAGTTGTTGGAGGACAATAAGAAGTCTTGGCACACAAAGCTTGTTCATGCACTTTGGGCTGACCGATTGACATTGAAAAAATTTATTGGCATGTCACCCTACCAGCTTGTGTATGGTACAGATGCAATTTTTCCTACCAACCTTGGTGTACTAGTTATGAAGTTGATTCAAGAGATTCAGTCTGAAGACAATGACATGATCAAAAGGATAAATCAAACTATTCATCTTCAGCAAACCAGAGAGGAGGTTTATAACAAAGCATTACAAAAGCAGGACAACATCAAAAAGCTTTTTGACAGAAGAACAAAGGCCAACAATTTCAATGTCGGGGACAAAGTTTTAAAGTGGGATTCAAGGAGAGAAGACAAGGGCAAGCATGGGAAATTTGATAACTTATGGCTTGGCCCTTATCTCATTCATTCTGCTGCTGGTAACAATGCCTTTTTCTTGCAGGAGATGAACTGTTTGGGGGTCCTGTCAATGGAAGGATGCTCAAACATTACTTCTCTTGATCCATGCCATGTTTTAAAGAATTTTTATCTTTTTTAATTATAAATATTTCATCCATCATTGCATTCAAAGTTAGAAAAATAAAAAATACAAAAACAATAGAAGAAAGAAAAGATGGCAGATTGTAAAAACAATAAAGGTACAACCCCATACCAAAAAAGAGAAATAAATTCTGAAAGTGTGCAAGCTTAAATGCCACTCCTGAAAAACACACTTCTAGTTAGTCATACAACCTAATCATGGCTAACTAGTTTTAAATTTACTGCTGATAGGTTAGTGAATTAGATTTGCCAAACAACTTAATCTTGGCTTATCAGTTAGGTAGATTAGGCTAGAAATTAAAGGTTCAAACAAGCTCAAAATCTGAACCTTAGTTTTCAAAAGAGAAATGACTCAAATATATTTATTTCTTGAGTCAAAAACAGAGGTAAAAAACTGGTTCTAATTAGCTCAAAATCTGAATTAGTTGATAAGGGAAAAACAGCTCGAAAAAACTCAAAAAACAGAGCTGAAGAAAAGAGAAGGTCGTGCTTTGAACTTTCAGATCTTAAGCCTTCCATTTTGATTCAATTTTCTATAAAATAATATCTATGTGCAACTTGTTTTTTTTATGCCATGGATCAGCCACAAGTCGGACTGTTCAATCCTGACTTGTAGGCTTTTTAAAATTTCTGTTTTAGAAATTAGTGAATAAAAATCTGTTAGACTGTTTAATCCTAACATATTATTAGCTAGGTAGAGAAGCATATGAACTCAACTATTTAATCTGAGTTCATGGTGAAATAAGGAGTAGAAATAGATTATATTTTTTTCTTTCTAAAGAATAAAATGATTGTAAGAGAGTTTGCCAATCCAAGTGCACTCTAAAGAAGAAAAAATGCTAGATCAATAGGATTGGGTAGGTAGAAAGCTTGTGTTGATGAAGATCCATTGTTTTTCATGGCTGTTAACATTTTTAGAGTAGAAGAAGATCGTCCAAGTAAAGAAAGACAACCCAATGGATAAGGCAATGATCAGCCTCCCAGAGAATGCAAGTCTGAAGTTCTTGATGCCTTCAAGAAGGCACCATCCCCAAGTGGAGCCACTGTTAGCGACCTATAAAATTTGTTATATCAAAAGGTGGCTAAATCATTTTTGGAGCCTTCAAGAAACAAGTTTTATTGCTAAAGATGTTATCTCTTGAAGACTCATGAAGACATCAAGCCCTCTGTTTATTCTTCACTGCTGTTTCCCTTTCAAACTCAGAAATTTTGTTGTTTTTCATGAAGAAAAGACTACTACAAAAATCCATTTTCCCCTTCCCTTCATTCAAAAATAACCTTCATTTTTCCCCATCAAATCCCTCTATTTTTCATTTATTCTCCTTTTCCCCTTTATGAAAATCCTTTTACAAAGTTTAAAACTCATTTTTAAACTTTGCCGAAACCCCCAAATCCATCAAAAACTTTGAAAATTTTCATAAAAAATGAGTGTTTTTGACTATAGGCTTAAGCCCCCTTGGGCTAAGTCCTAACCACTTCCCCACATATGCCCTAGCACTAGAACCAAGTGCTAAACCCTTTCAGCGCTTATCGCATCGGAGAAAACGGAGCACACAAGTCTATTTCTTATGGTGAAACCTCCGATGCGATTAACCCATTGTTTATAAACCCCCGATCTTATTGTTGCTTCATATAACCGAAAGCCCGAAATCGAGTCCTAAAATTTGTTAATAAACCCATCCCCATCGAATTTTTCATTTGTAAATACATAAAAACCCCTTTTTCTATGGTTTGAACTAAGCGCACCGGTGCGATGTTTTCAATGAAAAAAGACTGTTGATTTGCTTCTCCGATCAACGATCCATATAATCTTGCATTGGATATTTTTTGAATGGGTATATTGAAAAGCCCGGCCCTTCCTCCCGATTCTGATTGGCTCTTTATATATAAGCCCCGGGCCTTTTTCTCCCCATACAAACCAGCGGCCCCGCAGACGGGCGCCAAACTTCATGTATATAACCCGCTCAACACCATAAAAACCTTTGCTTTTTATTAAATTTTTGGTTTTATATATTATAACGTGTTCCCGCTCGTTCATTGGTTGGAGCCCTTCTCCGTCGTTGCTCTTGGACCAATCCGATGGCCTGCGCAATCTCACATCAGCAAATCTCATTGGGCGCATTAATATTTTTCACCATCTCTAATTGGCGATTCCCCAATGAGCTCTCCGCCGTCGATCTGAAATGCAGATCGACGGCCCACAGTTAATCACTTTGGCGCCCTCCCTTTCCATTGCCCCACCGATCTCGAAGCTCCGATTGCATCTGGGCTGTCCACGTGTCAATATCGGACGGTCCAGATTGATCCTCCCGACTTTGGTTAAATTTTATACACCCCGCTTCATAACGTTTTTTTCTGGCCAATCACAGCCATTGATCTCAGCAGATCAACGGCCCTTATTAAACCTTTCTCCACCTGTATATTATTTCATTCAACCCACAGATCACATCTAAGCCATTGATTTGTTCCATCTAACGGCTCATATTAACCCCGATAGGCCTGCCTCTTGTGGGTCCTTCCTTCCTCAGTTTTTTAATCTCAGCCGTCCAATCCTTGATCCGACGACCCATATTGAAACCACCCTACCTGCTATCTGTCCGTGCATCTATCCAATATCACGCTCATTCCCCACCTTCAGATTTGAGACTTTAGATCCAATGCCCAGTGCGCATTTTTGCGCAGATTCAAGCATGGGCATTAATTCCCCAAAATCACGTGATATGGGCGGTATTCAAAATCCACGTGTCAGCCTCTGACACATATCGCGTCCAAAAAGCTAAAACCACTTTCCTACCCTTTTTCCATGCGAAACCCGTGGTTTTTCTTATTGAAAACCGCTTTCCCATGGTTCTATTATATTATATCATGTGCGCTCCCTGCCATTGATCTCTGAAGATCAACGGCTCAGATCTAATCTGGCCATATACTATCACCCTCCGCCATACACCAAGGGTCTTCAACGAGCAATCACCGCCATTGATCTCTGGGTTAAAATTGATACAACAGCCCAAAACCTTTTCAGAAACCCCATTTTCCTCTTAACCTTTATCACTGCTGATTAAGGTTTTAACCTATTTTCTTCGCATTTTCCACCCGTTTTAAATGTAAAGTGAATCTTTCACTTTATATTATCATTATGGCTCCCCACCGTTGATCTTTGCTAGATCAACGGATCTAACTTAATCTCTCCACCATTTGCTCCTAACCATGGCCTCCAAAGCAGTTTTACCCCAAAAATATGCAGTATTTTCTAATATTTATTATTTTATGCAGGACTTTAAAAGTTTTTCAAAAGATTATAAAGGAAATCAAAGCCGAGGATGATGATCCTCCAAACTTTTGTTTATCAAAGGAAAAGCCATCCAAAGGGTTCGACGCCACGTTTCCTTAGTGCATCATTAGCACTGATGCCATATGAACCCTCTGTGGTACCTGCACATCAACAAGACACAGTGAAACATGAAGAAAACAAAGAGTATCAGTGTTAAAGACCCAAGCGAACCAGAGATGAAGAATTGAAGATTAATTGCACAGTTTTGGTGGATTATGGCTAAGATTGAAAATCAAAAGCCTAATCCACTAAATTAACCATCTTTATAGAAAATCAATAATATCTATCAGACAAAGGATGCCTTCATTGCCACATCAAAGGCTAATTGATTCCTCTCAGCTACTTAATGCCACCTGTAGCTTCACGGCATTCAAACAGAGGCCAAGTAATGACCAGAATAGAGGATATTTGCCTTACGACAGTTGAAAAGTTAACTCAGCCGAAGAACTTATTGCAAAATATCTGCTGAATTACTAAAGAGATGACACAGAGCCTTAAAGTCAACAAAATCTCCCACCGATTTTACTTCTTAAATGTAAAACAATTAATACAGAGGAAATATCTATAAACTTCTCCATTGAGCCCCTCAAAGGCCAAGAAGTACTAAATCTCTATTAATTGAACCCTTAAATCTTTTTCTCTTTCGACCTCCTCATCCTTCTATAAAATCTCATTGAGGAGTTCATTGTAAATGTTGGTTGCAGAACTTTGAAATATACTTGTGCTCGAAACTTCTACTTGTAAATAGTGTTCACGGGCTCTTGAAGCTCTGTTGGTGATTAAATGAGTTAGGCTGAGAAGTGAAGATGATTGCTGAACTGAAACACTGGACTTGAAGATTGTAACTGGTTTGAAGCATCAATACAAGTTGATTTATGGGATCCTGGTCTATGTCAATGGTGATGTTATTTCTTATTGTAAATTGTTATTTTATTTCTATTTTCACTTTGTCCATCTTCTCTGATAAAGCACAGCAAGCATAGAGTTAGGATTTACTGTTTACCAGTACCCTTCTCTGACTGAAAAGCTTTATCTATATGTTTTCTTCCAAATTGTGTTGTTTAGGAATGATTTAATTTATTCTAAGCAGTTAGGAATGCTGGCGTTCCCTCGTCCTACTGTCTAAGCTAAATGTTGTTCTTGAATGTTATTTTTAGTTTATGTTAAGTAGAGATGAACTAAGGAAGTGATGGTGAGCCATGTCCTTTAGTTTTATCCCAAAAAACTATCTGAAAGTTTCCCTAAGAATGTGTTGAAAGCAGGCTAGGTTCAAAGTCCTTACCTGATCTTAGACTATTCTTTTTTATCTTATGTGTTTATCTTGAAAGCTTACCAAGTAAAGCAGAGCTAGGGAAGTTTATGGTGAGCCCTGTCCTCTAGTTTCTTCTCCAAAAGTTTCTTTTAAAGTTTCCCTTTGTGTTTAAAATGTTTTTCTATTGAAAGTGCATCAAAAGCTAGCTAGTTTCGAAGTACTTACCAGATCTTAGTTTACTTTTATGTCTCTCTTAAGTGTATGCTGAAAGCAGGATAGTTTCAAAGTACTTACTTGATCTTAGGCTACTCTTTGTTCTTCATTTGTTTTATTCCCCTTCTTGTTGTATCATTTCATTCCATAAAATCAACTTCAAAGAGATCCTTAGACATAGATGACTTGCCCCATGGACCACTCTTGAACCTTTTTGTTTCAATTAAACCCTATTATGACTCCATAGCCCAATGGACTAAAAACCAGCATTATATCTATCTTTTTAGCCGAAACTTGTTCTGATTGCTTGCAACTTCACACCTTTGAAACTCTTTCCATTTAGAACTTTCCACTCAAATAATAATCATGCTCAACCATCCAAAAACAAAACAAAACCCTCGGTCTTCATAACTAGCCTAATATCGTTACCCAAAAGCCTTAAAGATAAATAATTCTTTGCACTTTATTGGAGAGATCCCTCTCCGGATTCAGGAGGGCTAGATCCCAGAATCCCAAAGTGGTTGAAATAGTGTTATCTCTGCAGTTTGACTTTGCCAATATTGCAAATTACAGGAAGCTAATAGAATCCAGACGCCTGCACCAACATTGTTCCTAGTGCAAGACCCATCGAAGTTCATACTCCAAAGAGGATTAGTTTCAGATTCATCAGTTTGGTTACTATCCTCTTCAACTAGTGTGCTTTCGAATTGTTCTTGAAGGTCAACACTTTGTTGAATTTGTTTTAATTCCTCAGGTTTTTCATTACGCTGAGGACTGTTTTCTTGACTCTCAAGGTTTAAAATCAATGGATGAATGATTTGTAGCTCAAGACCCGTGTTTTGTCTGTTGGAGTTTTCGGGTTTAGCAGACTGTTTCGACACTTCTGTGTTGTCTTCCTCCTCCTCTCTATCTGCCATTAATTCAGTTAAGGTTGCTTGTTCACTAAATGTTTCATCATTGAACATGATAAATGAGTCAAGGCCTATATTTACCAAAAGAGGAGAGTTTTTTGGTCTCTCTTGGCTCGTAACCATGTATTTCATATGGGACTCCCTATAAAGTCTTCTAGTCTGATTGAAAACAAGGATGGTCACATATGTCATGTCCATCTGCATAGTTCCTTGTAACTTAGCTCCCCAAGATCTTGATAATAGAATACCATATTTTGGGGGCAAATCAGCCAGAAAAATATCCATGACTAAACATTTGGCTGAGATTTGTGCTAAGTTAACACAGAGGTCTTTGATTAAACCTAAACATTTTACTCTGCTTGAGTCAAAGGAGTAAAGATATTTGTAAGGTCGAGTGATTTCAAGGCCTAGGCTCTCCATTACAGCTTTGGGAATTAAATTTTGAGAGGCCCCTGAATCATGCATAGAGTTATGTAAAATCTTGTCATGAACATTTAAACTAATGTAAAAAGGAGGAACTGGTCCCTCTTGATATCTACCATCAATATTAGGATCGAATATAAGCTCTGGTTGGTCATCATTAAGATTGACAGTATCGTTATTCTCTTCTATGTTAAAAGCCTTCAAAATTTGAGATCTATATACATTCTAGGCAGCTAATTCAGTATGGGGAACAGAGATTTTAATTCTTGAAATTTCCTACTCCAAACTAAAAGGCATCTGATTCCTTTAAGTGCTTGTCTCAACCTTATTAATTGCCACTCTATTAGCAAAACCAGTTTGCTGATTTCCTCTATTTACATTTGTCAAAATTGTTTTAACAGGAGCACTAGCTGAGTTGCTAACGCTGCTAAGACCTGCACTCTGTTTTTCATTGCTTTGAGTGCCTTTCTCTTTACCTTTATCAGAATTCACAACCACTGTTTTATCTTTCTGCTTTACAATTTTGGGTTTATTTACAGTGCTGTTTTGTACAGATTTTTCAGAGGTTTTAGTTTTGGGAGTGTCTTGATTGGTTTTACTCCTAAGGTCATATTCTTTTTGAGACTCTATGATGACATTTTCCATTTCTTGATAATAACTTTCATCCTCATCTCTTTTATCATCATAGGGTGTGTATAGACCCTGTTTTCTATCGTAATGAACTTCAAAGTCATCATTGTCTACTCCCAACATGTTGATGTCATCTTCCTTTGTTTGTTCACTTGTTTCTTCAACCTTACTTACATAGTTTTGATGAAAAGGAGGAGTGATTTGTTGATTATCTTCCCTTGGTCTGTTTTGAGGCTGGTTTCTCCTAAAATTCTGATTTTGGTTCTGATTTCTATTTTGAGGAGCTGTTTGGTTTTGACTATCTTGTGCTCTCTCAAGTATGCTCATATTTTTCATCATCTCCTCCATCATTCTTTCCATCTTTGAGCTAGATGTGGAAGGTGTGGATTCCTCTCTAAAGGAAATTTTATTCTCATTCTTCATTCTAGCTCTTTTCTCCATTAAATTAACTTCCACAATAAGAGCTCCTTTTTGCATATATTCAAGGGTTAAAGGATCTCTCTCTCTCAGCTGATAGGCCATCTCAGGACCAGATCCTTTAGTAAACTTGTTTAAAGCTGAGCCTTGTGGAGGTTTTAGGTCTGGGGGAAGGGCATTATAAACACTATTAAACCTGGTGCAATAAGCTTGTACACTTTCCCCAACGTTTCTGTGGATATTCTTGTAGTCCGAAAGTATTTGGAGAGGGTTCTTCTTTACTTCCCATTTGTTTAAGAATAACTGATGGAAGGCTTGGAGATCATTAATACTGTGGGGGGCTAAGCCTTTAAACTATTTTCTTACTTCTCCCCCTAAACTCTGAGCAAATAATCTAAGTTTGACAGATTCATCATCAATCTCATTTATGTCAAAATAGTCATTCATCTTATCCACATGTTGTGAAGTAGTAGTAGCATTACTGGCATCATACAATGGTATCTTGGATTGATAGTCCTGTGGAATATTGACTAATGGTAAAGGAAGGACCAATGGGGCATACCATGTTGCCATGATAAAGGGTGGGGGTGGATTTACAAGAGGTGGATTAACAAGAAGAAAAGTGGGTTGGAATGTAGTGGTTTGAACAATGGATGTATGAAGAACAGATGTGGATGGACTAGCAATAGATTGTTGAGATGATCTTGGATGAGAGACACCTAAATTGTGAAGGAAATGTAAATCAGGTGGTGTAGTTTCTTTGCTACCAGGATGTTCACTTCTGTCTGGGGATGAAAGTGAAGACTCTGAATCTCGCTGATCTAAATCATCAAGCGACCTAGTTCTAAATGGATTTCTTAACTCAACTTGTGATAGTTGTAGAGCTGCAAGGTTTCCAGGAACAAAATTAACTCTAAAGGGTGATCTGAAAACAGTTCAAGATTTAATCTTAGGAGACTTCCTAAGGATTCTTTCAGGGTTGTCAACTATCTCAGGAGGGTTTGGGTTAGGATAGGCTCTATTATGAATCTTTCTAGGAGCCACCATGCTGTGTTTTTCAGACCCAAGTAAACAAGAAAAGTTTAACCAAATATGACAATCTTTAAGAGGCTAACTGATCTTTAACAAAAAAAATTAATCCTAAAATCCTCTTACTGAGTTTAAATGATGTTATGATGATAATGGGTCTTCCCAGTGGAGTCTTAAGGTCTGTTTAGGATTGTGGAGTCACCAGGTTGAAATTTTTAGCTCTTTTGGAGGTAAATTTTTTTATGGTCCACCACCATGTTTATTCGAATACCAATCTTAAAATATTTTTGGTTTTTCTGAGTTTATTTCAGTCCTATGGGTTCTAAGAGTGTCCTAAATCTGTTTCAGAACTTAGCTATGGTGATGAGACAAAGACAGTCTACTCTTATGGCTAAGCTAGCTGATCCTTCAAGGTTTGATAAGCTCTTATGAGAATCCTAAGGTTTCCTTAGTTTGTCATTGACTCAAATAAGTTTATCATGATTACCATTTTCTTGGTAGTACTTGAAGAGGGATACTTGTACTCAAGGGGTTTTCTAGAATGAATATTGACTCAGTTCCCCAGTATGGTCGCCAGAAATGTTATGCCTGGTGGCTCAACTAGAAAATATACCAAATATTATTGAAACAAAGGGATTTCTGATTATCCAATGATTACCTGAAATGAAAATCACTCAGAACTTCCCTAGTGGAGTCACCAGAAATGTTAGCTCCCTGTAATTTGCAAGATTGGCAAATACAAACTGCAGAGAGAACACTTGAACCATTTTGGGATTCTAGGATCTAGCCCTCTTGAATCCAGAGAGGGATCTCTCTATAAGTGCAAAGATTTATTTATCTTTAAGGCTTTTATGTGTGATATTAGGCTAGTTATTAAGAGCAAGGTTTTTTGTTTGTTTTTGGATGGTTGAGCATGATTTTTAGTTGAGTGCAAAGTCCTAAAATGAAATAATTTCAAAGGTGTGAAGTTGCGAGCAATCAAAACAAGCTTTGGCTGATAGGATAGATATGACGTTGGTTTTTAGTCCATTGGGCTATGGAGTCATAAAAGGGTTTAATTGTGCAACAATTTCAAGAGTGGTCCAAGGGGAAAGTCATCTATATCACAAGATATTTTGGATTAAATGATGGAATGGAACAATAAAATGTTGAAGGGGTGGAAACAGACAATAATTTCAACTAGGATTTATTAGTCTGTCCAAACAAGAAAAGCCTTTTAAGTATCTTTTTAAAACCAACCAAAGGATAGGGCTAACCATAGACTTCTTTGGAAAAGCTTGTATTAAAGTTAACTCATTAGACAAACAATCCAGTAATCCACATAATTATTTTCAGAAGAGATGAAAACAGATAAGACAAACAAAGTGCAGCCTAAGATTAGATAAGATACTTTTAAATCTAAACTACTTTCAGCATTCTCTTAGGGAAACTTTTAGAATTACCTTTGAAGAAAGAACTAGAAGACAGGGAAAAACATAAAATTTCCTAGTCTAACTCTACTGAGCACATAATGAAAATAACATTCAAGAACTTCCTTTCAAGCTTCGCATATCAAGACAGGGACAAACCAACATTCCTTGAATATTTTTACACTTGACTTAAGTCATTCTCAAACACACAATTTGGAGGAAAAAATTGAGATAAAGCTTATCAGTCAGAGAAGGGTACTGTAAACAGTAAATACTAACTCTATGCTTGTTGTTCTTTATCAAAGAATAATGGAAAAAATGGCATACATGAAAGGAAAACAATAACACAAAAAGAAGCACTTCACCAGTGATATAGACTAGCATCCCAAGAATTAGCTTGTATATTGATGTCAAACTAGTTACATTCTTCAAGTCCAATGTTTCAGTTCAAAAATCATATTTTCTTCTCAGCCTAACTTATTTGATCACAAACAGAGCTTCAAGAGCCTCTGAAAACTATTTACATGTAGAAGGTTTTGAGCACAAGTATATTTCAAAGTTCTGCAACCAACTCTTTACAATGAGCTCCACAAGAATATTTTATATAAAAAATGAGGAGGTCGAAAGAGAGAAAAGATCTACAGGCTCAATTAATATAGTTTAATGCTTTTGGGCCTTTGAGGGGCTCAATGGAGAAGGTTTCTGATATTTCCTCTGTATTAATTGGTTTACATTAAGTATTAAGCTCGCTGGGAAGATTTTGTTGACTTTAAGGCTCTGTATTATCCTTGTAATAACTCTGCTGACAGTTTAAATTGTTTTCTTTGATTCAAAATAACTGTTGAGATGTATTTATGCTAATATCTTCTATTCTGGTAATAAATCAGCCTCTTTTGAATGCTTTGAGGCTACAGGTGGCTTTTGGTAGATGAGAGGATTCAATTAGCCTCTGATGTGGCAGTGGAGGCTTTCTCGGATTGATAGATTTGATTGTCTTTCTTTAAAAACTGTCAATTTTATTTAATTCTGTGTATTAGGCTTAATTAGGCCTAATTTTTATCTTCTATTCTTTAAATTATCTTCAATTGAGTGGATTAGGCTTTAGATAGTCGATTTGGGCCGTAATCCCTCAAAACTGTGTTTATAATCTTTAATTCTTAAATTCTGCTGTGGCTGGGTCCTTAACACTGATACTCTTTACTCGATCAAATTTTGTTGTGTCTTGTTGATGTGCAAGTGTTACAGTGGGCTCTTATAATGTTTCCAGTGTTCATGAGGCACCGGCAAACGTTGATGGGAAACCCTGTGGAACGATCCTTTTTGATGAATAAAGGCGTGGAGGGCCGTCACCCTCGGCCTTCAATTTTTCTTTAAAATATTTGAAAAACCTTTAAAACCTGCAAAAACCAAGAAATATTAGAAAAATCCTGCGTATTTGGGTCAGAATGCTTTGGAGGCTTAGGTTTAGAGCACAGCTGTTGGATGAAAGCATCTAATGGCGAGGATTACTTTGCTGAGTTTAAAAAGGAAGGCAGTCGACTTAAACGGTGGAGAGATTAAGTTAGGGCCATTGATCTGCAGAGATCAACGGTTGGGAGCAATCGTAAACATATAAAGCGGAGGGGTCGCTTTATAATGAAACGATAGAAAATACAAAGGAAAACGGGTTAAAAAAATCCTTAATCAGCAATGAAAAAGGCAGGATGAAATTTGGGGTTTTGGAAAGGGTTTTGGGCCGTCGGATGAGATCAGCCAGAGAGATCAACGACTGAGGTTGATCTATGAAATCCCTTGGATGATGGCAGAGGGCGATAGTTAAAAATCGAGATTGAATGTGGGCCGTTGATCTGCAGAGATCAACGACGGAGAACAAATGCGATGCGATGCAATACAAACAGGGTGGGTGGTTTCAGCTAAAGAAACCAGCTGTTTCGTGCAAGAAAATGGAGGAAAGGTGGTTTCACCTTTTTGAACGCGATATGCATTAGAGCCCGACACGTGGCATTTCAAAACCACCTATATCACGTGAATTTGGATTATTAACGTTCAGGCTTAAATCTACGTGAAACTGTGCGCTGGCCGTTAGATCTGGGGTGTTAGATCGGACAACTCTGGAGAGAGCGCGATAAAGAACAGATGCGCAGGAGGTAACAGGTGGGGTAGAGCCAAGGCAGTATTAACCTGGACCATTAGATCAAGAAATGAATGGAGGAGATTAAATCTGGGACGGGTAGGACCCAAGAGAGTTGGGCATATCGGGTTGAATCTGGATCGTCGGATGAGAGAAATGAATAGTCCAGATCAAATCCCGAGGCCGAATAAAATAAAATATGAGGCAGAGAATGGGTCAATATGGGCTATTGATCTGCAGAGATCAACGACAGAGATTCTATGAAAAGACATTATACACGGGGGTTCGTAAAATTTAACAAAGGTTGAGGGGTTTCAATCTGGACCGTCAAATGGTAAGCAATGGACGACCCAGATGCAATCGGCGGAGGAGAGAGGAAAGGCGCAAATGGAAATCTCTGATGTGATTGAACGTAGACCGTTGATCTGCGGATTAGATTGACGGCGGAGAATGAATCAGAGGAGGTCGCAAGTGGGGGAATGGGCTTATAAATGGAGCAATAAGGGCCGTCAGATCTGGGCCTAGTGGAATAGATCGACGACTAAGAAGCCATCGAGAGATTGCCAATCGGGAAGGGGAAATAAAACATTAAATGTGTCCAATGGAAATCTCCGATGCGAGATTCCGAAAGCCGTTGATTGGTTTAAGATCAACGGTCGAGAATGGTTAAGATGGTGAACCAGTGGAACCCTTTGAAACATATGAAAACCAGATTTTTTACGAAATACAAAGGATATTTTGTATCGGGGAGGGTTTTATTTAAGGTTCTAGCACTCGATTGCGGGGCTTTCGGTTTTGCGAAGAGGCAAAGGGATCGAGAGTTATAATAAAGGGAGCCAATCGCATCGGGGAGTTTATGTAACAAAAAGACGTGCACTCATCGGAAGTTCCGATGTGATAAGCGCCATATGGGTTTAGCGCTTGGTTCTAGCACCAAGTTGCATGGTGGGGAAGTGGTTTTGGGCTTAGCCCAAAGGGGCTTAAGCCTATAATATAAAAAGTGGGTTTTTTATGAATTTTCAAAGATTTTCAAAGGATTTGAAAGCTTCCGATAAGGCAAAAAAGAGGTTTTAAACCTTATGAAAGGGGTTTTTATGAAGGGAAAAAGGGGAAATGAGGGAAAACAGAGGAATTTCATGGGGAAAAAAGGGAATAAAATGGAGGTTAACTATGAGTGAAAGGAGGGGTAAAATGAGGGGAAAAATGGAGTTTTTGCAGCAATCTTTTCTTCATGAAAACAACAAATTTTCAGAATTGAGAGGGAAACAGCAGTGAAGATTAATCAAAGGATAAGTCAACTTCATAAGACTTCATGAAATAACAATTTGGCAATAAAATTTTTTCTTGAAGGCTTCAAAAAATGATTTAGCCACCATTTGATATGACAAATTTTATAGGTGGCTAACACATCGTACTAATCCGACAGCTACGTTATAATTTCACCCATATCCATTATCCCTATGTTCACCCTCCCCAACGAATTTATCGCTCAATCTGGACCGTATATTACGAATGTCAGATCAGATCCGACAACCCAGAATCCTCCTCGCACCAAAACTTCATCGGGCCTACCTTTTGCCGCTCTTTCACAATTTCCACCGTTCTACCATATTTTTTCTACCTTTCTTCACTACATCCACGATTCCCCTTCATCGCACCACCATCCCTTTGGTCCTCCACGACATATCCTCCCCCACTCCATTGATTTTATTAACATGTTTATTGTATTTTGCAGGGTTACAGATGGTGGAAGATTATTCTTTCTCCACAGTCTTTGTCATGATAATACAGAGTGCGGAATGTCATATTCTAGAGCCAGAGAACGCAGGGAAGACTTCCGAGAAAGGTTCAAGGCATGCTTTTATTAAAAGTTCAGTGTCAAACCCTGATCTAAACCCCCCTGTGCCATGAAACCTGCATATTCACAGACAGAGCAGAGGAAAAGCAGCAAAGAGTATCAGTGAAGGAAATTAAAGGATTAAGAGCCTTTATTGAAGATTAATGATTATAATCCAATGTTTAAAGCTCGAAGAGACAACATGGATACCATAAAGAATACCAAGGCCTAATTCAGCCTAAAACACAGTATCAAATTAAATTAAAGGTTTTTTAGGATGAAGACAAAGAAATTTAGCAGTTCGAGAAGCCTCCACTGCCACAGCAGAGGCCAATTGAACCCTCTCCAGCACCAAAAGCCAACCCTCTCTAGCACCAAAAGCCAACCCTCTCCAGCTACCAAAAGACACCTGCAGCCTCACAGAAAACAAAGGAGGCCTAGTTATTGCAAGAACAAGAGATATTTGCCTAAAGACAGCTGAACAATTAATACAAATCAAAGGAACTTATTCCTAATTGTCAGTAAAGTTATTTTAAAATATAAAAAACAGCCCAGAAGCCAATCTTTTCGTCCATGGGGCCTCGAAAAGAGAAACAGTGTTATGAAGTAGAGTTATAGGTAGAATGCACTCCTGCCTTATGCCTTGCATGGCTTTCAAGGCCAGGAATTGCATTGATTATGGAATTAATGATACTTGACCCCTAGAAACTCTCCCACTTCCTGATTTTCTTATAAATTCTCCTTGAGGACCACATTGTAAGGGTTGGTCTCTGGATATCTGTTGCATGTAATAGTTCTTTGAAGTTGCTGAAGCACTATTTATAATTGAAGATACATAAGCTGAAATGAGAAGTTTGAAGTTATAGAAACCCACCGGGCTTGATGATTGTAACTGGTTTTAACATCAAATACAAGCTGATTTATGGGATCCTGGTCTATGTCAATGGTGACGTGTTTTCTTACTATTAACTGTTATTTTTCTTTGTGTTTTCACTCTGTCCACTTTCTCTGATAACGAACAACAAATACAGAGCTAGGAATTACTCTTAACAATGCCCTACTCTCACTGATAAGCTTTATTTCTATGTTTTCCCCCTTTGAAAGTTTCCCTTTCCATAGAATATGCTGAAAGCAGGATAGGTTCAAAGTCCTTACTTGATCTTAAGCTATTCTAAGTGTTTCAAATGTTTTCTATTGAAAGTACATCAAAGTAGGCTAGTTTCAAAGTACTTACTTGATCTTAGATTACTTTTATGTTTTTTCCTTTAGTGCATGCCAAAGCAGGATAGTTTCAAAGTGCTTACTTGATCTCAGACTGCTCTTTGTTCTTCATTTGTTTGTTCTCCATTTCCTATTTGTTTCATTCCATAAAATCAACTTAAAAGAGATCCTTTGACATAGAAAACTTGCCCCATGGACCACTCTTGAACCTTGTTGTCCAATTAAATCCTCTTATGACTCCATAGCCCAATGGATTGAAGCTGATTTTTGCCCATCTTATTAGCTGAATCATTCCTTCACTTGCACACACCTTCACCCTTCATTTAAACTCCCTTCACCTTCATCATATCTTTGCCCAACCAAAACAAAAAATAAAAAAAAACTCATGCTCTTCATAACTATCCTAATATCACATTCCAAGCTTTAAAGATCAAACCTTTAAACACACTTATTGAGAGATCCCTCTCTGGATTCAGGAGGGCTAGATCCTGGAATCCTAAAGCGGTTCATATGTTGGCTTTGTAGTTTATATTTTCCAAATGTGCAAATTACAGAGACTCTAACAACTTGTACCAAAATAAAAGACAGGACTGCACTAGCCAGAAGACTTCTCCACAAAGACACTCTTTGGAATTATTACTAGCCTGTAAATTAGGCCTCAAAGTCTACAAGAACTACTAGAATGGGCAAGAAATTAATGTAATATTTATGACACAGAATGGGAATTCGGATGCTTTTATCCTCTGTTTTTATTAACCCTTAAGACCATCTCTGTCACCTCTCCTCCCCATTCACCTATAAATCCTATTATAAATCTCATTATAAAAGTTGGCATTTGATGAATTCTGAAGTAATACATAGACTACTGCTTTGAAGAAGGATTGATGTTTTGAAGAAGTGTGGATGTCTTTGCTTTTCCATTGATGAAGGAGGCTAGATCATTGGATCCCTCAGCCTGGTTTTGGTGAAGTACTCTCTATTTGTTAATGTTATTTGCTGTTTTTTGCTTTGTTTCATTATGCTTTGCTTGTAATAGAGTAAAAATCTTAGGCTACTCCTAGAAGCACCTTAGGCCTGTTTACTTTTCACTGCCTTTATGTTTTCATCTGCTGAAGTTTTTATTGAGTAGTTTGACTGATTTTAAACCCTTAAGCTTGTTCATTTCAGAATATTTCAAATCGCTGGTGTTAAGGTTGAATTATGGTTTGCCCTGCCTGCTTGCTGCCTCTTGAAAGCTATTTCTGAAAACATCCTTCAAATGCTATTGTCTGCAGCTTGGCAGAGAGGATTTGTTCTGATCTTACCCTCTATTTCTTGCTGAGATAGTCATATTTTAAGGTCTTTATAATTGTAGTCTTAGATGCCTGGGTGTTCTCCATTTTATGAATGCAATTATTTGTCTTTCTTATATGTTTTCTAACTCCTTTAAGTGAAACAATCAGAAGAAACAGAGCGTTCCTCTTCTTCTTTGTCTTACTTGAAAGTTTGTCTTGTTTATGTTATTTGCATAAAGCATATTGGTAGAATTCATGGTTAGCCCCGGCTATTGGATATTTCTTTATGTTTAGAGAGTGTTGCAAGTCCCTCAGTTTGAAAGGTATACATGATTAAGGAGTCTTAACAACCCTTAAAGCTTTACTTTTCCTTCCAAATCCTTGATGTTCATCTCATCCCACATATATGATCCCACAGATCCATTGACTAAGTTAGATTTTCCCTTTGGTTCCCCAAATTCATCAATCGGAACTGTTTAGACTTCCACATGACTCCATTGCCTAATGGCTTGTAGATTTCCACACTCTATCTATGCTGCCTAGATCATCTATGTCCAACCAACAAAACAAACAAACTTGCACTTAATAACTAGCCTAAAATCAACCTCTTAAAAGAATCAAGCTATATCTTTACAAACATATTGAGAGATCCCTCTTTGAGACTAGAAGGGCTAGATCTTAGAGCTCTAAAGGTTGGTTTGGATGTTGCCTTGTCATTTGGTTTTCCAATCAGCCAAATCACAGGACCCCAACAGACTACTTCACCAAATAGGCCGAAGCAATGCCCACACTTACCGCTGACGGTAAGAAAGCTGCTCAGTTCATATTCAATCACATTATTGCTAGGTTTGGTGTCCCTAATGCCATCGTTCCCGATCACGGTTCCCATTTTTGGCATTATATGGTGGCGGAGTTGATTTCTAAGTTGGGTGTGCATCACGACAGCTCAGTGCCATACTACCCTCAAGCCAATAGCTAGGTTAAAGCTGTGAACAAAGTTCTTGTCACGATGCTTCAACGTACGATTGGGATCCACAAATGAAATTGGCATATCATGTTATTTTCGGCTCTTTGGGCATACCGAACCTCAGTGAAGAACGTAACCAGGTTCACTCCTTTCCAGTTGGTTTATGGCCTGTAAGCTACTCTCCCGATTGAATGTGAAATACCTTTGCTTAAGTTGGCTGTTGAATTACTGCCGAATACTTCGCTAGAAGAAGAGCATCTCCTTTATTTAGAAAGGATGGATGAAACCCACTGCTTTTCTGCTCTCGTTATTGAAGCACAAAAAAAGCAGGTCAAAGCTCATTTTGATCAGTCAATTTCCCCTCGTTCTTTCATTGAACGAGATCTCGTCCTCCTGTATGACCAAGCTCGTGATAAGTTGGGGGTAGGAAAATTCCAACCTATGTGGCATGGGTCCTACATCGTTAAACGTGTGTTGCAGAATGGGGCCTATGAGCTAATTGACTACGAAGGTCATCCTCTTGAACAACCCAGAAATGGGTTGTATCTCAAAAAATATTATGCATGAGTCATTCATGCGTAATAGGTGTACATGTTGGACATTGGGTTCAATGCTCCCCGCGTGTTTCGCGACATGGACTAACCGCCTCTTGTGGATCCTAACTCTGGCGATTGTAGCGAGACTAATGCCTGCGAGTTTTGGTCTAACGACAATCGTGATTCCAAAATGTGGTATCAGAGCGACAGGTCTCGAGTTCGAAACTCAGCCGGCTCGCGTTGGGGGGGATATTGTTGGAGATTGGGTTCAATTCTCCCCATGTGTTTCGTGACATGGACCAACCACCTCTCGTGGATCCTAACTCTGGTGATTTTAGTGGAGACTAATGCCTGCAGGTTTTGGTCTAACGACAATTGTGATTCCAAAAGTACATAGGTGTTGTTTTCACTTTTGTACATGTTTTCGGGTTTGGTGTGCTTTGTGAGCATTTTCCTTCTTATTGGGTCTTTCTTATTGTGCAGATGTCTATTACCCCTTATGTCGGTTTCACAGATGGTGCTTCTCGCAGTACCAGGAATTTGTCTTCGGCAGCCTGGGTAATCTATGATCCTGCTAGTGAGTTGATAGATCTGCAAGGTATTTGTCTAGGGTGAACTACAAACAATGTCGCTGAATATAGCGCTGTTATTGAGCTATTAACTGAGGCAATCAACCTCGGCATACACGCATTGCTTGTAAATCTAGATTCACAGCTTGTTGTTCTGCAACTCAATAATCATTATTCAGTTAGAAATCCACACATTCTGAGATTGTATTTACGTATTCGTTTGTTGTAAAGACATTTTGATTTTATTACCTATAAACATATTCCTAGATGAATGAAAACATTAACTGATACAGTGGCTAACATTGTATTAGATAGGCATTTGCATAATTTATAAAAGCATCATCATATGTAAAAGATCCATGTAGGGAAATAGATGTATGTATATATATCACATGTTTGCAACCATATGCATCATAACTTCAAAAAATATATGTGTGTTTCTGTTACATCTTAAGACATCATGTCTTGCAAAATATGTAGATAAAATAAAACCTAGATGTCTTATCAGCATGGTGCTCATGATAACATGTCACGGCCCGTACTAGCCACCTCAGCAAGCGGTGAATTCAGCTGGGCACCCCTACGGTATGTCTCTGGTAGGCGCGAGGAACATCATCAAAATGTGCATAATCTGGGACTCCTCATGTGATCCCCTCCAAGTTGCGCACTATCTCATCTTCCTCGCCGCCCTCGCCTTGAGGGTCGAAATCGCGAGCGATTCGCCTCGCTATCAGTGACATGCCGACAGGTCTCTCTGGGCCAACATCTGCAATTACATGGATTTAATTTCAGAACATGCATAAATAAAAAATCATAATACTCATAAAAATTAAAAAATGAGTCTCACCCAAATCTTCATCCCAATCCTCTCCCTCCAAGAGTGGGAGGTCTGGATCATCAGTGAAATCTGTGCCAGAGTAGGGCCAGTCCTCCACGACAATCAGTTGTCAATGGAGCCAATGAAAAAATTCCGGTCTCTAGGAAATCTGTTGACCTCCCCCTGCCCTTGGCATTAAAGCTGCCCATCAAGCCATTCGTGGTTCTCTTGCTGGTGGTGTCGAGAGTATAACCCCCTGTCGCTGAAAAATGGGTAGTCATTCCAAGAAGAATGATACTAGAATAGATCGATAACCAAATTGTTTCAGTTTGGTCTTCTTTCATTTGGTTAGTTGGCGCTTCATGTTTATGGTCACGACCTCTGCCCAATTGTAGATGGTCGGTGCTATACAGTCTACAGCAAGAAGTAACTGTGTATTTTTTGCTTCGTGCGGTGTGAGCAGTACCACGTGTAGTGTCAAATCTGGGATAGCTTGTATATCAACTTTCCCACTACCTGATCCCTTTCGTGCTTCTTAACATACCTTGTCTATCACCATGGTCATGTTTTCCATGTAGGGCTGGGTGATGGTTAGGATTGGTGCTGCACCCCTCAGCGATAATCCTGTGATGAAGTACATGTCAGAGACATCAATCTCAAGTTCTTGATCCCGAAGGATGAACTTCTCTTGATTTTCGTCCCATATACTGATCAGATACTGTATCAATTCTGGTTGGGCTCGGAGACATAGTGTTAGGAAGAATTTTTTCAGACCACAGTTTTTGAGAGCTTCCATGACTCCCTCATTTTCCATGGCTAGCCCATCTTCTTTGCTATGTTCCCATTCTTTCCATTCAATGACCATTTTTCCTCTTTCTATGTGCAAACAAACACACATGAGTGGTATTAATCAATTTTGACCCTTGAATCTGTAAACAATTGGGGTATTTGATGAGAATTTTTTGCTAGAAATGGTTTGTGCCGTTGGCGCGACTATTTCCAAAACATTCGCGCTAATGGGTGCGCCCTAGTGTTAAAAATCAGGTGGTTGGCGCAACTCCGTGCCCGAAACCCGTGCCAATTGCGAAGCCCTGATTTTTACATTTCCTTCCCAAAAATTCGAAATTGACAATTGCAGGAAGCAAGAAATGACTTAAAATGACAAGAGGGATCTCAGATCTTACCTGGAGTTCACAGATTTGCGATTGATCTGATGGATTGGCCGCTATCGTTGCCGCAAGATTGCACAGTAAAATGAGTAACTATTGCTCCACAAGTGGTAAAAAGTGAAAAGTAATTATTTTTACCATTTTTGGCATTTATAACTTTTTCACAACCCTAATTATGTTTTAAGGCATGTTTTTCGATTATTTTAGTCTGTTATTTTCAAAAAATGGGTTTTACACATGTCTCTTGTGCAGCAACAGGTTTTTCATGCAACAATGATGAAGTAATGAGTTATATTTTATACTTTTTCAGACTTGGTAAAAACACGAAAAATATACTACTAGAGTCAGCTTTCAGCTCTTTTCTGACTCTCTAAAAATGAAAATATTTTCGAGATTCTTGTTGTTTTGAACTCATTAAATGGATGCTAAACGATATCTACCCAGTATACGTTTAACCCTTTTTCGGGCTGGGACAGATTATTTATGAAAAAGGAATACCTTAGCCTATCACGACTAAGAGGTTCTCACATACACAGTTTTCTACCTTTTCGGATCTGTGAGACTACCTACGAAAAGGGATTTCTGGAGTTTTCTTTTTTGCCTTCTTTTCAAACTCTCTAAACATGAAAAGATGCCGAGTTATTCCTTTGTCAGACTCGTTAAACCCTAATGACATCTGACTTCTTCACCATGACGTTATTTCAAGTTCCTCCTTCCTAGGGCTTGTAAAATGTACTAGGTTGGATTTGTTCGAAGGAAAAACTTACAACACAAGCATATGATATCCCCTTCAAGCTTGTTTTAAAAAATAATTGGGGTACTCGCTAGAAATGGTGGGGGAAAATAGAACCAAGTTTTAGTTATGTTGGCACTATGTCGATCTTGAACATGGCACTTGTTTTCATTTGTGTTGGGTTGGGAACATCTCATTTTGTCATTTTTTCCTTCATGGGTTTGGGTAATCTCTTTTGACCTCTCATTTGCTCTTTTCCATGTCATCATGACCTCAGATTCTTTGATGTAAAATACTACCAAATCCAATGTCGTGCTGTTGATATGTTCAAGAGAAGTTTGCCTCTGCCGTTTTCAACCTTCCTCTGATCTCTTGTTGGTCCCGATCCACTTTCATCATGTTTCTCTATCTCATGTCGATGATGTGGGAAACATTATGGCCCTCCTTCGACCAGGTCACTTCTTGTCGAATTCAGCTCATTATAAAGGAATTTGATCTAGAGACTCCCTTCTGATACCTTGAAGCTTGCATGCCTCAATGGCAGGTTTTTCACATTCGATGCAAGGTTCACATCATTGGCCTTTGATCGAGTGATTCTGTGGATGTTCGACGTCAAATCACTTTTCACATTCCTTAGATTGTAATTTTTGTACCTTGAGGGCCATCGTCATTATTGGTGGTTTCTCTCGCGTCTGTTAACAACTTTCATCATTGGCTGGTAATCAGACGATTTTCCTACATGTTCGACTTCAGCTCATACATTCGCATGCTCGAAATTGTACTTGTTTGGGTCGAGATGGAGCGCAGGACCCTGGGTTTTGTCTGATAAACTCTAGGCTACGATTTTTTGTGGTTCATTATGACTTATTGCATGACTCTCTTGATTGGATGGCTGCGACCATACCTGAGTATATTTATTGATACTTCCTGCTGGATGGTTGTGTTCATACCTCATATCTCAATTTTTATATATTCTATTATGGATGGCTGTGCCCATGCCACATGTTTCATGTATCACAGATATCAGTTGTATTTGTAATTGCAGGTCTTCCGGTAGCGGTGTTTGGTTCAAACGCGTTCTCATAAAGCATTTCACCCCTACCTTTCTCTCGGACTTAATACTTTAGGGGGGCATCTGTTACACAACATTTTGTCACTGTCCTTGCAATCCCCAACTCGCACATTGGAGGGTCATTTCCGTGACCAATACACAGTGTCATGCTTTTCAAATTCCATCCTTGCATCCCTTTTGATGAAAACAACATTCTTCTTGTTAACATTTCCCTAAGCAGAGCTGCGAAAATCCCTATTTTTTCCTTGGCGCGAGTAGTTCGTTACACCCTCGCGCCAACAAGGAAATTTAACACTGAGCTCACGCCACTTGGCGCTCTGTGCCATTTAGACACCTGTGCCAAGATGTTTATGGAATGTTTTTTAAAAATAAAGGTGGAGGTTCCATTCCAACCACCTCAGGGATGAGTTATTGGGAGTGGTTGAATTGAAACAACCACAGACTCCTTCATTTAGTTAGTAGTTTCCACCTCCCTTGGAACTCTCCTAAAGGATAGGACTCCCTCCCACCTTTTTAGGGATCCCAACCTCCTCTCTTTCCTCTATATAAGAAACTATCTCCTTTAGTAGAAGCGAGCTGAACAAATTATAGCTGAACGACTGAATAGATGAACTAGGATAATTATATTATAGCTAAGTTGCTAAAGAAGATAGAGTAAGAAAGATTGTGTTAAGAGAGCTTGAGTCGATGACTTCTGAGAGAGCTTGAGTCTGAATTCCCTGACCGACAGTTGAGACACGTTTCGTCTGAACCTCGCTGGAGGAGATTGCGACGTCAAACCATCAGTTGTACTCTTCCTTCTACTCATTAATATACATGACTACTGTTTGGTTCCACTATTGTGTTATGATGTTTATTTGATGTGATATGTTTAGCCCTCTTTGACTGGCTAATAGTTGTGAGTGAAACTATTCTATCATATGTTTTTCTTATTCTTTGTCCTATGTGCAGGTATCTGAGTGTGACAGTGAACGGATCATGACTTGCCAAGGCAGGAGCAAGAGACCACTACTCTTTCCGAAAAATCGACAACGTTGGATTCAAGGTAGGTTATTTTACCATGTTTTTTGTTCATTAATTAAATAGGAAGCAAGACTTTAATGTTTCCTTTTGTTACTATACCCACCCTTGCGCTAGAGGGATCATCTTTGTCCGGAGAGAGGATTTACCTTCATAACAGTGTGGTCACAACATTCCAAGAGAGTGCAGGCCGAGAAGTCTTCTCGGGCATCTGTGACTATCTTTTCGACCGAGGGCCGTAGATCCTGGAAATTTACAGTAATTTGGTTGACTTGATTCTGTAGAGCTTGTTTCTTCTAGAGGATATGATCTCATTCTGATACAAGGGAAATAATCTGCTACTTCTATTGTTCTGGTTCAGTTTCCAGGATACTGTGCAATGCCTCTGCTTGGTATGCAACCAATTGAATGAAGCTTAGTAATTGAGCTAAGGAAAAACCCTAGAGGTCATCAAGGACCATATTAGAGGGTTTAGGGAACCGAATCTGCAATGGTTTTCCATTGGAAACTGATTTCTTATATTTCCATTTGGGTGATGCTTCTCTCTGCGAGGGTTTGACGGTGGGAGGACTAATGTGGACCGGGGTGGAGTGCACGGTGATGAGGGGACAGGATCAACGAGTAGGGGATTATGATGATTCTTTCTAGATTCATATTCTCAGGGCCAATAAACTAAATAGGACCTTTAGTGGGCCTAATTCAAGTAGTAAAGATAACATAGACATATGATTAGACCTTGTGCTTTAACGATGAATTGTAAGTGTCCCATTTGTATTTTCTGTAACTACGTGGATAACAGAGTCTACCTCTATTTGTGTTTCAGTAATGAGCATAGCTCTAGATGGAAGTATGGTATGAGATGGTGGCAGAGGTGGAGGTTGTTCGAGGTGAGGGATGGCGCAACCTTAGGGATGTAGTGCAAGTGTAAGGTGGATTCTCGTCAGCGATGGATGTGGTGGTGTGAGATTGGGTTTCTTCATTGGTAAGGTCTACAACTTGGGTAGAGGTAATTTTGATCCTTTTTCTGGGGATCGATGGTGGTAAGAGGCCATATATTTAGAATTGTAAGTTCGGAATGAGGGTGAGGGCCTACTAAAGGAATCGAAGAAATAATAGGGCTACATGTCAAAGAATTAAGCGGACTTGAACTAAGAAATTTAGAAAACGTAGGAAAAGGACTTACTGAAGTCGTGAGATTCACTAGAGTTTCATGTAAGGACTAAATGCATGTCTCAATCTTCTTGATGGCTGGAGTCAATGTTTCCTCATCCAGTCACTTCATTGAGGCATAAGGGGATTCTCTAGGTAGTGTTTTAGGCACCATTCCTCCAAACAAGTATATATTCTTCCCCTCCCAAACTTCTCCAGTAATCCCTGGCCAGGAAGAGACTTCAGTATGCCAGGCTTCTTCTGATAGCATAAACTTTTGGGCCCACATATGAAATGTGTTAGAGTTAATGCACTTAGGTCACACCCAGGTGCTTCCATGAATAATGCAAAACTAGATGTCCTTTGATTATTTATTCAGGGGAGATAGTGGGATTCTTTGTCTGGCCTTGGTGATGTCCAAAATTTTCATTTACCATCCAGTAAAATATGCCCCATTGATTTCCTTGTTGCTGGGGTCCCCGAAGTTATGCCATGGTGAATACCTGAGTGTAAGGGGCTAGTATTCAGTAACCGTTGCTATCTCTCTCCCCTCTTGTGGGCACCATTTCCACATAGCTAAGGTGACAATGAGATATCCATATATAAAATGAGTGGCCCTTTTATAGACATCTTCACAAGCCTTAAGAAGTCCATTTAATAGAAAAATACACCAATTCAACTGTGTGCCTTGCACACAAGCTTCCACAACTGACATAGTATCTAGCGTTGATCTAAAAATGATTTCTAATTATTGCTGTGCTAGTATCATATCAGATATAAACTTTTCTTTGTTTAGTTTTACTTATCCTTCATAGGTTTGTTTATGAGTATGTGATTGTTAAATCGGTGTACTTGGTGAAATTATGAGTTTGTCATAACCTTAGAAAGCATAATTAAATTGATAGAACAGAAGCAATATTAAACACAACAAACACACATAACAGATCTTAACACACAGAATTTTGATAAAGGAGTTCACCCCTCCTGGGCTACATCTCCTTGGTCTCGCTTCATGGTGTGGGCCTTTTTATATCTTCAAGTGTCCTCAAATTGTTGTTACAAGATTCAAAACCTCTTGGAACCTATTCCAATGAGTTTAAAACATCATAATATCCAAAAAAATACTATTTTTTGCTGAATTTGGACTCTAGATGCTCTGGCAATGACCCCAACACCTGGTGGCCCTAGCCTTCAAAAATATTCAAATGCTCTAAAACACCTGTAGATGACATTTTCTACCTCTGCAACCTACTTCATTGAGTTCCCAGCATGCCAATTAGCCTAGAATGCCTCTTTTTGAGCTCTGTTTGGGCAAAAATTGGATGAGTTATGACCAAAACTGCTTTTCCCACAATTTCTCCATTAAAATTGGTGAAACTACCAGTTAAATTTCTAAATATGGAAACTCTGCCATAAATGGCGCGCTCCCCTAAAACTCCGCCAACATAATCCGGATTATATTAGTGGATAAGCATGGTTTAATTATGAGATAAGTGTTGTTTAATGATAAGCACATTCTTAGCACTAATTATGTTTTAATGTAGTTAAACCACATTTAGAAACGTAATTAATCATGTTCAAAACTCTGCCAGTTTATTCCTCTGGGCACTTGGTTCTTGGACTGTGGCCATATGGGGAGGGGGTTGGCCCCATCCAACCTCCAACTGTTAGGTTAGCAAACTTTAAATTTATGCAGAAGCCTTAGTGGTTAAGAACCACATGGTAGGAGAGTTGGTAATGCATGTGGACGGTAGGCATGAGGTCAGGGTTTTGAGCCCTGATCCGACCAATTTTTTTATATAAAACTACAAGTACCTCCACCATACTTGGGGACTTTGCTAAGGTTAGGCCTCCATCAATTTGGTGTGGAGGCTCCTGCAAATTTGGTCAAATCCACTAAGAGAGTGGGTTTTCAACCATAGTATATATATATATATATATATATATATATATATATATATATATATATATATATATATATATATATATATATATATTCACCCATTAAACCTAATGTCCAACCTTCATATAAATTGACAATTTGACCCAAGGGTTGGAGAGGGCCCACCAGAGAGGACACGTGATGCCCTCTGGTTGGGTTGTACTCCAACCTAAAAAAATTCAAATTCAAACTTAGGAAGAATATTGGAGGTCATTGGACAATTTCTCTCTTCAGAAATTCATCTGGCGAATCTGAAGATGACACTTGTCATAGTGCCACTGGCTGCAATCTAGGGAATATTCCCTGTAATGCTGACTATACCTTCCACATCATCCCTATACCTATTATGTTCCTTTTTTTCCTGTTTTGGAAAATGAACAATAGACGATAACTTAGTCACACGAACTCGGATTTTGATGAAACGAGTTGCGCCAGAATCTCGAGGACGAACTCTATCCGGTCGTTCAGTTTCGAAGAAAATTTTAAATGCTTTCATTTTTTATCTAAAACTTGAGCCTTAGATCATTCCTCCCCACTAGAAGCCTTTTGGACCCCAAAATATAATATCAATTGTTCAACGAGTGAGGGTACAAGTCCCTCACTTTTCCAATCTCCAACCATTTGTCCTTTGAAGGATTTTGACCTTTGAGTCCAACTCTAAGGTATTCAACATTCCCTCTTCTTGAAGTTATGATTCTTCTGTCAAGTATGAGATCTTGCTGAAGTTCATCAAGATATTTTGGCAAGAAATCATCTATTGATGGCACTGAACATGCTCTCCTTGATCATAAATCAAAGGAGGATCAAACAATCTCAAATTATCAACATTAACGACAAAATGAATTTGCATATAAGGAGGCAAATCTAGCTTGAATACATTTGTACCAATCATTTCCAGAATTTTAAATGGACCATAATAGATTGGTTTGAGATTTTTAGCTTCCCCTTGCAATCTTTCCTTACTTATGTACAACCAAACTTCATCACCAACTTGGAATTATGATCAACCCGGTGTTTTTCATGCCTTGCCTTGTAGCTTCTTTGACTCTTTTCAAGTTGCTCTTGCACTGTGTGATGTACCAACTGAATTTTATCAATAAACTTTATTGCCTTATCTATGTCACTATGTCTATCTATAGCAACATCTTTCTCAAAGATGAATTCCAATGGTGATCTTGGAAAGTAGCCAAAACATGCCTCAAATGGCGATATATTTGTGGAAGAATGTTTTTCCCAGTTGTATGTGTGGAGTACTAAAAAGGTATGCTTTTGATGATCATTTCAGTGGCTTTTTAGTAGAATTTGTAAACCTTTTTGCATCATGAATTTGGAAAATAATAAAGAATTATAACAAAACATGTGAGAGTTGATATGCAAGACTTAACCGCTGATGAGTGTTATTTTTCTGTGCAGGAAAAGGTGAAAACGAGGATTTTCCGTTCCAAAGGAAAGGACAAAGACGAGATAACTGCTGTCCCTTTGAAGGGGAACCAAATGCAAACAAGGCTAAGCAGATCAAAGCAAATCGGCCCGGAAAAGGAGGAGAAGACACCAGCTCGGCGGAGAAGAAAAGAAAAGATGAAGGATTAACAGTTTGGCGAATCCCTCAGGATATTTGATCCTGAGGGATCGCTGCTTTATTTATCTTGTTACTTGGACATCTCCGCCGTCACCTTTATATAAAGGGACATCACTGTTAGCTTGGGGATATACTTTTTATGTAATTTTATGTTAAAAATCAACTCTGATCATCAAGTCTCGTTGAGAACTGGTTCATTGTACTTTTGTCTTATGCATTAATATAAACTTGGTGATTATCTCATTTCTGTGTCTGGATTAACTTAAGGCGGTGTACCCTTGGAGGCTAAGGGCCCGGCCCCGGAGGACACTTGCTTCTGTATCACTACGATTTGATTTCTGCGTGGTTTGCTTATCGTTGTTATTTGGTAATCTGATATGCTTTATAAGTTGCTATTACATGCTCTGTTAAGATTAAATCATTAAGGTTTTTACAGATAGAATTGTGTATTGACTCTACATTATGTTACTGATCCTTTCAGAGTTGATTGCATGTTATTAGTCTTAACCGAATATTCTTACTGTTCTGTTACAGAGCTTTTGTACTGAACATTCGTGTCATAGATTCATATGAAGTTGTGTTCTTCATGATTGTTGGATTCAGAAATAATGTTGTTCTATTTGGAAGCATAGTCGTATCCCTGTTAATTAAGATTGATCAGATTACTATTCCAGCGTGTTGTGTGCGTATATGATTTACTAGTGCTGTTCCATAATTTATCAATAGTTAGTGTTGTTCCATTAGTGTGTTCTGCTTGATTTTCCTTAAGAGTGAAAGATTGTTATTTGATTGCGAAGAGTGCATTTGGGTTAATAGATTAAGTTTGGTTACGACTCGCGAGACTTAGTTGTTCGATTGTTGTTCCATTTTAGAATTGCCGTTCCATTCCAGATTTGTTGTTCAATTCTTTATTTGCTGTTCCATTTTGCTATCTGTCGTTCCATTTACTCGCATTTGTTGTTTTGGTGTGAGAGACGATCTAAGGTTGTAGTGAGCTTCGGCATTCACTGTCTAGCTCCCAGACCCGTGGTCTATGCTCTAATTTCCTTTCCATCAGTTTCCAAAGGGATGGGTTATCGCTGCCGAACCCTTGACTGATAAGCTGCCTAGTTTTCCGAATGTGTGATTTATTCTTTTGAAGTAACTTAGTTATAGACAAGCATCCGTTTACTCTTGTATTTTTAAACACTGTACTACTAGCATTACTCTGACAAGTGATAGCCTCAGACCGAGACACTCTTTGGAATAACAAAACGCTCCCGGATTGACATATTAATGTGAGGTAATTAGAGGTGAAAGAGACCCTTTTTATAGCTCTACATTTTGGCGTCGTTGCCGGGGAAAGAGTGTAGCCATTTGTCTTTTTCAGAGTAGTGTACGAACCTGCTAGGGAAGAGTTGGATCTTAAAAACGGAAGGTAAGAACCTGCGTGCGGAGCATGTAAAAGCCCTGCTCCACTGTCCGCTTTCCTAACAGATTTGTTTTTGCTTTGTTTGAATAGAATTTAGTAGTTCATTTGAGTGCATGACTAAGCAAAAAAGACCAGAAAAGAATATCAAACCTCCATCCAAGCCTGAAAAAGCTAAGGGGCCAGTGACCCTTGGCCGAACGACCTTCATAGACGAAATCTATAAGAAAACAGAATATCAGCCATCAGTAGGCCCCAGGAAAATCATTTCTAAACAACCTACTAGTTCCCTTCAGGCCACAGGATCACCATCTGTAGCCTTTGCTGAGGTGCATAGTCAAACTGAAGAGCAGGACTTTCAAGAAATCGAAAATTCTACTCCAGAACTATTGCAGGAAGGGAATTCCAACAACTTTTGTGAAGGAGAAGGAGAAACAGGGGAAACCAAGGAACCAAAATCTCCTATTGGAACAAATCAGCCATTAAATAGCCCAGATAAGGGGAGTGCTGCGAAAATCATTGTTGAAGGAATCCAATCTCCTCAGACATCTGGTATTCTCATTATTCCAGATAAGGGAAGTGCTATTAAAACTATCCCTGTCAAAACCATTCCCTCTCAACCTAGGAATACCCTCCTAGATATCCGAGAAGGTTATTGGCATATATTCGATCCCATGGCTCAGAACCAGCCAAATGCTCAAACCTCTACATTACAATATCCTATAGTGGATTCTGCAGCAAATGCACCCATGAAAGCTATCCCTCTTCAGCATATCCCTACATTTCACAGTCTCACATCAGAAGATCCGGATGCATTTTTATTTGAATTCGATGTGTTATGCAGGGGGTATGATTACACCACCGATCCCCAGAAATTGAAATTATTCCCCTCTACATTAAAAGGGGCTGCTTTAAGATGGTTTATGGGACTAGGTGGCGGGGTTATCAACAATTGGGATCAAATGAAAGAATCATTCTTAAAAAAATATCAGGATTATTGTAGGTCTAGAGAATTAAAAGACGAAATATTCCAAATGACAGCCAGACCGAATGAAACATTGGAGGAGTATGTGGGACGTTTTCAGTACAATCTACAAAGATCTCCTTATGCATCGCTACCTTTACCTGATAATGTGTTAAAAACTGCATTAATAAGGGGCATGAAGGAACAATGGATTGAAACATTAAACATCATGGGAAAAGGGGATATTTATCAAGAGAATTTTGTTGGCATCATTGATTTATGTATCGGGAGTTCGAGAGGCAGCACAAGAATAAAACCGACAGAATATGATCGGTTTGCAAGAGATAACAAAGTATCAACAGAAGGAGTAACACGTGCAGAAATTGGAAATTTATTAGAAAATTTCAAAACTGATATTATGGGGACACTAACTACACAACTTGATATTGTGCAGGCTAAACAGAAGCAGCTGGAGGCAGAACAGAATTTGGCAATCTTCTGCCCCCGATGCAGAAAGAAACATAGCCACAAGGAGTGTCCACTGGATAAAGTCCAAGCATGCGCCATCTGTATAAAAGATCACCTTACGGAAAGCTGCCCCTCACTTCCTGGATTGAAAGCGGTATATAAGGAAGCAGAAGAAGAACCAGAATCGGTGAATTCGATCAACCAGCGCCGCCAGTGGCAGCCGAGACAACCTGGTATGTTTCCAGACTCAACCTCTTTCTTTCAACCCCCACAGTATAATGCTCAACAATATAGTATGTGGCAAAATCAATCTCAACCCCCATTTACAAACTGGTCACCACAATCGTTTCCTTCTTCAAATCCATGGCTGAATCAAACAAGCCAATCTGGTTGGCCGAATTTCCCTTACACTCCACCATATTGGCAAAATGGCCCATATCCTTCACAATGGACTTCCCCTACTTCACAAAGTTCACCCTGGCAGACAAGCTGGCAAAGACCGATGTACCAGCCAGCTGGAACTATTCCGCTCCCTCAACCTACTCTGCCAGCCTTACAACAAAATCCCCAGTCTAACCTGAGACCGCAACTCCCAGCCCAACCCAATCCCAATCCAAATAACAGACCGGTCCAATCTATCCAAATCATAGAATCACCAGAAATAGGACCCGACCTGAGGGAGTGCAATGATCTTCAGTTAAGATCTGGACATATAATTGAAACTGAGGGAGATAAAACAGTTCATATTGAAGATCAGTTACCAAGAGAACATCAGGTGCAACAAGAGGATGTAAATAAGCAGCAGACAGCCTGCTGTTCCTTCTAATGAAACGCCGAAAATTAAGAAATTGCGAAAGGAACGGCAGAAATTATTGAATACAATAGCCCAGCTCCGACAGCAAATTAGAATTCTGAAAGCAAACCAGAGGGTAAGAAAGACCGTAGGGAAGAAAAAGAGGGCCACTGCAGTAAAATCCTGCAAGGCAAAAAGGCGAAGGACCAACAATCGCCCTGCTGTTCAAAACCCTGCTGAAAATCCAGCTGCCGTTCCAAATGATGTTGAGGAACATCAACAGACTGATATTCGCGTTAAAATAGAAAGGGATGATATGAGGACCAACGACAAGAAAATCCAGACAGAGGCACCACCCTCAGGGGTAATAAGGGTTCTGAACTCCAAACAGCGTAATAAGAAAGTTCAGGTAAAACTCCCGGCCTCCACTGACCTATGGAAAAAAGATCCGAAGACAAGAACCTTGCATAAGATGATGAAGCAAGCCCAGCAAGAAGCCGAACAACTTAGAGAGCAAACGGTCCCCCGAGAGAAATATGAAGAGTTACAGCAACAAATAAGGAACGTCAATCAATCCGAAAGCCAGGCCTTTGAAGGGTGGTGAAAGGAACAAGAGAAAGTTGCAAAGGTAACCCGTAGACTAGATACTGTTATCAAGCAGATGGATACCTTGTGTTCTTTATACAATGACGTTTTAGCTTGTAGGGCCCCTGCCAAAAACTATGCTTTGTTTTTACTAGAACGGTATTTACAATTAAAAATAAAAGCTGTTAAAGCAGGCGCCCCTATACAAATCAACACTGTCAATGACTTTATAGACTGCTGTAAACATTATGGAGTGAAGGTCCAGAGATTGCTGTGTGAACATTATTTGCATGACCTTGTGCTAGATCAGGAGACTGAGTTGAACCCTGGCCCTTTTGTTGGAGACATCCAATTACAAGCATTCATTTCATTCGGGGTTAATCAGATTAAGTGGCTCAAAGCCTATAATACTTTGCAGAGGCAGGAAAATGGCCTAGATTTACGGGTAAGGGCTGAGCCTAGGAACCCAGTGCAGTTGTGGAAAGCACATAGAAACCTCATGAGGACTCCGGGTGTCATTGAAACGTTAGGACCCATGCATGAGGCACTCATTCGACAGAGTTTAGAATATTTTCTTTCCATCAAAGACCTCGCCATTGATGCAGCCAAATTTTGGTACCGAATCTCTAATCCAAACATCCAGCTCAGGGAACCGTTTAAGTATGAGAATTTTGAATTAGCTGCCAACCGTTTGAACCTCTATGGTGAGAGCATTTTGAAAGCAGGGCCATCCTGGTTAGGATATAGATTTCGCACTCCAATTATTTGGCACCCTGCACCCGGATATCAAGCCCTGTATGAGATGCCTGAGGGGCAAACAGGTCAGTTCTTTGACTATCTAGTCACTCATCATGGTTGTAGGCCTCCACATGAGATTCCTTCTCCAGCCTATTCTCTCACTGCCTTGCATGTCAACTACAATGTTTTCATGAGGACATGAAACAAGGTAAGCAGGGGGGTGTGTGGAGTACTAAAAAGGTATTCTTTTGATGATCATTTCAATGGCTTTTTAGTAGAATTTGTAAACCTTTTTTCATCATGAATTTGGAAAATAATAAAGAATTATAACAAAACATGTGAGAGTTGATATGCAAGACTTAACTGCTGATGATCGTTATTTTTCTGTGCAGGAAAACGTGAAAACGAGGAGTTGCCGTTCCAAAGGAAAGGACAAAGACGAGATAACTGCTGTCCCTTTGAAGGGGAACCAAATGCAAACAAGGCTAAGCAGATCAAAGCAAATCGGCCCGGAAAAGGAGGAGAAGACACCAGCTCGGCGGAGAAGAAAAGAAAAGATGAAGGATTAACAGTTTGGCGAATCCCTCAGGATCTTTGATCCTGAGGGATCACTGCTTTATTTATCTTGTTACTTGGACATCTCCGCCGTCACCTTTATATAAAGGGACAACACTGTTAGCTTGGGAGGATACTTTTTATGTAATTTTCTGTTAAAAATCAACTCTGATCATCAAGTCTCGTTGAGAACTGGTTCATTGTACTTTTGTCTTATGCATTAATATAAACTTGGTGATTATCTCATTTCTGCGTCTGGATTAACTTAAGGTGGTGTACCCTTGGAGGCTAAGGGCCCGGCCCCGGAGGACACTTGCTTCTATATCACTACAATTTGATTTCTGCGTGGTTTGCTTATCATTGTTATTCGGTAATCTGATATGATTTATAAGTTGCTATTACATGCTCTGTTAAGATTAAATCATTAAGGTTTTTACAGATAGAATTGTGTATTGACTCTACATTATGTTACTGATCCTTTCAGAGTTGATATCATGTTATTAGTCTTAACCGAATATTCTTACTGTTCTGTTACAGAGCTTTTGTACTGAACATTCGTGTCATAGATTCATCTGAAGTTGTGTTCTTCATGATTGTTGGATTCAGAAATAATGCTGTTCTATTTGGAAGCATGATCGTATCCTGATGAGTAAGATTGATCGGTTACTATTCTAGCGTGTTGTGTGCGTATATGATTTACTAGTGCTAATTCCATAATTTATCAATATCTGACATAATTTATCAATAGTTATTGTTGTTCCATTAGCGTGTTCTGCTTAATTTGCCTTAAAAGTGAAAGATTTTTATTTTATTGCGAAGAGTGCATTTGGGTTAATAGAGTAAGTTTGGTTACGACTCACGAGACTTAGTTGTTTGATTGCTGTTCTATTTTAGAATTACCGTTCCATTCCAGATTTGTTCAATTCTTTATTTGCTGTTCCATTTACTCGCATTTGTTGTTTTGGTGTGAGAGACGATCTAAGGCTGTAGTGAGCTTTGGCATTCACTGTCTAACTCCCAGACCCATGTTCTATGCTCTAATTTCCTTTCCATCAGTTTCCAAAGGGATGGGTTATCGCTGCCGAACCCTTGACTGATAAGCTGCCTAGTTTTCCGAATGTGTGATTTATTCTTTTGAAGTAACTTAGTTATAGACAAGCATCCGTTTACTCTTGTATTTTTAAACACTGTACTACTAGCATTACTCTGACAAGTGATAGCCTCAGACTGAGACACTCTTTGGAATAACAAAACTCTCCCGGATTGAAATATTAATGTGAGGTAATTAGAGGTGAAAGAGACCCTTTTTATAGCTCTACAGTATGCATGTTGTATGTAGTGTAACTGTTTGTCCCACAACTTGGGATGCTTGCTGCAATAGCCTCTTAGAAGATGAATAACAGTTCTATTTAGCACCTCTGTTTTACCATCTGTTTGTGGATGAAATGTTGTACTTTTCTTCAACTTTGTATCCATCATGTCCCATAATTTTGACCAAAAATTTCCAACAAATCGAGAATGTTGATCGCTTACAATCGAAGTAGGAAGACCAAAATGGATCCATACATTTAGAAAGAAAATATTAGCAGTTTTTTCAGCTTTAATAGTTTTCTTACATGCCATCAAAATACACTGTTTTCTGAACCTATCTACCACAACATAAAAATAATCATGACCTTTCCTTGACATAGGAAGGCCTCCTACAAAATCCATTGAGATTCTCTCCCAAGGATGAGAAGGAACTCAAAGTGGTGTGTACAAACCAAGCTTCCTATTGCTAGGCTTACTTGTTGCACATAAAGAACATCCTCTAATAAAACGAGAAACACTTTCATTAATGCGTGGCCAATAACAATACATTTGGAGATGTGCTACTGTCTTGCCTACATCGAAATGTCCTGCAATCAATGATGTGTGCACCTATCTTATGATATTGTTTCTTTCTCCCAGTGGAATACATAACTTGCCCAAGTGATACAACAAATTGTTATGCACATGATAATATAACTCTTCACTTTGGTTTCCCTTACTCAAATTCTCATACACATCTTGAAAATCACTATCATTCACATATTGTTCAATGTAACTTTCATGCATAATAGAATTGTGCTTAAGAATAATGGTTGAATTTACAATAGGCATAGAGATCATATCAGCTACCTTATTGTAGATTCCTTTTTTGTACCTGATAACCAAGTGAAATTGTTGTAGAAAACCCATCCACCTGAAATGTCTTGATTGCTGCAACTTGGACTGTGATTGTAAGTACCGCAATGGCTGATGGTCGGTATGGATAATGGTCTCTTTCCCCATCAAGTAATGCTTCAATTTCTTTACACTTTGTACCAATGCATATAAATCTTTATCATAGGTGGGATATTTAGTCACATATCCATTAAAAGTTTCAGCATGAAATGAGATAGACCTACCATGTTGCATGAGCACTGCTCCCATAACATAATCACTTTCTTCTATTTGGATCTCAAATGGCTGTCTAAGATCTGGAATTTCTAGAACCGGTGCTGAACTTATCTTTTTCTTTAAAGCATCAAATTATTTTTGCTGTAAATATCCCTAATGGAAGACTTTCTCTATGCTTGTCAATGCATGTAACGGAGCAGCAATGGAAGAAAAATTAGCAATGAATTTCCTCCAATACTGTGCTGCCCCTAAAAGGCTTCTTACCTTGGTAATTGTATTGGGCTTGGGCCAATTCAAAATGACCTCAACTTTGGAAGGATCAGTCTTCAACTCACCTACTCCAACTATGTGTCCCAAATATACCAATGAAGTCTTACCAAATTCGCACTTTGACATCTTAAGTTACAATTTCTCTTTTCTCATAACATCAAGTACCTTGTTCACATGCATGACATGTTCTTCTCTTAATTTTCTAAATATGAGTATGTAATCTAAGTAAACAATGAAAAATTCATCTATAAATGGTCTAAGTACATCATTCATTACTCTCATGAAAGTAGCTGGTGCATTTGTTAAGCCACATGGCATAACTAACCACTCATATAATCCTTGTCTAGTTTTGGAAGCAGTTTTCCAAATGTCTTCTTCAGCTATCCTAACTTGATGATAACCACTTCTGAGATCTAACTTAGTGAATTAATTTGCATGCTTTAACTAATCAAGCAAATCATCAATACATGGGAGTGGGTAGTGATTCTTTATCGTGATTTTGTTCAGTGCACGAAAATCAATACACATGTGCCAAGTCTTGTCCTTGTTTGGAACCAAAAATATGAACCACATGGCGAAGTATATGAGTGTATGATACCTTTATTCATAAACTCTTGGATTTACTTCTTGATTTCCAAACTCTCCATTATTGACATGCGATACATACCAATATTTGGAAGTGGAACATCCTACTGTAGCTGAATCTCATGCTGAATTCCTCTTGGGTGGTAACCCCTTTGGTTCTTGAAACATCTCGCCATGCTGACTTACCACATCAAACAAATCAGATTTCAATTTGTCATCACATCCATCAAAATATTCATAGCGAACATCTTCCTTTTTCTCGATCATGAGAAGCACATAATTTTTACTTGCATTTACTAGCCTCTTCATTTTCCCTACATTAACTAAAGAGATATTCAGTTTCTTGTGATGAGCTCTCACAATATACTCCACTCCATCTTTGATAAGATGATATTTTTTCTCATGATGGTTAAAGACCACTTTCTTTTCATACAAATATGGACTACCCAAGATAATCCTTGAAATGTCAAGTGGAATCACATCTAACTCAAGTTCATCGACAAAGTTTGCAATAATAGAAAATATGAAAATACATTTCCTTGTCACCTGTAAATTGGCATTGTTAACTATCCAACCCAAAGGGTTAGGTTTATGATGAGGTACAATTTCAAGGTTTATTTTTTTGACTAAGTCTTTTGAAATCAAGTTTTCTTGTGACCTTGTATCAAACAATGAATCAATATTTGTATGATTAGAAATTACTCTAACATGGAATAATTTTATCCTTGTATCTTAATTTGGAGCGTTTTTGTGACTGTTTGAGGAACTAGAACTTGCTATAGCTTCCTTTCCTTTGTTAACCATGGCAACTATCTTGGTTTCATCTCCTGAATTGGATCCAAGATATTTTTGTGTGTTGGCAGTCGTCTTTTGTTTCCCTTTGTTATTTGGTTTCTTTGGTCTTAATTCGGGATGTAGTTTCCAATAGTGGGCTTCATCATGCCCCTGTTTGGAACAATGTTTGCATGTAATTTCCCCCCCTTCTTTCTTAACACTTGCATTCTTCTTTCCATTACATTTTCCTCCCTTCTCTTTTCCCTTACCCTTGAATGGATTCTTCTTACTACCCTATTCAGAAATGTTTTTACCCCTTTCTTTAAGATGCGTGGCTTGCACACATACTTCATCTAAGTTATTTGGGTTAAACATAAGGATAGTGTGTTTTAAGTAGGAATGTAGACCTCCTATATACTTCAAGAGTGTATCTTGTGAATTTAAGTCTACTCCAAGTAATAAAGCCCTCTTCCTAAACTCTTGTGTATAATCTTGGACACTTTGACCTTTGAGCTGTCTAAAGTTTTTCCAACTCATTATTTCTTTCTTCATATAGGCTAATGGATAAAACTATCTTTTAATGGAAGAAATGAATTCGACCCAAGAAATGGAAATCTTACCATGGATTCGCAATTCCTCTTTTGTCTTTTCCTCCCACCAAACTAGTGTTGCTTCTTCTAGCCTTAATGAAGCCAACTGGATTTTGATATCATCTTTTTGTAGATACTGAATTCTATAGTAAACTTCCAATTGACGAATCCAATTGTCTAGTATTCAACATTAACTTCTCCATTGTATGTAGGAAGTTCAAATTTGATGTCCAACTTGAGTAACAAAGTATTTCCTTTTGGGATCTTGGAATGAGTATGGGTATGAGTTTTTGTAGTGGATGTGGAAGATGAAGATGCTAATGAGGATGATGAAGATGATGATGCTAGAGAGGGAGGTGGTTTTCCTCCACTACCTTTTGAGCTCCTCTCTTCCTCCTTTTTACTGTTTGAAGATTCTTCTCTATGAGGGTGTTTTGAACCTTCTACAGTTTCCTTTTCCATGAAAGCTTCATACATAACTTTCACCATCCTTTGAATTTATTTGAATTCCCTCTTGACATCCTCTTCTTCAGAATGTTCATGAGTTCCTTCATGGCTTGACATTTTGGCTGTAGGTTCAAGCTCAAACTCTGCAGCTTGTATCTCTTCAATCACTTCAGCCTCTTGTGCAATTAATTCCCCTTCTATCTCAACTGTTGGAGATGGAATTTGATGTGCTTCAAGTGTTTCCTTGAGTGGTCCTTTGGGTGAGGATGATGCCTTCTCAGCCTTCTTCATTCTTGTCCTAACTTCAGGACTAGCCATTAGTAGCTTCCCTTCTCCTCTCTGCAATCTCAACCTTGTAAGCATCATAAAATTTGCAACTATTAAAAACCCTTCAAGTAAAACAAGCAAGAAACCTTGTGCTATGATACCAACTTGATCTGAAAATGATTTCTAGTTATTGATGTGCTAGTATAATATCAAATATAAACTTTTCTTTGTTTAGTTTTACTTATATTTCATAGGTTTTTTTATGAGCATGTGATTGTTAAATCAGTGTACTTCATGAAATTATGAGTTTTTCATAAGCTTAGAAAGCATAATTTAAATGACAAAAAATAAGAAATATTAAACACAAAAAACACACATAACAGAGCTTAACACACATAATTTTGATAAAGGAGTTCACCCCTCCTGGGCTACATCTCCCGCTAGAAATAATGAGAGGGGGGGTGAATCAATATATCTTTCAATTAGTATTATTATTAATCTTTCAAAGCAATAGTTAATATTCAATTATTATTAGTTTTTATACAATGATAGCAATAAACAAAAGGAATACAAATGCACATAGTTTTTAAGGTGGAAACCCCCTCCTGGACAAAAACCACCTGAATTCTTTTCTAATAATTATTTAATATTCAACTCCAATTGAAAAAAAATCTCCAACTTCCTAGAATATAGAAAAAAAATCTTCTCCAGCTCCCACTAGATGAACGCTCCAACGCCCGAGATTCTTTAGTAATCAACTGAACGGATGCCCCAACACCCAATGAGCTACGACTCACTCTAGCACCACCCTACCACCCTGAAGTTTTCACAAGCTTGAAATTATTGTTGACTTCATGCACCAGCCTAGAACCACCCTACCACCTTATAGAAGAATAAAATAAGAATGGACTCCCGTACCAGGGAAGATGTTCCACTTTACAATGATATAGAATGATGTATAAGAAGAAGACAAACTAGACCATAACCCCAACTATGGAAAAAATACCTAATGATGATCCTAGACCTCCCGACACTGCCTCTTCATTTCTTGGCAGATAGACACTTGTAAAATTTTTACAATGACTCAGTACAATGATACCTTTAAAATGACTGTATGCAGTGCTTCCCACTTGAAAAACTCATGTGGTGAACTTCTTGCTGTTGTTTTGCACCTTGATTGATGCTCTTGTCATTCAACCCTTTATCACTCTTCAGAACATTAGATCATGCATTGAGTCTTATCTTGATGAATATATAATACCTGCAAAAAGTCTTCAAGGAAATACCGATGACATGATAATAACAAAACTTACCTCATCCTACAGAGCATATGTTAGTGCTAAGAAAAAATAAATAAATTAGAATACAAAGAACCTAATTAAGTTAAGAGATGAACATGCATATACATAATATATTTACCTAGATCTTACCTCTACTGCACCTTGCTTTGATTTTCTTTGCTTCCCTATAAATTTTGGTCCTTTGCAATCCTTGACAACACATGATCTAGCTTTTTCTTGTCTTCTAGGAGCTCAATAATGAATCTGGTGTATCAATGTTATTGCAGATCTCCAATATGTGATTTTTGGTCCTATAGTATTCCTCCAAGTCTTCTTTCTATTGCCACAGGTCTGACCCAATTTGGATTCTTCAAGAAAAAATTATGCCCAATCTTTCAAAATGACCTAATTATAGATTGGTTCAGTAGAGAGAACTTGTACGACAAGCCACGTGTCACTGTTTCCTCATTCATCTCTGAAATTTATATACAAAAAACTACAGTCTGTGCACTATCTGCCACTTTTTACATAATTCCAATCCAATCCTTGGAGAGAGATTTATGATGATTTTCCCAAGGTCACCTCTTTGAGATGAAGTTCAAGAGCCTGCAAAAACCCTAACTTCCATAGATCATACCTCTGAAAATATTGCGTAGCATGATCTAAAATTTTTACACGAGCTTCCTCAAGATTTCGGCTTTGCCTCATAAAAATTTCATCTTTTGAACCTTCGTAGCAAAAAATTTATAGCGAAAATTCCACGAAGACCTGTTTCAAGTTGCGAAATCCCTACATGAGGAATATATGAGGATCACAATATATATAAATGCTTAGGTTGAGAGGGTCTTAAACAAGTGAATGTGGGAGGGATTTTAGGAGCTTAATTTTTTTTAATTATTGACTATTCAATGACCACAACCAATTATTAGTGTCACACCACAACCCTATGGGGTTTTAGCCAACTAACTAGGGTTACTAACTTCAAACATGATTATCTCTCAAATTGTGAAGAAATACACAGCGTGCCATATATTAATGGAAACAAATCGACAAGTAGAAACCATCAATAATGTCCTTGACTCGGAATATAGAAATTTGGTAGGTAAAAATTCCCATGCAAGATCGGGGTAGCCCCTGGTGCTGCTTGGGTTGACATCAATGAGAACCACTGATCAACATCTCCTTGGTCTAGCTTCATAGTGTGGGCCTTTGTATTAGCTTCAAGTGTGCTCAAATTTCTGTTACAAGCTTCAGAACCTCTTGGAACATGTTCCAATGAGTTTAAAACATCACAATCTCCCAAAAATGACTATTTATTTGCTGAATTTGGACTCTGGATTCTATGGCAATGACCACAACACCTGGTGGCCCTCGCCTTCAAAAATATTCAAATGCACTAAAACACCTCTAGATGACCTTTTCGACCTCTGAAACTTGCTTCATTGAGTTCCCAACATGCTAATTAGCCTAGAATGCCTCTTTTTGAGCTCTTTTTGGGTGAAAATTTGATGAGTTATGACCAAAAATGCTTTTCCCACAGTTTCTCCACTAAAATTGGTGGATCTGCAAGTTAAATTTCTAAATCTTGAAACTCCGCCATAAATGGCGCGCTCCCCTAAAACTCCACCACCGGATTATATTAATGGATAAGCACGGTTTAATTATGAGATAAGCGTTGTTTAATGATAAGCACATTCTTAGCGCTAATTATGTTTTAACGTAGTTAAACCATGTTTAGAAAATTAATTAATCATGTTTAAAACTCTACTAGTTTATTCATCTGGGTGCTTGGTTCTTGGACTGTGGCCATATGGGGAGGGGGTTGGCCCGCGCGGCTGGCCTCCTCCAACCCCCAACCGTTGGGTTAGGAAACTTTAAATTTATGCGGAAGCCTTAGTGGTTAATAACCACATGGTAGGAGAGTTGGTAATGTGTGCGAGTGGTAGGCATGAGGTTAGGGGTTTGAGCCTTGATTCGACCAAAATTTTTGTATAAAACTACAACGAGTACCTCTGCCATACTTGGGGACTCTGCCAAGGTTAGGCCTCCGTCAATTTGGAGTGGAGGCTCCTCCAAATTTGGTCAAATCCACCGAGAGAGTGGGTTTTCAACCATAGTATATATATATACATATATATACATATATATACATATATTTCTACCATTAAACCTAATGTCCAACCTTGATATAAATTGATAATTCGACCCAAGGGTTGGAGAGAGCCCATTAGAGAGGACATGTGGTGCCCTCTGGTTTGGTTGTACTCCAACCTAACAATTTCAAATTCAAACTTAGGAAGTATATTGGAGGTCATTGCATAATTTATCTCTTCACAAACTCATCTAACGAATCTGAATATGATACTTGTCACAATGCCACTGGCTGCAATATGGAGAATATTCCCTATAATGCTGATTGTACCTGCCACATCATTCCTGTACTTGTTATGCTCCTTTTTTTCCTGTTTTGGAAAATGAATAGAAAACGATAAATCAGTCATACGAACTCGGATTTTGATGAAACGAGTTGTGCCAAAATCCTGGCGACGAACTCTATCTAGTCATTCAGGTTCGAAGCAAATTTTGAGCACTTTCAATTTTTAGCTAAAACTTGAGCCTTAGATAAAGTGTGCATTCACCTCTTGAGAAGTGTCACACGAGCTTTCCAACAAGCATATAATAGGAAAATTTGATGTTAGGCTTGTTAATTGGTTCTATCAAGGCACCTTTAACACCACGCTTGGTACCATACTTGTTGTAGTAATTGTCATCGCCCGTCTTCTTCCCCTGCTTGGAAGTATTCTTAAATGCAGTTAATATCGCAGTTCCAAAAACATAAAACCATTTAAATCAATGAATATCAATGGTTATTAAACTCTTGTGGTTGTTGTTGTTGTTTTCAGAAACCGGATCATTCACAGTTCCATAAAATAGATGTCTGAATCCTTACGTGGATCCATCTTCAGGACAAGAAATTTGAATTAAGGAAGAAAGAAAGTCGCAGGAAGGTATAAATGGTGAAGGCCAATGGATATGAAAAGAGGAGCCGAAAATAAGACATGTGTTGAATATTGCAACAAGAAACAGTGAAGGAGGCATCCTGAAACATCTTTCCTGATCCTAGTTGGAAAATGATCACCTAAACTAGGTGGGGGCCACACAAGTGATTTTTGTCGCAAAGTCTATTTTTAGACTATGTCTATTTTTAGACATATGGATCATGGTTTATGAGTTGTAGGATGTTATTTATGGATGATTAGTCGAGTTGGTAAAAATAGATGGACCTCTATTTTTAGACATTGGGCGGAATCTATTTTTAGACTGTCGGGCTAAAAATAGAACAGTCAAATATTATTAACCCTTAATAATATTTAGACTATAAACATTATCTTATCCTCTTGGAGCACTTCAGTTTGATGCTTGGATGTGGCACATGCAGCTGACAGAAGGAAATACGCTTTTCCTAAGAGTTAGTTGAGCTATTGCATGGTTGACTTCAGTTAGAACTCATGTGGCAGAGTTTGGTGGAGTTGATGAGACAGTTGGTGGAGTTGTGTTCGGTTTAACTTAGTTGAACTAGTTGTATTTAGTCTAAATGATAAATACACTAGTGATGAGTGGTGTGAATTAATTATTAATTAATTCACTAATTATTAACTCATAAATCAACTAAAGAATACATCAGTCAACTGCAATGCATGGACAGTTCAGTGGAGACCAGTGTTAGAGGTGGTGAAAGGGTGAGTCTACTATCAGTTGTGACCATAACTGTGCATGAGATTTGCACACACATTTTTTGAGATTGCCAATGAGGATTGCGCAGTACAAGCCAAGGGGATTCAAACTTGGATCTCATTCATTCTCATCTTGGATTGCGCAGTAGAGGCAGGCAGAATTGTGGAGGAGATTTGAACCTGTGACTTGTTCATCTTCCGTGCTAGTTTGTGTGTAGCATGTGAGATAGTGCTGAGAGCTGTGAGGAACTTTGTGCTATGTATTGTTATATGTTCTCTATCATTATAATATACAGATAGTTGGGGGTTTTTAGCTATAATATTTCCCATTACATACCGCGTTATATGTGTGCTTGATTGTGTTTTAATGTGCGCATGTGACTGCTTCTATTTCCGCATATTGATGATCAATTGTAGAAGAGGTTATATATTATGCATGAAGCTTAAATAGTGTGTAATCAGGATAATATCGGTGAATAATTCAGCTATTATTCAAATTTATACATGGTATCAGAGCGAGAATTGATCATCGGATCTATTACAGTGATTACAATTTATTTCGGTGAACGGTACGTAAGCGGGCAGGTAACCCTGCGGGTCCATCCTTTCTTTCGAAAGGTGATATCCGGTAAATGTCCCTAAAGCACGTCTTTGCTAGAAAATAATTTTCTCACGGATCGGAAAGTGATTTGGTTACGAAGTTGGTGGAATTCGAATTTGCAGCAGAATTTGGAATTCGAATTTGCAGCAGTTTTCTTGGTGTCGAAGTCAAAATGTCTTTCAACGGATTGTGACTGGAGTATGCCCTTGAGGGCAGCTCGAATTATGTTGCATGGAAGGACAGGATGGAGGCGATATTAGATGACAACGGGCTGAAGGAGTTCATAGATGCTAAAGTCTCAAAGCCTACTGATGCTGCTAAAGTTGAGGCTTGGAAAAAGAAGATGGAAAAATGTCGAAGGATTCTGTTGGAGGGCATGAAGGATCACATTGTATCCAGCCTGCATGGTAAGGCTTCTCCATTTTTGATGTGGAAATCCTTGATAGATCTATTCCAAAGCAAGAGCGACCAGAGGAAGTTGGCACTCAAGGATAAACTCAGGAAAATAAAGATGGAGAAGAATGACGCTATTCCGGTATACTTAACAAAGTTTGTCCACTGCAGGGATGAGCTTGGGAGCGTAGGAGTTAGTGTGGATGAAGAGGACTTGGTGAGCTTGGCTCTCCTTGGGCTTCCGAAGAGTTGGCACTCCTATGAGGACTCTGTCAATGGTCGGGAAAAATTGCTAGGATGGGAGAGACTTTGGTCGGATCTTGTGCAAGAGGAGATAAGGCGGAGTACCAGTGATGGATCTTCATCAAAGGTATCTGATGAAGAGGATTGCGCTTTGGTTGCCAAAGCAAGGAAGGGGAAGGGAAAGAAGAATGATTCTCAATCCAGTGCGGATGGTAAAGAGTGTGACATGTCCAAAGTGAAGTGTTTTCACTGTCACGAGCACGAGCATTACGCCACGAAATGTCCACAGAAGAAGAAGAACAAGCAGGCTGCTGGAGTTGCAGCTGGTGAGGCTCTTGCCTCGCAATCTGAGCTGGACTTCTCATTGATCGCATGCATGGTGTCTAGTGCAATGGGATCGGGGTGGTATTTTGATAGTGGCGCTTCCTTTCACATGACGGGAGATGTGAATCTTTTCAATGACTTGGTGGAGAAAGATCTCCAGTTGCATGTTGAGTTGGGCGACAATGGACGATACAATGCGATCGACATTGGTACCATAAAATTTAAGAGGGAGTCAGGTAAACTCATTCTTTTACAAGATGTAGTGCATGTTCCAGGTTTAAAGAAGAATTTGATCTCAGTCGCAATGTTAGAGGATAAAGGGTATGATGTTGTCTTTAGTGAAGGAAAAGTTTTCCTTTGACAAAACGCAACAGGACAAGTCAAGAAGGTTGGGATTAGAGCCAAGAATCTCTACAGACTTGAAGTATATGGGATGTCTACAGAGCTTCCTACTATTGGGAAGTGCAAGAAAGACATGCAATTGATGCTTAAGAGGGAGCAAGTTTTGCATGCAGGTAATAGTGAACCTCGGGATGTGGAGTAGCCACAAGATGAGGATCATGGAGTGGAAGAAACCACTCATGCAGAGAAATTTCGTGCCAGATGGGAAGAGGGAGTGCATGCAGCTATACCACCAGGTGAGAGGTGGGGCGACATGCATGATTAATCCCAAGAGGATATTTCTGGGCAGGATTCATGAGATGGTGTGGATCTCATGAATTGAACCTGGCTATGAGGTGCCCACAGCGCAGAAGTAGCATGATCAGTTGGAATGATGCAGGCAGATCAAAGTGACAGTGTCAGATACTGGAGCGCGGATCAGAGTTGATAGCAAGTGCAGAGTGCATGGGTGCAAGAGTTCAACAGCGCAGTGGTTCCTGATGACATGTGCAATTGGTACCAGCAGAAGTTGAAGAATTTGATGATAGATACATCAGACTGATTGAGTTGTTTGGAGCCTATTCAGTTTCAGAGGAGTTGCAGAGCAGATGCATGGAGTTGCATGGCGCTCGTGGAGGTTGTCAGGCGAATGCATGGAGTTGCATGTCGCATGTAAAGATAGTCCTTTCTTGTTGAGAGGGAGTGTTGACTATTGCAACAAGAAACAGTGAAGGAGGCATCCTGAAACATCTTTCCTGATCCTAGTTGGAAAGTGATAACCTAAACTAGGTGGGGGCCACACAAGTGATTTTTGTCGCAAAGTCTATTTTTAGACTATGTCTATTTTTAGACATATGGATCATGGTCTATGAGTTGCGGGATGCTATTTATGGATGATTGGTAATGTTGGTAAAAATAGATGGACCTCTATTTTTAGACATTGGGCGGAATCTATTTTTAGACTGCCAGGCTAAAAATAGAACAGTCAAATATTATTAACCCTTAATAATATTTAGACTATAAAAATTATCTTATCCTCTTGGAGCACTTCAGTTTGATACTTGGATGTGGCACATGCAGCTGACAGAAGGAAATACGCTTTTCCTATGGGTTATTTGAGCTATTTCATGGTTGACTTTAGTTAGAACTCATGTGGCAGAGTTTGGTGGAGTTGATGAGACAGTTGGTGGAGTTGTGTTCAGTTTAACTTAGTTGAACTAGTTGTATTTAGTCTAAATGATAAATACACTAGTGATGAGTGGTGTGAATTAATTATTAATTAATTCACTAATTATTAACTCATAAATCAACTAAAGAACACATCAGTTAACTGCAATGCATGGACAGTTTAGTGGAGACCAGTGTTAGAGATGGGTGAAAGGGTGAGTCTACTATCAGTTGTGACTATGGCTGTGCATGAGATTTGCACACACATTGATTGAGATTTCCAATGAGGATTGCGTAGTACAAGCCAGGAGGATTCGAACTTGGATCTCATCATTATTCATCTTGGATTGCGCAGTAGAGGCAGGCAGACTTGTGGAGGAGATTTGAACCTGTGACTTGTTCATCTTTCGTGCTAGTTTGTGTGTAGCATGTGAGATAGTGCTGAGAGCTGTGAGAGCTTTGTGCTATGTATTGTTACATGTTCTCTATCATTATAATATACAGATAGTTGGGGGTTTTCAGCTGTAAGCTTTCCCCATTACATACTGTGTTATATGTGTGCTTGATTGTGTTTTAATGTGCGCATGCGACTGCTTCTATTTCCGCAAATTGATGATCAACTGTAGAAGAGGTTATGTATTATGCATGAAGCTTAAATAGTGTGTAATCAGGATAATCTCGGTGAATAATTCAGCTATTATTCAAATTTCTACAACATGATAATTAATTTTTTTTAATAATATAATTAAAAAAAATTATTAAATTTTTAAAATCAAATTAATCTCTGAAGCTTAAAATAATAAGAAATCAAAATTTTTATTTAATTATTATTAATGAATTAAAGCTAATCCTAACAAAAAAATCTAACATCTAATAAAGATTTAACTTGTCTAAGAATTATTAAGGGAGGAAAAAGACAAGATTTTTTATTTAACCTAAAAATAAGCCACTAAATGAGTTTTAATCAAATATTATTAATTAACCCTAAAAATATACCAACTATTTAAAAAAAAATTTCCTCTTAATTTTTATTTTAATAAACTCATAATTTTTTTTTTCTTTTCTAAAACCTATAATAACCAATCAAACCCTACTAAGCGCTAATTCCAAAAATAATTAATCGAATATTTCTTTTAATTCATTAACCCTAAAAAAAAAAAGTAAAAAAGTTTCTGCAATCAATGAATATCGATGGCATAGATTGAGTATTCCTTTTCGAGCCATAGAGACCCTCCATGCATCCTGTTGATGAGGAATTTTTTTCATTGCATCGTTTCTCTTGCAGTGCCAAATACTGGAAGACCTTGTAAATTCAGCAACGTTGACCTCTATAGTACTTTGAAGTGTTCTTTAACTTTTTTCAACTCGTGTCCATCATATATAGTGAAACATTTTGTGTAGACTTCCTAATTGAGCGTTGGAAAATAGATTGAATCTGAGAGATCATTGTCTACAAGCACAACCTTATCGTACTTGCCATAGAGATGCTCGATTTTTGTAATTCTTGAGTTTGGTTCAATGTCTGAGACAAATGTTATGGTGTTCATCATGGCTGCAGTGCAATAGTGATACAAAAGGAACATTAGAGGGTTGAATTTGGGTTGAGAAGAGGGGAGAATTGATATAGACTCCATATTTGGAAATTCGACCACCTCCATGTAAACCTATATAAACTTGTGAATATAATCCCCAAAAGAAACGATTACGATTCTTGAGAATATTGTTAGCGCATTCTTGATTCCAAAAGGCATGACATGGTATGCATAGGATCCCCATTTAGTAGTGAATGTGGTTTTCTTCTTATATTCCTCCGCAATCCAAATTTGATGGTAGCCCAAGAATCCATTGTAAAAGAGTAAGCTTTGTTTCCTGCCACATTTCCTAGAACTTCATCGTTGAAAGGGGCGGATAAGGGATCATGAACAAAGACATTGTTCAGAATTCGACAATCCACACAGAATCGAATTTATTCAATGTCCTTTTTGTTTTGTATAACAATTGTACTAACCCACTCAACCTCGTCAATTGGGAAGATAATACTTGCTACCAAATCTTTTCTATCTCCTTCTCCACTGGATTTTCATCAGGTTTAAGAAAAATCTTCATTTCCCCTAAATCTCCCTTAATCCCTTTAAGCTCCATAACAGACAAAGGGAACAAGTCTTCGTATTCTCTTAGAAGATCAAATATTTCCTTGGTACTATGCTCATCCTTGTAATCACCAATTGAGGCTAACTTCTAAGGTAGTATTTATGGACCATCGGTTACAGGCCCATCTTCAACATTTTGTTCTCCCCCAGTTTCCTTGAATGTCATATGTATCAATTCCTCCAAATCATCTTCACTAGCCTCTTGTTCTATCTTTCCACATGCTAAGAATTCATTGAATTTGGATTCATATATATGCTCAAATGTGTTCTAGTCTATACATCCCTATGTCAACTGCCCTTCCATGAGAAAAACCATTTTAATTACTTGTAAAGAAGTTGTTCTAATTTTGTCACTATCTGTGAAGGAAAATTCACTAATAAATTGAGTTGCCATATAGTCTGCATCACCAGTCTGTCTTCTTATCTCTTCCTTTAGGTACCATGCCTTTGAAAATATCCCTAGGGTGTGTACAAATATGTGCACCCACAAGTACTCTGGAAGTCCTTCATTGATCCATCTGGCCTTACAATCTTGTAGGTGTTGCTAGGATCAAAGCTTCCCTGGTACTTAATGAAGTTTTGTGGGCAGTTTTTTGAATGCCTGAATCTGAATCTCATCGTTGTCTTAATCTCCTGCCATTATCTGATATGGTTGCAGTGAGATCCTGATCCGAATTTATGCAGGAATGCAATAAAATACAAAAATAGACATAAACAGAGAGATGCAGCAGAAATAAAACTTCATTTCATTAAAATCAAATAACAAAAATATGCTTACAAACATAATGGAAATAAACTAGCTAGGGCTTTGGTAGCTTATCTCTGAGAAGATATGTGACAACTACAGGCCTCTAAACTATGTTACAATGAGGCTCGAAGGCCTATTTGTTGTTGAGAAACAATGGAAAAACCTAAACATCCAAAAATCTAACCCAAGGGATGAAGCGCCAAAACTATGGGCCCTGTTTGGAAAAATTGGTACATCTACTTCTTGGGGATGTAAATTTGGCATATGATATCCATTTGACGCTCTCAATACCTCGTTAGAAATATCTATCTGAGGACTACAAATTTTAACGTGAGAAACATCAAAGGAACCTCCATGTTTCTCCCGGTTTTCCCAAAAAACGTCGTTTAGGGCCTTAAAACGGCTCTGGAAGTTCAGGACCCGAAAAAATGCTAAAAATAGTAAGTTGTGCTGAAACTGAAAAATTGAAAGAACTGATGGTGGGGATCCAAATGGAATAGGTGAGTGGCCACCAATATCCACCTGGATCAGATCCCCACCACCTTGGTGGTATTTCTTGTAAGGGGACATCCAGCAAGGGAGATTTGTGTACTTCAGAGACAATTGCATCAAATTCATTAAGAAAATAATTAACAGAGCCCATGCCATTGAAAATAGTGAATTCTCGTACCTCAAAACCAACCTAGTTGATACGATGGATCGTGGCACAACACTTGGTATTGATCTCGAGTCCTCCCTGCTGCCAGTTATCCCATGCAGCCTCAGAGCTGACCTCCGAGCTTTGAATGCTCCTATAACTAATCGATCCTTACGTTAGTAGAGTAATATAGTACTCCCATCTACCTGTTATCATATGATATAACTGGTTAAAAAACTCAGTTTCCTCTTTTTCAACTATCATCTCAGTGAACCTTGGCCCTTGGTATGGGTCTAGGGGCTAGATCACTCTAACTCCATCCACTTCAAAGGTCATCAAATCCTTCTTTAGATCGATTATCGTGTAATTCTCAAAGGACCAATCTATTCCAAGAAATGGAAGATATGGGTCTTTGTCCCCCATAATATCTATTACTTTAAAGTTAGCATAAGTTGTCACCCCTATTATGTCAACGTCTACATCTTATAGCCTGCCAACCGGGAATATATAATATTGATTCACTATGCGTAGTAGAATTGGGGAGAACTCCAACTTTGGCCTTCCCAAGACTTCCCAGGTTTTCCTCGACAAAGTATTCACATATGAGACTAGGTATAACTTTGTATCCTTGATATGAAAACCCATAATATGAATACCAATTTGAAACTCCCTCCCTGTTCTCTTCTTATTCCCGTGCACCCTCCTGGAGTGCCTTTTTGGTAAATTTCTAGCAATGAATCTTTCCTCGACTGCCCCATCCTTGAAATAATCTTTAAGAATTTCCTGCAATTGTCCGAGCATCAGATCGTCATTAAAAATACATAGAAAAAACCTTAACCATTCCATTATGGGTTGAGTATCTGGTTGTGATAGGTCCAGGCTCCTAGCTTTTGAAAACCCTGGCTGTTCTCCTTGGGGCTCATAGATTAGATACAATTTGTTAAAAGTATCTGCAACTTCTTTGTAGTACTACTTTTGTTGTTCAGAATCGTATGAGCACTTTGGTGAGGTCATTTTTATGATTCTTGGATGTTCAATGACTCCAAAGTCAATTCAGATCTTCTTCCCTCCTTGGGTGACTATATTAATGTTTGAGAGGGGAGATGTCTCAGGTACCCTTGGTTCAACATTGATTATATTTCTCCCCTTTGGTGGTTGCGCTCTTCCCATCTAAAAATCAGCTCCAGTCAGTCTTCCTTCTCATGTGTGTTAACCTTGCACTGAGAGCACCAAGGTCTTATGGGTAGCAGGTAGTCTCTTGCGACATGCCCTTACTAATCACAATTGTAGCAACAGATCAAAAATTTTCCTCCAGTTCTGCCCCCCTGTACCTCCACCTCCTCTTCCATGAGGAGTCTCACTGATCTAATAGGTAGATCAATCCAATCAATCAACGATGGCATTTAATGCTCTACACTAATCAATATGGTGAGTTGGAAAGCCACATAAGTCAAAAAAAGTGTTTTTTAGAACATTGGAATATTTATGTAGAATTTGATAGAGGCAAGGGAGATGTCCATATGTTATGCATATCTTAGAGTACTCAGTTAGTGCTGCACTTTGTTGGTTCGTAAATGCATGGAATTGAGTGTGCCCTATGTATAGACCTTGCTAACCAATCTGCGTAACTTCAGCGATGGGTAAAGGCGCGGAAGACCTCACTAGTACAGAGGGTGTGCTTGGGCCTCACAATCTTGGGCACTTCATGGCATGATTCCCCTCGATATGGAAGTTGGTACACCATACATCTGGTCACGAAGGTCGTGCTAGTTACAGGTCTCGCATCTTATTTTCGAGATCTTCAATTTGGTGTTGCAGTTCTAGGATAGAGGGCTTGTGTGAGGCTGCCCCCCCTGGGTTACTGATGTGGGTATCCATCCATAGCCTCAGTTAGAGTTGCTTGCTCCAGGGCATCTTACATAGTATCAATATTTTTTTGACACAACGATGTGCGAGTAAATTGGAACAACGCTTTAATGAATCAATCCCATTCATGATTGGGGTCAATAGGGTAGCTCATATTACCAATCACATCTTTAAACCTCTGCATTAGCTTCCGGGAAGTATCTCCTTCCCGCTCTTTGATTTCCCATAACTCAGAAAACCCATACTGGTTGGTCTAGGGAAGCTTAAATTATTAAACAAACCCTTGTCTAACTTCGAATACTACTTTATTCTATTGTAATGCAGACCATTTGATGAAGCATCTCGATGCTCTCTCTTGAAGAGTTGTTTGAAATTGAATTAGCTATGTAGCATCTGGAGCTTAGAAAGCCCTCCAAATAGCTTCACATAAGTACCAATGCTGCTCTACATCCTCATCTTCCCTACCAGAGAACTTGGGATATCGGGTAAAGGATTCTGACATGTTTGATTGGCCTTGTGGGAGAAATATAAATCCTTGAGAACCGAGTTGTGATGATCCTTGGAGACCTGTACTATTGTTATTATTTCTACTACTAATGTTACTAGCCTTGTAGGTGGCATGCACACTATGAAACTTTATGAATTTGATTAACTTAGAAAAAAATTGATTAGGGTTGTGATAAATTATGTAATAGAATATTAAAGTTTTGCTTTTATCACCTAGCAGCTAAATAAATGGGTGAGGGAGCCCATGCACATTAAAAACATGAATAAAATCCCTTAAATGTGAAATGGAATAGTCATAAGAGCTGGATTTCACACCCTTATGTGTGAAAAGGGACATTTGCATGGAGACAAGGTCAATTTTGACCAAGTCAGCATCGCTGGGATAGGAGGTGGAGAACACTATGATAGATATCATAGTATGAATGGGAAGAGGGTTATTTGGTGGAGGAAACCCTAATGAGTGGGACCCATGGAGGGAGTGATTTCACTTGTTTAAAAGGAGGGCAAGGCAGCCATTGTTATTCATGCTATGTATTATTGATTTCTTGGTTTGTTCAGACTTTGGGCAATCTCCCGATGTTTAGCAGAGTTGCAGTGCCGCTCATCACAAGGATTTACTATTTAGGAATCCTCCTCCTTTCTTGAGGAATCTCTTGGAGGAGTTGTACTGATTTACCTCACATCCAGGCTTGAGGCTAAGCATCCTCCTCTAGTACAGCGTTATTTCTGCAGCAGAATAATGTTGTCTTACAGGGTGTTGCAGTGAGGGTTCACAACACCACTTACATCACTTGTTTTTCAGAGGAGGAGTCTCTATTTCCTTTGAGAGAGTAGTTTGGAAGCCCTTGGAGCTTATTGTAGATCTTGGCATTGGGCCAAATCATTCCCTTTCCCCTACAACGTAGTCCTGCAGTGACTGCGTTATTTCTAGTGAGCATTTGTAGTGGGGCTTTTGCATATTTTTTGGAGGGTGAGATCCTTAGTGATAGGATCAACCTTTCACTTGAGAGATCCATTGGAGGGGGAATTTTCATCAAATGCAGCATCTTCAGCCTTCTCCACTTGTTTCCAGTTCTTGAGTTGCTGTTGCTACCCAACAACTCCGACATTTTGCAGATTTTGTATATTACAGCCAATCCTTCCAGGATTGACTTGAGGTAGTATTTGGGAGCTTAGATATTCACTCCCAATGTTGTATGGGCCATATATTTGCATATCTATGTATTTGACATATGTTAGCATGCAGTTTCTCTTATAAAACTGTGTAGTCATAGCTTGGGTACACTTGTATAGCAGTGTTTTGTCATGATTTATGTACTTGTTTCTTGAGGTTGAGCATTGCCTATCTTGAGTAACATTTTCCTCAAGGTCTTGTATTCATTTTTTGCTGCTATAAATTAATAAGATGGCAATGGATGTTTCTCACATTCTTATGAGTTGAGTTGTCACTGCTACTCCATTGGTATGTTTACATATTGCTGTTGCTCCACATTTGGAATATCTTAAGATATTCCCGAGAGTGTAGAATTTCCCGATTTTGGGATATTACAGATTACCAGGGGAAGGTTGGGGAAGGTAATACCTAAGCTACTAGGCAGTGAATCATTACTCACGTGGGTCACATCATTCTCAGAAAACAAACTTCTCATGGTGAAGTGCATGTCATCATTCGGGCCTTCCTCGGGACCTATGAAGCCCATTCCTTTGGCATTCCCATCTATGATGGAGAGGTGGAGTTGCTACCACTTCTTTGAATCTCTGTCACTACGACTGTCTCGACCTCTCCTATTCCACCAAATCCCTTCTAGCATTATCCCTACTTCTACACAACTTTAGTCCTATTAGCCACCTATAAAATTTTTGGCAAGCAAACAGGTGGCTAAATATTTTTCTGAGCCTTCAAGAAATAAATTTCCTATGAAAAAATATCATTCTTGAAGCCTCAATGTGTCCTTTTCCTTTGAAAAGATCTTCACTGTTGTTCCATAAAAAAATCCTCATTGTCTATGAGAAAATTATGCTCAGAAAAGCCTCCATTTGCCCCTTGTATCCCTGCAAATTTCCCCATTTTAACCTTTTTTCCCATTTTCAAAGTTTCCCCTTTAACCCCCAAAATCCCTTCCTAATCCTACTAAATCATCCCATATCCCCTTTTAACCTTACAAACACCCTTTTTTTGGCTTAAAAATCCATTTTTCCCTCTACTGAAAACCTTTGTTCAGCCTTAAAAACTCTGTTTTTAGGCCCAAAAACCCACTTTTTACCATATCAGGCTTAGCCCCTATTCGGCCAACCCCTTAACCACTTCCCCTCCATAAAAATAAGCGCTAAGACCAAGTGCTAAGGCAAAGGTGCTAATCGAAATCAGAAGATGTTCGAGAGTGCATTTTCTTTGCTAAGGTGAAATCTTCCGATGCGAGGAAGAATTGTTCTGTCGGCCTTTGGTGCATTACCAGCCGTCGATCTATACAGATCTGATGGTCCGCGTTTATTTCACCGTGCCCCCACCCCCTCCCTTTTTTAATACCCGATGAAGATCTCCACCGTTGATCTTAAAGCGATTCGACGACCATCGCATCATCATAGCTTTCTATTGCGCCAATCGCAAGCTCTTCACATCCCCGATTGGCCGATCCCTGATTGGATCATGGCCATTGAATCCACAAGAACCAATGGCCAGGATTTGATTTTTCTCCACCCCGCATTTCTTGATTGGTCACCCTGATCCAATCACAATCGTTGATATTTCACCGATCTTATAGTCCAAATGCAATTGCTCCTTCACCCCATCGGAGTTTTGGCCCCTGCCTCCTCTGGTTCCGATTAGATCCTGACGGTTCACTCCTTTTGATCCAACGGCCAGAATTACTCCCGCTCATTCATATGGCCCATTTACCTCCACCTCATCATTAAATCTCTGCCATCCAATCCCATAGATCCAACGGCTCTGATTTCTCCCAACCACTAACCAGCCCCGCTGCCTTTGCTTTCCCTCTACAAATCTCAACCGTCTGTCGCACTGATCGGACGGCCTGTATTGAAACCACCTTTGATCGACCCCCACCTTACTGACTGCGCACTTTCCCATATCGCACTCCATCTCCCACCATCGGATCTCATGGTCCCAGACCCAACGGCCAGCATCAATATCGCTTAATTTTTGTGTCCGAGCTTTAACAGTTCAAATTCACGCGATATAGGCGGTTTTAAAAGGCCACATGTCAGCCAGGGACCTATATCGCGTTTGAAAAGTGAAAACTGCCTTACTTGCCTTTTATCATGCAAAAAAAACTGTTTTTCTTGGAAAACCACTTCCCCACTTCCGCTTATGGACTTTCTTCTACGCAATCCTGACCATTGATCTGTGCAGATCAACGACCCTCATTACATCTCGCATTCCATTCATATTTGTTCATCACGCGACCATAGAACTTCATCGCATCATCTCAACCGTCGATCTCCTCCTAAGATCTAATGGTCCATATTAAATCGCCCTTCACCCACGCTTGGTCCCACCATTCAAACCCATTTCATTGCTTTTTCATTCATTTTCTATGTATTTCACCAAAGTCTAAACTCTCATGATTTACGTTAAAAAATATTTTTCTCCGCTCACACTAGAAATTTAATGCTTTACATTAAAGTTTATTTCATTTTGCCCAACCTTCTAAAGTCATTCCATTAGTTAATCTCCACCGTCGATCATCGCCTCCAAATCTGATTGGACGACCCACAGTCATTTCTCCACCAAACCTCCATCAGAGCAGATTTTCACCATTACACTGCATTTTTCCACCGTTTTCCATTGCATCCGCCACATTCACCATTGCTGCGCTGCCATCCTCATAGCCTTCCACTGCATCCATCCTCCCCCATGCATGGATTTCTTAACATATTTGTGTGTTTTTGCAGGGTACAGGCGGTGGAAACTGCCATTGCTCACAGTCACTGTTAGTGACACAGAGCGCAGAGAGGGCCATTTCCAGAGCTGAAATTTGCTGGGAAGACTCCTGAAGGGGTTTAAACACTTATTTTATCCAAATAAGGGGTATTAACTCCGTGTAAAACCTCCAAGGCCATTAAAATTACATTTCCACAGGCAAAGACAGTCATGGAGCGGCAAAGAGTATCAGTACAGGATTAAAGAGTTTTAAAGCCCCTAATTGAATATTTTAAGATTTAATTAAACATTCAAAGGGCGAATGTACCAAATTGAATACCTTATGATTAACACAGAAGGCCTAATGAGGCCTGAAGCACAGAAAAAAATGTTATCAGTGTCACACATCAACAAAAGGTTCTTTCCCTCGAAAGGACAACTTCCCATACTGTTTTTTACGCTATATCGTGTTCTTGAGAAGATTTCCACCTTGACAGAAAGTCCTAATGCTACTAGAGCATTTTTTATGTAGTATGGTAGACCTCAAAGTCATTTATCTGCCTTTTTTATCACCAGAATATTACAGAGTACTGCAGCCAAAAAGTACATCAAAGAACATACCTGGAGTAAATATCAGCCTGTCGAAGACCACTCTTTCACCCAAAGAGTACTGAAGATTAATGCATAGATATTAAGACAGAATGGGCCTCAAGCCCTCTTCTGCTACTTCTTTTTTAATGTTTCATTTAGTGTTTCACCTACCTCCTCTGCCTCTCTTTTAGCTATAAGAACTCAAGAAAAACGCATTGTAAAGGTTGTTGGTTGTTGATCAGATATCTGCAAATTGTAAGTTGTTTCTCTTGAGATATAGTTCTCTGTGTAAAGTTGTAAGATAGGTTGAGGAAGATGATTTCAAACTGAATGTCAAGATTTTGGAAAATGTTGTATATGACGGGTGTTGCTCTTTAGTATGACAAGCACATTTCTTTGGATCTTGATTTAAAGCAGCGGTGATGTTCTCTACCTTTGTCTCTGTTTTCCTTCTGTAATTCATTACATTTCATTTCTTTGGTAAGAATCAGAAATATAGCTTAGGATATACCCTCGCATGGTACCCTAATGCTCCTTCTCTTTTTACCTTTGATGTTTTCTACTGATTGTGTTATCTGAGTACTGATTCAGGATAATTTAACTAGTGTAGTAGCTAATATTTACTGCTAGCTGATGTGTGAATTTATGAATCTGTTCTTGGATGTTCTTGTTGGGTTCTAATTGAAAGAATTGGGATATTGGGAGTTTATAACGTTGATTCTGTCTCACTAGGGTCTTTTTCAATCAATTGAACCTTTCTAAGTTCCCTCAAGTTGGATGCCGAAGCATTGAAAGTGCAAAGCCTTTCTCTGATCTCAGGTTTTCACCTTTGTGTTTAAATCTTTAATGTTCCTTTGTCTGAAGAGTTAACCTTTTAGGAGGTGGATCATAGGTGTTTAATGGCATGTCCTGTCCCTAGATCTGATTCCCAAGTGGTCACCTTGGAGGTTTCCTTGTCATTCACCTTCTTTCCTTATCATTTCATACAACACTATCATCTTTAAGATCCACTGTTTTAGATGACTAGCCCAATTGAAAGCCTTGGATACTGAATAGAAAATAAACCCTTTCATGACTCCATTTCCCAATGGTCTCAAGTGTTCTTTGAATTATCCCTCCTTTTCCTAAAATCCTCTTTGCTCACCGTTGTCTTATATTGAACCCTTCCTTCATGATTCCCAGCAACCAAACAACCAAACAAACAAAACAAACCTTGTGCCTTATAAATAGCCTAGTACCTTCAAATCAAGCTTCAAAGACATATACCTTTGCCTTTATAGAGAGATCCCTCTCTGGACCCAAGAGGGCTAGATCCCGAGGTCCCAAAGTGGTTTTGATGTTGTCTCATCTTTTGGTATTGCCAAACTTGCCAAAACATAGGAACTCAAACAAGTCCACTTATTTCTCTTTCTCATTCCTCTATACTACCTAACACCTTTCCTTCTTGGTGTAGCTGTTGAGATTCAACAAGAAAATTTCAGCACCCACACCTAGTTGCATTAAGCACACAGACTAGGTTGGGGCCCACAATGTTATTTTTGGGTGCATGTGTATTTTGGTTATCCCTTAATTAAGATGGACATTAAACTGTAATCTATTCTCAATGTTGACTTGAATCAGTTAACTGAAAGTGATAAATTCAGTTGGCTAGTGGATTTCAAGTTAGAGGTAGTTGGTGAGGCATGCAGAGTAATTCTAGTTGTAATAGAGTTCAAAGTGTAGTGGTGCATGAGTTAATGCAAGTTGTAAACAATTTAACTCAGTTAAGTGAGTTAAACTTAATTGTGCTAGTTGTAACTGAAGATACACTAGTGAGAGATCAAGCGAATTAAATATTAATTAATTCACAATCAGTGATCTCACATGTAACTGAGGATTTACTATTATTAGCTGCATGCATGTCAGATCTAGTAGAGACCCAGTTGAGTTCTTGGTGAAAGGGAAGTTGACCATATGTTGTAGGATTATTGGCTTGCACACATGCAACCAAACACCCATTGGAGTGCCCATGATACTTGCACATTCAAGGAAGGAAAGAATTCCTATCTTTTAGGGATCTATTCCATCAGGGATGGCACAAGCAAGGCAGGCTATCTGGAGGCTGAGAATTGGCTATGTGTTGGTCAGTTTTGCATATGATAGTGTGAGACAATTAGCTGAGTATTGGAGGGCTCTTGTGAGAATTTTTTTTTATGTAATTGTTTCATGATCCATGCTTAATATACAATAGAAGATAGTGGGGTTTTTAGCTATAAGCTTTCCCCAGGAAATTATTTGTGTTGTGTGTGATTGATCTTTCTTCATGTTCATGTGATTAGCAATTGTGTTTTTAATTCCACAAAATATTTGTAGAAGCGATTCAGTATTTAACTTTATTACATTGCTAGATTGGGAAAATCCAATATATACATGCATGTTGTATAATTTCTACATGGTATTAGAGCATATAAAATTTCAGAATTGAAGCAGGAACTGAATTTGCGACTGGATAGAATTCGAATTTCCATAAATACTTTCTTGGTGCTATAGTTGATTCAAGATAGAAATGGCTTTCAATGGCTTTAGGTTGGAGTATGCACTCAAGGGAAGCTCAAACTATATTTCTTGGAAGGACAGGATGGAGGCAGTACTTGAAGACAATGGCTTAAAGGAATTCATTGACAATGATATTCCTAAACCCACTGTGGAAGATGTTGCAAATATTGATGCGTGGAAAAAGGTCATGAAGGACATCAAAGGAGTAAGGACAAGGTATTGGATATATAAATAGGTCAAGGGTCTAATTATGGGTCATGGTATGATCAAGATGGAAAAGGGCGACACCATTCCAAAATATCTAACAAATTTTGTCCAATTTCGGGATGAACTGGGGAATGTTGGAATAAAATTCACTAATGCTGATTTGGTGAGCTTGGCTCTCCTAGGACTTCCCAAGAGTTGGCACAATTATTGATATTTTTCCAATGGAAGGGAAAAATTTCTAGATTGGGAACGACTATGGTCGGATTTGGTGTAGGAGGAGTTCAAACGGAACACCAGAGATGGATCTTCATCTAAGAATGAGGATGAAGAGGATTGTGCTTTGGCTGCCAAGGAAAGGAAGGGGAAGGGGAAGAAATTCCATTCTAAATCTGAGTCCAATAATGGCAAGAAGCAGGACATGTCCAAGGTGAAGTGTTTTCACTGTCACGAGCATGGGAATTTTGCTACTAACTGTCCACAAAAGAATAAGAACAAGAAAGATGGATGATCTACAGCTGGTTAGGCCCTTGCATCAAAATTTGAGCTTGAATTCTCATTGATCACATGCATGGTGTCCAGTGTATTGGGATATGTGTGGTATTTGGATAATGGCGCTTCCTTTCACATGATGGGAGACAAGGAAATTTTCAATGACTTGGAGGAGAAATATCTCCAGATGCATATTGAAATGGTTGACGATGGAAGGTATAGTGCTACTGGAATTGGTACCATTACCTTTTAGAGGTAGTTAGGTAAAATATTTGAATTAAAATATGTAATGCATGTACCAGGTTTGAAGAAAAATTTGGTCTCAGTCGCAATGTTGGAGGATAGAGGCGATGCTGTTGTTTTTAGTGAAGGAAAAGCTTTCCTGCGACATAAAACACCGGGACAATCCAAGAGGATAGGGATTCGAGTTAATAATCTCTACAAGCTGGAGGTAGATGGATGCGCAACAATGATGGGCAAGTCATATCAAGTGGTGAGCCGGGATGAGGGTGAATTATGGCACAGGCGATTGGGCCATCTTCACCATGGAGCTTTGAAACTCATGCAACAGATTTATACTGGCCTTGCCAGGGGTACAATTGCATAGTCAAACACATGCAAGGGATGTACTATGGGAAAATATGTAAAGTTCATCCTTAATGAGCAGGAGCTTCGGGGATCCTTGAGAGATTTCACACAGACGTGTGTGGTCCTTTCTCGGTTGCTTCAACAACAAAACATAAGTACTATGTAATCTTTGTTGATGAATTTTCTCATAAGTGATGGAGCTTCTTCATGTAGAAGAAATATCAAAAATTTTCTAAGTTATGTGAGTTTAAGGCACTGGTGGAGAAAGAGTCGAGGGAGAAAGTGAAGGCTCTTAGGAGCGGTAATGGTGGAGATTACATCTATAACGAATTCAAGAAATTTTGCAGCAAAGAAGGAATTCGAAGAAAACTCATAACACCTCATAACCCACAACAGATTGGGGTCAGTGAGAGGAAGAACAAAACTATTGCAGGTGTAGAACAAGCAATGTTGCATGATCAAGGCCTACCGATGCATCTATGGGCGGAAGAATGTATTACAACGGTACATGTGCAAAACCATTGTCCTCATAGAGTACTTGACATGAGTACACCTAAAGAGGCCTTCACTAGTAAGAAACTTGATGTTTCACACTTTAATATTCTTGGCTCATATGTTTATGTGCATGTGACCAAGGACATCAGGAAGAAGCTAGAACCAACAGTTGAGGTTAGGATTTTTGTGGGGTACACTGAAACACCCCATAATTATCGTGTGTAGTTTCCAAACAACAGAATGATTGTTGTGCGACGGGATATAAAATTTGATGAGGAGAAAGCCATGTAGTTGTCCCTTGAGAGGGAGGTGGACTTGCATGTAGAGGAGGAACTGTTGGTTCCCAAGGATGAGTCTCAAGATGTGGATCAACCACATGAGGAGGTTCATGGAGTAGAGGAAAACACTCATGCAAATCCATCCAACAGAAATGGTAGAAGCGCACCATGGAAGCTGATAGATTGAGACTTGATGCTATAGAGAATGTAGGAGCCCCTACTTCACAGCACAAATAGAGACAATCTCTTGACCAATTTATTGGATACATGGCTCTTATGAGAAAATCTATTCTGACTGAACCATATTCCTTTCAGGAAGTAGTGCAACAACCCACTTGGGTTGATGCAATGGTGGAGCAGTATGAATCCATTATCAAGAACAATGCATGGGAGATAGTCCCAAGACCGATCAACAAATCAGTGGTTGGATCGAGATGGATGTACAAGGTAAAGCATGTTGCTAATGGGAGTGTGGAGGAATAAAAGGCCATATTTTTGGCCCAGGGATTCTCACAGATCGACGGGATAAATTATGATGAGACTTTTTCACATGTTGCAAGGTATGCTTCCTTAAGATCCATCCTTTAACTCTCAGCACATTCATCAAATGGATGTGAAAACTGTGTTTCTCAGTGGTATCATTGAGGAAGAGGTGTACATAGAGAAGCCTAAAGGTTTCGAGATCTTCAACAGTGAGTCACATGTGTGGTGACTCAAAAGAGCACTGTATGGGATGAAGCAAGCACTCTGTGCTTGGTACACTCAGATAGACAACTATTTCAATAGACTGGGCTTCACCAAAAGTGAAGCAGATGCAAAACTGTACCAGATTTTGGTTGAGGGTAAGTTATTGATTATTTTTCTATATGTTGATGATCTAATTTTTATTGGTGATGAGCAGCTGATACACTCATGCAAGGAGGATCTTGTAAGGGAGTTCGAAATGAAGGACCTGGAACTCCTTCATTATTTCCTTGAATTGGAAAAATGACAGTGGGATGGTTTTTGTGTCTCAAGGAAAGTATGCAAAGGAGATAATGGGTAAGTTTAACATGGAGAGCTGCAAATCCATGGATGCTCCTCTTCCAGGAAATTGGAGGAAAGAGGATGCTACTTCTGGAGAGGTAGTTGATGCTACTGTCTACAGGTAGTTGGTGGGTTCACTAATGTATTTGGTGAACACAAGACTGAACATTTTCTACGAGTTAACTAGCTAAGCCAAGCTATGGTTAAACCTACCAAGCTCTTTTGGAAGGCAGGGAAGAATGTCTTGAGATACCTAAGGGGCACATCAGAGTATGGTCTATGGTACAGACAGACAGAGGGAGTGAAGCTGCATGGCTTCATAGATGCAGATTGGGCTGGCATTCCATCGAAAAGAAAGAGCACATTAGGAGGGATATTTAGCATTGGATCGACAATAGTTTCCTGGTACAAAAGGAAGCAATGATCCGTGGCACTGAGTTCAGAAGAAGCAGAATACATGGAAACAAGTCAAGCTGCATGTGAGGCTATCTGGATGAGAAAGATCTTGGTTGGTTTGTTTGGTTCTCAGATGGATCCGAAAGTGATTCATTTTGATAATCAGACTTGCATTAAACTCTCGATTAATCCCGTGTTATATGATAGGTCCAAGAATATAGATATCCGGTACCATCATCTCAGAGATTATGTGCAGAGAAGGATAATGTTGCTTCAGTACATTCCCACGGAAGATCAGGATGCAAATATTCTGACAAAGGCACTCACCAAGAGAAAATTCGAATACCATAGAGACAGGATCGGGGTGAAGGATAATCCCTTTCTGATTGAGAGGGAGTGTTGAGATTCAACAAGAAAATTTTAGCACCCACGCCTAGTTGCATTAAGCACCCAGACTAGGGTGGGGCTCACAGTGCTATTTTTGGGTGCATGTCTATTTTGTTTATACCTTAATTAAGATGGACATTAAACTGTAATATATTCTCAATGTTGACTTGAATCAGTCAAATGAAAGTGATAAATTTAGTTAGCTAGTGGATTTCGAGTTAGAGGTAGTTGGTGAGGCATGCTGAGTAATTCTAATCATAACAGAGTTCGAAGTGCAGTGGTGCATGAGTTAATGAAAGTTGTAAACAATTTAACACAGTTAAGTGAGTTAAACTCAGTTGTGCTATTTGTAACTGAATATACACTAGTGAGAGATCAAGTGAATTAAATATTAATTAATTCACGATCAGTGATCTCACATGCAACTAAGGATTTACTATTATTAGTTGCATGCATGTCAGATCCAGTGGAGACCTAGTTGAGTTCTAGGTGAAAGGGAAGTTGACTATCAGTTGTAGGATTATTGGCTTGCCCACATGCAACCAAACACTCATTTGAGTTCCCATGATACTTGCGCAGTCAAGGAAGGAAATAATTCCTATATTTTAGGGATCTCTTCCATTAGGGATTGCGCAAGCAAGGCAGGTTGTCTGGAGGCTGAGAATTGGCTATGTGTCGGTCAGTTTTGCATATGACAGTGTGAGACAATTAACTAAGTAGTGAAGGGCTCTTGTGAGAAGAGTTTTGTATGAAATTGTCTCATGATCCATGCTAAATATACAATAGAAGATAGTGGGGTTTTTAGCTGTAAGCTTTCCCCAGGAAATTATCTGTGTTGTGTGTGATTGATCTTTCTTGATGTTCATGTGATTAGCGATTATGTTTTGTAGAAGTAAAAGATTTGTAGAAGCGATTCACTATTTAACTTTAGTACATTTTTAGATCGGGTGAATCCAAGATATACATGCATGTTGTATAATTTCTACAGTAGCTCCCTTCACCTTCTATCGATCTCCTATAGATATCTCTCCCACCATTATTTAGCTATCCACACTCTTCTTTTTTCCATCAAATATTCGGCCTTCCAGAAGTCATCAACATCGATTTATTCAATATTTTCATAGCTCCCAGTTAGATAACATCCCTCAAATAGGTCCTTCCCCCAGTACCGAGGCTTTAAGCTACCATGGGTGAGTTTTTGAATACCAACAAGTTCTCTTCTACCATCAAAACCTTAACCCATAGTGTAATTCCTTCCTTAATATTCCTTGCAACCTCGACTTGAACATGACATCAGGCCTAGAGAAGGACTGATGAACCTCTATAAATAAATAAATAAAATATCCCTCTAATGTGGTTTGTACCCATAAATCAAAAGCTCACATCAGATCCATGTCAAGACAATGTATTTCAACAATATTTTATTGAGTCTTGGTATGAAGGGATGGGTTCTGTCTACTGGAATTTTATTTTATTTGCAATATCCACAACAAATTGTAGAGCTCCTCTAAGAACTTGCACAAAAGATCTCGTATTAATCACTTGTAGGTTCAGCGTACAATATTTCTTCCTTCGACCACTTCACACTTCGATAATGGAGTTGAGATTGTTGAGAAGCAAACCAATCCACTTGTTCATGCCACCAATCTTGCAAATCCTTCTTAAAGACTCTCGACACCATATTCTAGACCCCTTTGGAATTTTTTAGGTCACAACAACGAAAGCATTTTTTGACGGAAAAATAATGAATGGGTTGAGACCCTGGGTTTAGGAACAGGGGGTAACAAAAGCTCCGTCGTAGTATAACGTAACACCAACATTTTCACCCTATTAAGGAAGAATAAGGTGTCTCACCCAAGGCGTGTTTCAACCTTACTTAGTGAAGGGGATAGAATTTGGTATCGGGAGAACCCACATGGAGGCTATCATCACTTAGTAAATCCAAAAATATAACATCAAAGGTGCAATCATGACAACTCAAGCATTCAAGAAGAAAATATGTGGTGCAGGTCTAGTCATAATAATTTTTTTAAAAGGCCACATCAAATCATACATGAAGATTCTCATATAACCCTATAACTCCTTCTTTCAGTAGATTCAAAAACATTACAAAAATACATCAGGCTCAAAGGCCTCGTTGACAGAACAAAAACCAACATAACAAGATATTACATGAGCAAAATAAGATGGAATTGGGTGGGTTCAATAGGCTCTGTGAAAAAGTTTCAGTGTACTCCTTTATTCTTTTCCTTGATTTCCCTTCTGCGTTCTTAAACCCTATGCTCGCTTGAATTGCTACTTATCCCTTGGATGCTCTGCCTTTGCCCTCTTTCGGCTGCCTCTGTTGCTCGGTTGAGTATTCTTCCTGTTGTTATCGTTCTTTTCAACTCGACTATGATTGCTTGAGTCCTGATTTCTTTGGTTGATCCTCTACAACTGCTAGTCTTTGGTAGTCCCTGTGGAGTGATAAAAAGGGTTTTTTTAACTCCTAATTACCTTCGCATTAATTATCAACCCAGTGACGAATTTTTATTTCAAGAGTGTACTCAGTCTGAGGCGGCTATTTACTCAAGAGTAATGTTTTGCAGTATAGTGCTTAAAATGCAAAAGTAAATGAAAGCTGGAAACAAAATATAATTGGAACAACAAGAAACTGAAATGTTCTAAACTAAATCATTCACTCAAACAACCATCAATCGAGGATACAATAGCAATAACTCATTCCTCTGGATATTGATGCAATTGAAATCAAACCGGAACAAGACAATCAATCTAGGAATGAGGAAGCAATAACCAATGTTCTCTACAGTTGAGAGTCCTGCTTTAAAGAAATTAAAAGGAAATAGAAATTAAACTAAAGCTGCCATTGAAAGTAAACTAGGAAAACTCCTTAAAAGAAAACTCTTGCAATTAATCAACCAAACTAAACAGCGAAGTAAATGGACAGCAAACTTATAATTAAAGGAATTAAACAATGAATCATATTTAATAAATCTGAACAACAAACTCTAATTAGTGGAATCGAATAACCAGCAATCTGAAATGAACAGCGAAGCTTTACATTTGAAATGAACAACATAACAATATAAGTTGAAAAGGATAATAATCTCTGTTATGATGGAAAAGAACAGCCACACGATTCAATCTCAACTTGTGCAATAAAATAATTCCATAAAATATTCTAACAGCACACTATAAAAACATGAAACTATAAAATAATGCAATTCAAAAGAATAGGAAATAAATCAAACCATCACACAACAACAATTGTAAATATATGATACACAGCAGCAGCAGCGTACTCCACCAGAGGCTGGGCCCTTAGCCGCCAGCAGACGCTGCTGGGTTACTTCAGAATGAAAAGAATGAACAGCAACTCCCAAATCATGTATTAATCAGCAAATTGTGGAATCATTACAACAGCAAAGGCTTGAGAATTACAGCATGCAACAATCCCTATCCTATCATGAATAATCCACCATCATTCTTCATCATTTTCCCATCATTTTTCATCCCCAAATCATCCTCCAATCCTCCTCATCTCTGATCTCTGTTTTCATTTAAATAGAGAGAGATCAGAGAGAAGTTACAATAAAGATAAGTATAACATGATTTCTATTACAAAATTGGTTTGCTTCTAACCATTTGATCAACAAGAACAAGGCGAATTTGGCTTTGCAGCTGAGATTTGGAGGACGGCCGCAACAACAAATCTGAGAAAATCATGCTCAAAGAACCCTGCGTTTCTCTCAGTACAAGTTGAATTTGGGCAAACCGTTCTTTACTAAAGTTAATTGGGTCCGTTCTGGACAAAACCCATGTTCCGGATTTTCCAGATTCTGCTTCATTTGCTCGAAATCTCAACCGCAAAACCGTCACTTCTTATTCTAGCGAATTTCTGAGTTGGCACTTTTAATGATCAAATCTTCAATCTGGAAATTATCTTGGAGGCTAAAAATGGTGAATAATGTTACAACTGATTTATTAAAACTATCATTGATAAAATCATGCATAATCATCACTTTATTAGAAATAAAGGAGAATAAATAATATTCATTAATAGAAGCATAAATCATCATAAAATGGATTTATATAATAAATTATAATAAATGACATGATGAAGAATAGTAGAAATGGGTGGAATAAGTGTTCAAAAGTGATAATAATAATGGTATATTAACGACCCAACATACCCCCACACTCAATATGTTGCATGTCCTCATGCAATGAAAACTGAATATATTGCATGTCCTCATGCAACCCAAAGACAAAAACCCATGTGTTAACCAAGCAATAAAAAATATGTTCATCTCAGCTCATGAAATGGATAGAACAAATGAATTCTTCCTTAATTAATGAATATTCACTTTTAGTAATCTTGATGAAGGCATAACCATTTTTATATTGACATTCAACTATATATATATATGAAGTTGCAACAAAATATGATATAAGTAACAACAAACTTCATTAACCATTTTCTCAAAAACTACAAACCAGCTTTTGTTGAAATTTGGCAAGTAAATTTATAATATATGAATGCCTTTATGATCCAAAAATCAGATTGTTTTGATGCATGGATCATGAGATATAAACAAAATGACTGTAGCTGAGAGTGCATGATTTCTGAAATTTTATGAACCAATATTTCTTGAAATTGTCTGGGTTTGTATTAATGATACGTCTGCATTTTCCAAAAATCACAAGAATTGAGTTCATAGTTTTAAAAATATTATGGAAATCAATTTCTGCGCTGAAATTGTATGCCTTAAATGAGAAAGAAAATTGAAAACATCCATCATGCGCAGCAATTCCTCCCCCTCTTTGAAAAATTAACATGCCCTCATGCGATGCTAGAAAACAAATAGAGGTGGTTGCTACCAGCTGTTGAATTCTATACTTGGTGTAAAACAACATGGAATAAGGGATGTGTTGAGAATGAATAAGAATAGCAATGGATGATAAAGAATATGAATGACATGGTTATAAGAAAGAAATGAATGAAAGCGACACTCCCCCAAACTGAAAGATGATATGCCGCTGAAAAAAAAATGGGAAGTGGTACAGATGTGGACTGAAGGATGATAAATAATGCTCAAAATGGACGTTTTTGAAATTCTCCTAAATTCGTAATAAATCAGAAAATTATGCGATTTTACCTCAAGTTTTACCTCAAAAATGTGGAATGGCATATATGTACTGGCAGGTGTTGAAGCTGATGTAGGCAGAGTTGGTGTTGAAAGTGATGCAAAAGGTAGAATCCAGGCAAGCACATCATGTCGGAAGAATTGTGCACGTTCGCGAGTTGCTCGAGCCTCTTCTGTTAGTTGCAATAGTGTGGTCATGCTGTGAATAGAATTCTGCCCATACTTGTTGTTCTCCTGTAAACAAAGCACTATTTTTCATACAATGTTCTTGAATCCATAGTGTTAGTTTTGAATAGAAATAGATAAGATGCATGCAAAACTTTCAGTCAGAAAAACTTTTGTAAAATCAACAAGTTATGGCAGAGTGTAGTAATCATATCGCATGCTATCCCATAATGCATACATTCCCCCTCCAATTGGAAAAGGAATTCCATGACCATAAAGTGTATGAGAGGTGTTGTGCTGAGAGCAAGGCAAGGGAATGAACAATATTGCAGTAAATAAAGCAAAGTACACACATCAATGATAGGACAGTGAGAGTTATGGTTATAATGAGAGCAGAGTGTGTAAATATAGTTATGAATAAAAGATAGGACGCTTTGGATTGATGATAAGTTATGAAAAAGAGAAAAAGAACAACAATATGCCAAAAATATGCTTTACTGATAGTATGCTAGCTGAAAATGATGCGATTGATCATAAAACAATTTCTCATGCATAAAGGTTCAAAATAGGGAAAAAGTTAAGGAAATAACTTCTCTGATAAAAAGAAAAAAATAAGAAAAGGGTATTATAATAATAATTGACGATAAGATATAACTTCAATACCATAAGCAGAGCCGCTGCTGCCAGCAAGCGTCCATAGCCTCGGCAGGGTTGCTTTTTAACCCATATGAGCCAGGATCCTCAATTTATAAATGGAGAGTTACAATGCTGTTCTACAGAAGAGATCAGTGTGCTGGCGTGGTAACCGGATAACCACACTTCCATTCACTGGGATGTAGCAAAAGTGATCAGGCCGGCTCGTGATGAGACCTCCTGTTCCAAGGATAATTTGATTATCCAATGGATCATAACCCTAGTGTGGTGGCCATAATGGGAATGTCACTTTCTTACAACCTTATGAACATGGTAGGCTGGCTCGTAATGAGACCCCCTATCCTCCATCTGTGAACAAAATTTTGTTGTTATTACACAATTTTATGATAAAAAAAGGGAGGCTCAGTACTCCTTAAGAGCGGGGATGGTGGAAGAAGTTGAACATGTCAATAGAAAAATATACCCATAATCTCATTTATTACAGACAGAGAAGATTATAATCCAGAAGGGTGGAACCAGCATGGTATTAAGATGATCAATCAATATCATGTTCAACAGAAAACAATGCAATAAAGTAGTATATAAATAATTGTGTCCCTTTTGAAAATAATCTATCATCAAAGAGCTGTCCTGTTAAAGATCATAACGTGAATGATATTAACTCGCTTCAATAGAATCCATAATTCTTGTCTTCGTAAAAATAGTGTACTTCATGCCATGAAGGGGAATCAGTAAAATGTGGTTGAGATGAACTAGGAATAGTCCCACAAGAGGAAGGAAGGGTTGCTCTCAAAAATACTCCCAAAGGGTTACTCTTTTGAAGGAACAGCAAAAACACTCAAAAAGTGGTGTTCCGTGTAGGGAACAGCAAAGGAAATGCACACCAAAAAGCAAAAATACACATAAAAAAATGTGAAAATGCAAATGTCGTTCCTTTGGAAAAAGGAACAACAAAAACTAAAAGTGTCGTTCCTTTGGAAAAAAAACAACAGAAACGCAAGTGCCGTTCCATTCGAAAAGGAACAGCAAAACGTGAAAGTGCAGAAGTGTTGTTCCATTCGGAAAGGAACAGCAAAATGGACAATCATAAAATGCAAACATGCAAAAAAAAAAACAAATTCGTTGTTCACAGCATTGATGCTGAGGATGAGTTACACTTTGAATGAAGCAACACCTGAAACACAAAATATAAGAGAAATTAGAAAAGAAACAACATTTTATTTAAAAACAATATGTAAATTAAGTTACAACAGCTATGATATTATGTAAAAAAAATGATTTTTTTGAAGAATGTTTTGGCAGCAGTGACAAGACATGAATCTTCAAATCGAAATCAATTCTTCATTTCTTCTATTATGAATCCGTTGGGTAATGACTTAGATGAAATTCCTTTGTTTCGTTAAATTTTTTTTCAAGAATCACTCGTCCATAAATTGACCTTCTTTATTTTCCCAGGACCTGCAAAAAAGCGAGTGTCTACCTGCAATAAAACATTAAATCATGGAGAAAGAGAGGTGATCGGGCTCTCCTAATCCAAGAATGATGCAAAAAACAACAAGTAGTTACTCTATATAACAAATCCATTGAGAAAATAACAAAGTAAAATTTATTTGTCACCTGCGGGATGTTGGAATAATCACAGCGGAATTCATTAAAAAATTAACACACAGCAATTAAACCAAGCACATAAAGACACAGGCATTAACGTGGTTCACCCAAACCTCCTGGGCTACGTCCACACAACAGGCATCGGCAGTCTTTATTATTCAAAACAGGAGATTACATAATTCACACACCCTCACTACATTGCAAACAATCCGTATGGATACCTGTTATATAGCAGAGAGAATCAAACTGCCTCATAAATCCTCTCAACACAAATTTAGGATGCATTAACCCAACAAACTGGAGCTAATCTAGGAACTAATTCCTAATTTTTGTCACCTACTGAGATTTTTCCTATTTTATTTAGAACAGAAAATCTCAACAATCTCCACCTTGACAACAATTAGCCTGATGCCCTGTTATTATTATTTTATCTCTTCTGCAAGCCAAGAGAAGCCAAACACCAGCGCAGCTTCTCCAACAAAACTGGTTTCGTGAACATGTCTGCACAGTTTTCCTTTGTATGCACATTTTCAAGAGAGACTCCTCTTTCAGTGATAACCTGTCTTACAAAATGATACTTTATTGGAATATGCTTTGATTTACTATGATAGGCCGGATTCTTAGCCAAATGTATTGCACTTTGACTATCACAAAGTAACCTGATGTTGTCCTGCAACCTACCAAATTCACCAAGCAAACCTTTCAACCAAACCGCCTCTTTGCAAGCATGAGAAGCAGCAATGTATTCTTCTTCAGTAGTGGATAAAGCAACAATGTTCTGTAGCTTTGACATCCAGCTGATAGCTCCACCTGCAAGAGTAAAGACGTACCCTGAAGTTGACCTTCTCTTATCCAAATCACCTGCAAAGTCGGAATCAACATATCCGCAAACAAATTCACTACTCTTATTGTAAGTGATACAATAACTACTTGTGCCTCTCAAGTACCGAAGCACCCATTTCACTGCTGACCAGTGTTCTTTACCCGGATTTGCCATGTACCTGCTGACAACCCCAACTGCATATGAAATATCTGGTCGAGTACAAACCATCGCATACATCAAACATCCTACTACATTAGCATATGGAATTTGAGACATATAATCCTTTTCTTCATCTGTATTAGGACATAAACCCGAAGAAAGCTTGAAATGGGAAGTGAAAGGGACTGACACAGGCTTCGCATTGTTCATACCAAACCTCAAAAGTATTTTCTCAATATACTTCTGTTGTGATAGCCACAGCTTACCATTGCTCCTGTCTCTGAAAATCTCCATGCCCAAAATCTGTCTTGCTGCTCCTAGATCTTTCATATCGAATGTCCTTGCCATCTGAGTCTTCAACCTGTTGATTTCATCGATGCTTTTGCTTGCTAAAAGCATATCGTCAACATACAACACTAAGATAATGAACATGCCATTTTTCAATTGCTTGAAATACACACAATGATCATATTCACTTCTAACATATTTCTGACTCAACATGAAAGAATCAAACTTCTTATACCACTGCCGAGGCGACTGCTTCAGGCCATATAATGACTTGTTGAGCCTGCAGACAAATTTCTTATTGCGATGCTGAACAAACCCTTCCGGTTGTTCCATATATATTTCCTCATCTAAATCTCCATGTAGAAAAGCAGTCTTAACATCTAGTTGCTGTAACTCTAAATCAAACAAAGCAACTAAAGCTAAAACAATTCGAATTGAAACTATTTTAACAACTGGTGAAAAAATCTCATGAAAGTCAATACCGGCTTTCTGAGAAAACCCTTTTGCAACCAGTCGCGCTTTGTACCTGTCCTCCGTATCATTCACACCCCGTTTCAGCTTGAAAACCCATTTACACCCCATAGTTTTCCTGTCTTTCGGAAGCTCAACCAGATCCCATGTGCCGTTCTTACTTAAGGCCATCATTTCGTCCTTCATGGTTGCTTTCCACTTGTCACTTTTCGAACCTTCTATTGCTTCCTGATAGCACAGAGGTTCATCGTCATTAGCAGTAAATGCAACTGAAGTAACATAATCATCATACCTTCTCGGTGGCCGTTTGATTCTTGTAGACCTCCTTAAGGATGTTTATGGTGCTTCCGCAATTGGCTGACTACCATCTGTAGGAACTTCTTGCCGATCAGTATCTGAGACCTGTTCATGATCTAAACCTGAACCCTGTTCATGTTCTGATTCTGAAACCTGTTCATGACTAGTATTTGAACTATGGTCATCATGACTATCATTAGAAGTGTTGTCAAACTGAATGTGCTGAAAATCAAATACATCATCCTGTTTCAATTTACTATCTACATCTAACTGTACAAGAGAGGATTCATTAAACTTTACATCTCTGTTGATGATGATTTTGCGGGTAGTAGGATCCCACAATCTAAATCCCTTTGTTCCATCACCATACCCAACAAAGATATACCTTTTTGATTTTGGATCTAATTTAGTTCACTGATGTTTAGGCACTAGAGCATATGCATCACAACCAAACACTTTGAGTTTATAATAATCACAAGGGTGACCTTTCCATACCTCTTGAGGAATCTTGCAACCTATCACTGTCGATGGCGACCGATTTATCACATAACAAGCTTTAGCCACCGCTTCTGTCCACAACTCCTTCTGCAAACCAGCGTTACTCAGCATACTCCTTGCTCTCTCCAAAAGAGTCCTGTTCATGCGTTCAGCAACTCCATTTTGCTGAGGAGTATAAACAGTAGTCTTATGTCTCTCGATCCCTGCATCCTTGCAATAGCTGTCAAACTCCTTGGAAGTAAACTCACCACCATTGTCAGTTCTTAAACATTTTATTGTTCTACCAGTGCTGTTTTCTACCAATGCTCTAAACTGTTTGAAAACTGAAAAAACATCAGACTTCCTTTTCAACATGTAGACCCACACTTTCCTAGAAAAGTCATCAATGAACGACACAAAATATGACGAGCCACCATATGACGCTGTAGGGGCTGGACCCCAAACATCTTAATGAATATAATCATGTATCCATTTACTAGTATGTTTGCCTGTTTTAAATTTTTGTTTACTTTGTTTGCCAAACAGACAATGCTTACAGAAATCTAACTTTCCAGACTTTAGATTAGGAAGTAACTTGCGATCAGCCAAAATCTTTAACCCTCTTTCGCTCATATGGCCCAACCTTTGATGCCATAGGCGAATGGAACTACTGTCATGTTCAGACACTGTAGACACATGATCTGACCCCGTTCTTCCTTCTAATTGAAATAGATTTCCTACTTTCTTAGCTTTCATTACTAGTAAAATACCTTTATAGATTTTCATAACTCCACCTTGAATTACAGTTTTATATCCATTCGTATCCAATGCTCCTAAAGAAATTAGATTTTTCCTTAAGTCTGGAACATGTCTCACATCTGTTAACAATCTAGTTGTCCCATCAAAAATTTGCAGTTGTATGCTTCCTATCCCAACAATATTAGATGTGACATCATTACCCATGTACACGACTCCATCATTAACTGATCTATATGTCTTAAACCATTCTCTATGAATACACATGTGGTTTGATGCACCGGAATCTAACAACCAATGTTGATCATGATTTGACATATTAACAGACAACACTTCGTCGCTCATACCTGAACCAGATGCCAAACCTGTATCTGTTGTGTTTGCCTCCTTCTTCTCTGTCGAAGAATCTGCTTTAGAAGTTTGCTGTTGTCGCTTCCAGCAGTCCTTCTTCAGGTGTCCAGTTTTCCCACAATGCCAACACTTCACCTTTGTCTTCTTTCCTTTAGACTTTGAACGAGAGTTGCCATGCTTACCCCCGGAGTGTCTCTCTCTCGAGCGACCTCTGGCCATCATTACCTCTGATGTAGAGGTGTCTGCATTCGACCTCTTCCTCATCTCCTCAGACAACAAGGCTCCAAGCACATCGTTCTCAGAACGGGCACTTTGAGTTTTCGCCATCTTGTATCAGCAAAAAACACAATAATCTCCAAATCCAACTTTAAATGAAGTTAATCTCAAAACACTGCCTATGCCTTTAAAACAAACTACCCTTCACCTTCTTTTAAAGTGCCTCTCACTTCAAAATACCATATAAAAAATGGCAATATTCAAATCAATTTTTAAATGCCACCCTTCACCTTATAAAAAAAAGGCCTTTCACTTAAAATACCGTGTGCAAATGGTAATTAATACAAATTACCAATCATTACCAATAAACAAACCCATACCATATGCAAATGGTATTTAAATCGATTTCAAAAAACTACAATACAATCGATTATTGTTTAAAAAACAACATTCAAATCGATTTGTTTTATGCCCCGTTATGCCCCACTTCATAAAATAACTTTACCCTTTACCATAAAACAAATGGCCTTTCCTTTAATACAAATCAATTTTCCATAAGCCTTTTTAAAAAATATCGATTTCACATATTTAACATATGCTCTTAATAATTACCATTCGATTTTTGATTTTTATGAGGCATATAAAAAAAAACGAATGGATGCCATAAAATTTCAAAAAAACGATGGCATATTATGAAACTTCAAACGATGGCATAAAAAATCGTTTCAACTTATCGTTTCAACTGATGGCATGGCCGGCATCGTTTTAAACTGGTTCACGGCCCGTTCAAATAAAATCGATTTGAATAAAAAACTTTTAAAAGTCACCTTTCGCAGCGCTGTTTTACCTCCTGTCGCTGATCTGTTGTTTTTCAAGATTATTGTTGGAGTAAAATTAAGTCACGTCATTCTGTCAATCGACCACCATTGACTGAATGCTGTCAGCGCACAGCTCCAGCGCTGAACTGCTTCCAAAAACTCGGCTTCTGCACAGCAGTAACTTCTTGGACGCAGCACCCCAACAATCCACTTGCCAGGCCGCGCAAAAAATCGATGAACAGAGAAACACCTCCACGCAGAGAAGAAAAAAAAAGGAACTCCAGCACGTTGCTACGCACAGCACTTTCAATCAATACGCATAGCAACACACAGCACCACGCAGGATGGACAACATCTTCCAGGCAGTAAAATTCAACGCACCTCCACGTACCAGCGATTATACGCAGCTCAATCACGCAGTTCCTTTGGACAGCATACGCACCTCCTCCACTGCGCGCTCCTCCAACACACTCTGATACCAATTGTTGGAGAAATCACAGCGGAATTCATTAAACAATTAACACACAGCAATTAAACCAAGCACATAAAGACACAGGCATTAACGTGGTTCACCCAAACCTCCTGGGCTACGTCCACACAACAGGCATCGGCAGTCTTTATTAATCAAAACAGGAGATTACATAATTCACACACCCTCACTCATTGCAAACAATCCGTATGGATACCTGTTATATAGCAGAGAGAATCAAACTGCCTCATAAATCCTCTCAACACAAATTTAGGATGCATTAACTCCCTCCCAAAAAACTGGAGCTAATCTAGGAACTAATTCCTAATTTTTGTCACCTACTGAGATTTTTCCTATTTTATTTAGAACAGAAAATCTCAACACGGGAGAGCAGTGGTCGACCATACTATCCAGCAGTGTTTTAATCACAACTTCTTTGTTTTTCATCGAAATTGAGTGGTTCCAAAGCCAAATGAGAGCTAATTGAAAGGTTTATCTCCAGTAGCAACAGGTTTTAGAAATTCAATGATATGATATGTCAATTTTAGTTAGAACAACCTGCATAACATAGTCATTTTCAATTACCCATCTCAGATCAATAGTTAATGTTTTAAGCGTAACTTTTTCGTTTGATGTCGGATTCGAATGATTAAAATTGGAAATGAAATTAGATTCATTTATTTATTTCCAATAGAAACAGGTTTTGAAGACAAGAATAATTGATAGGTCAAATACTGTAAGGAACAGCCGGAAAGACATAGTTTTAAGGATGCTGATTTACGATAGACAGTCAGTGTTTTGATCATAAATTCCCCATACGATATCAAAAATGAGTGATTCCAATTGCATTGTAAATTAGATTCATAGGGGAATCTACCATAGTAACAGGTTTTAAAAATTCAAACATTTAGGCCTCCAAAAACTGACTGTCCCAACTCTGTTCCTGAGCTGCCCACTAGACATCCGGTCAATGTTTTGGTTCTAACTTTTTCGTTTCAAATCAAAATTGACTGATTCAAATTGGGTTAGAAAGTAGACATCAAGGGCTACCTAGGGTAGAAACAGGCTTTAAAAATATTCACTTTTGGTCCCTCAAAACATGACTGTCCCGACTGTTTTTCCAGAAAGTTCATCAAGCCCGCAAGCCAAAAAAATGATATTCAACATTTTTTCAAATTGGTGATAAAAATGAAAAATGAGTGTTTGTAGAACTTATTATTTCTATTATGATTCATCTACATACACAAATAAATTGAAATATTTATCACCGATGTTGATTTCGATAGCGTGTTGCAAAAAAAACAACTATTTTTACAAAAAAACAAAATGCATTTATTTATGTTCTTATTTTATTTTATTTTATTTTTTCACTAACCTACTTTGATTGAAATATGAATATGACTATGTATAGGAGTACTTCCAATGGAACCATTTTTGAAATAAGGCTTCAAATATGTACATACCCAAATTTGAAAAATGCATGTTGATAAAAATTAGGGTATGAGAAGCCAACTTCCCTTGAAAAGATGTTGTCAAAAATTGTTGAAGTATAGAGTGATACTGCAAACAAGTGATGGAATGAAACCAATCTTCAATATATCCTTTACTTTCTTGATTTCCCATAACCATCATATCATGAAGTTCTTGAGCTTTTAAAATGACTTGTTGAGGCATACTATAAGAAACCTCATTTTCTTCCATAACTTCTACAATTTTTGAATTTGAAACATTCTGAATCTCATTGTAAGTTTTCTCCATTGGTGCATGTGAGATAGAATGGGTGGGAAGGATGGGTAAATTTTGCAATTCAACATTGTAAGCATGTTGTACTGGTTTATTGTGGTGAGGGTGTGGAATTAGTTGAGCAGGAAATTGTGTATGGAATGGAGCATTGTGATGATGTGGTTGGTTGGGTTGAGTGGATAAATTTGATATGCAAGCAGGATGTTGTGAAAGAGCTAGTGGAGAATATGGAGAATGTGCTTGTGCTACAAGATGAGGGAGAGTAGTCATGCAATCATAAGGTGAACCATGCCAAACTTGTAGATAAGATTGGTGGTCATATTGAAATTGACATGGCTGCCCTAGAACATGAGTATTCCATAATGGATTATGCAAGTAAGAGAATGGAGAAGAAGTGTTTTGAACCATACCTGTAGGCCATGATTTCCATGGTTTTGACCTTGTTGCAGCTTCCTCACCTCTTTGATATGATACTTCCATCATAGATAAGGAAGAGTAACCATCTATGGACGGCTCCTTTCGGTCATGAGGGAAAAACACTTCATCAAATTCTTCATTTTTATGAACCTGCAAAACGTCCAATTTTGAGCTTAGAGAGCTAATAAAATCAACTTTAAAATTTTCAAATAAATCATTGATTTGAGCTCTTATGTCTCCTATTCTTGTAGCAGATTTGGAAAAGAAAGAACAAACATCTCTAGAATTCTTACCAGCCTTGGAGATTCCTCTTGAATACCTTAAGCACAACTCACAAACATCATCATATGATAACTGAAAAACATCACCTTTTCCTATCAGATTTAAGAGTTCTAAAAATTCATCTTTGATTCCTTTAAGAAGGAGTGTTTTTAAGATCTCTTTTTTCAAATGCTTATGCTTTGATTTTTGAAGGTTATAATGAAATCGATCTACATAGTCCTCCAAACTTTCATCTTCCCCTTGTATCATACCGAAAATATCTTCATTGGATTTGCAATAGCCTTGGTACTTCTTCAAGAATATGTTCTTCATGTCCTCCCATGATTGGATGCAATTCCCACCTAGGCTCATGAACCATCGGAGAGCTGCTCCTTTTAGAGTAAGAGGAAACACTTTCGATCTTTGATCATTAGTACAATAATCATATCCTCTACAAAGTATTTCGAACTCAAATAAGAATGTATCTGGATCTTCATTTGCTAAACCATGAAAATTTGGTAAAGATGGGGGAATTATGTGCATTTGTGTCACTCCTCCTAGATCTTCGATAGGAAATTCAAAAGTAGAAACGTGAGCCATTTCTTACCATAATATAAGATGTTTTTCATGTGTTTCTTCGAGGCTCCTTCTTCAAATGTTCCTGTCAATTAGTTAGTGAAATGGGTGGTGCTTACATCACCACTTGAGTGAAATCATGTGATTCGTTTTTTTTTAAATTTCTATATTTTTTCTAGTCATTCACACAAAAATTCAAACATCTATTTCTACACAAAAAAATTAACAAATCTGTCGGAAAGCGGGCGGGGGAGCAGAGCTGTTATATGCTCCGTACGCAGGTTCTTACCTTCCGTTTTTAATACCCAATTCTCTCCTAGCAGGCACTCATCAGATTCACACTACTCTTTAGAAATGGCTACACTCTCCCCGGCAACGGCGCCAAAATGTGGAGCGATAAAAAGGGTTTTTTTAACTCCTAATTACCTTCACATTAATTATCAACCCAGGGACGACTTTTTATTTCAAGAGTGTACTCAGTCTGAGGCGGCTATTTACTCAAGAGTAATGTTTTGCAGTATAGTGCTTAAAATGCAAAAGTAAATGAAAGCGGGAAACAAAATCTAATTGGAACAACAAGAAACTGAAATGTTCTAAACTAAATCATTCACTCAAACAACCATCAATCGAGGATGCAGTAGCAATAACTCATTCCTCTGGATATTGATGCAATTGAAATCAAACCGGAACAAGACAATCAATCTAGGAACGAGGAAGCAATAACCAATGTTCTCTACAGTTGAGAGTCCTGCTTTAAAGCAATTAAAAGGAAATAGAAATTAAACTAAAGTTGTCATTGAAAGTAAACTAGGAAAACTCCTTAAAAGCAAACTCTTGCAATTAATCAACCAAACTAAACAGCGAAGTAAATGGACAACAAACTTATAATTAAAGGAATTAAACAACGAATCATATTTAATAAATCTGAACAGCAAACTCTAATTAGTGGAATCGAATAACCAACAATCTGAAATGAACAGCGAAGCTTTACATTTGAAATGAACGGCATAACAATATAAGTTGAAAAGGATAATAATCTCTGTTATGATGGAAAAGAACAGCCACACGATTCAATCTCAACTTGTGCAATAAAATAATTCCATAAAATATTCTAACAGCACACTATAAAAACATGAAACTGTAAAATAATGCAATTCAAAATAATAGGAAATAAATCAAACCATCACACAGCAGCAATTGTAAATATATGATACACAGCAGCAGCAGCGTACTCCACCAGAGGCTGGGCCCTTAGCCGCCAGCGGACGCTGCTGGGTTACTTCAGAATGAAAAGAATGAACAGCAACTCCCAAATCATGTATTAATCAGCAAATTGTGGAATCATTACAACAGAAAAGGCTTGATAATTACAGCATGCAACAATCCCTATCCTATCATGAATAATCCACCATCATTCTTCATCATTTTTCCATCATTTTTCATCCCAAAATCATCCCCATCTCTGATCTCCGTTTTCATTTAAATAGAGATAGATCAGAGAGAAGTTACAATAAAGATAAGTATAACATGATTTCTATTACAAAATTGGTTTGCTTCTAACCATTTGATCAACAAGAACAAGGCGAATTTGGCTTTGCAGCTGAGATTTGGAGGACGGCCGCAACAACAAATCTGAGAAAATCATGCTTAAAGAACCTTGCGTTTCTCTCAGTACAGGCCGAATTTGGGCAAACCATTCTTTGATAAAGTTAATTGGGTCCGTTCTGGACAAAACCCATGTTCCGGATTTTCTAAATTCTGCTTCATTTGCTCGAAATCTTAACCGCAAAACCGTCACTTCTTATTCCAGCGAATTTCTGAGTTGGCACTTTTAATGATCAAATCTTCAATCTGGAAATTATCTTGGAGGCTAAAAATGGTGAATAATGTTACAACTGATTTATTAAAACTATCATTAATAAAATCATGCATAATCATCAATTTATTAGAAATAAAGGAGAATAAATAATATTCATTCATAGAAGCATAAATCATCATAAAATGGATTTATATAATAAATTATAATAAATGACATGATGAAGAATAGTAGAAATGGGTGGAATAAGTGTTCAAAAGTGATAATAATAATGGTATATTAACGACTCAACAGTCCCCTTCTCCTTCTCTGGATTTCTTCTCCAACAATTACCTTTGGTCCAAATGTGGTCAATCTTCAAATACATGTCACAACTTAGCTCTCAAAACAAAGGACCCAACAATTTAAAATATTATAATAATTTATACTATTTTGAGTAATAATAAAGTTGTTTTATTTCCATTGGACTTTTAACCTGAGTTTATTCCTTTCCCTTATAATTTTATTATAATTATGCTCATTTAAATGGTAATTATTATTATTATTATTATTATTTACATTTGACCTTTGAATTTAGTTTATGCATTATAATTTTATATAGATTTAAATTCTTGTAAATAGTAACATTTAATAAAATTTAACATAAATATATATTTTTATATTATATTATATGATTTTATATTAAAATATTATAATAATTTAGAGATGGATTTTTGGGTTTGATGAAACAATTAAATTATCAATTTTTTGGGATTAGGATATTTTCAAATAATCATGCTGAGGCATATGCTCTCCTACAGAGTCTAATGTTACTTGAGAAAAGAAATATTCCTAGACTTTTTATCATTGAATATACTCATTATACAAATCTTAATCAAGAAGACTTTGCCAAAATACCTAATTTTAAAGGCAATTCTTAAGAGAGTATGGGGATGTTATCACTCTAGTAAATTCTTAAGTTGTGGGATTTTGGATTTAAGTCAAAGAACTCTAGAGGTAACCACAAACCTACTTCAAACTCTAGGATCTAGTCTTCCTAGTGTTCAGAGAGGGCTCTCTCTTTAAGATTTATCTTTGTTTGATTTATAAATGTTAGGCTAGTTATGAAAGTACAATTTGGTTTTGTTTTAAAGGGTTTGGTGGGAAAAAACCACTTGGAGGTAAGATAGAAAGAAATATACTTGTCCATTGGGCTATGGAGTCTAAATCAAGCTAGCAACACTAGAAATCAAGACCAAAAAGGTACAAATATATTCAGGGCAAGATAGACAACCCTCAGAGATTTGGGAAAGTGGTTTTTTGTGAGGTGGTATGATCAGGATAAAGGGCACTTAAGGATCCTTTGATCTGGAAAATGGAAGTAGAAGGCAGAGGTCAAACGAGAGAAGGAGCACTTAAGGGTTCCTTGCACCAGAAATCAGAATAAAATATTAAAATGACAACTAGTTAAAGACAGGGAGCACTTGACTAATCCTGTATTAATACTCCTAGTTACACATTCAGATAGAACAAACATAAAATGAATGCATGAAACTTAGAAAAGGAAACAATGACAAGTAGGAAGTACTTCACTCATCAGCTTATCACAGGGATCCTAAATTATGATGCCAGTTAGCTTGTCCAGTCTGCTACTTCGAATTCAAACACACAATAGCCTCCAATGTTCAACAAAATGTCTTTAATAAGTCCAGCAATTTTATTCCACACGGAATACTTCTAATGTAGAAGTATTTATACAAAAATGTTTTACAAATATTCTAGAAGAGTTCTAGGAATTATCTTAGGAAAAATAAAATATCATTACATAATAAAAGGGACAGCTGCTTAAAAAACAACAAGCTGTCCTTTTTATCCAAAATAAATAAAACTGTTTAGCTAACAAAGCTCTGTTGACTGTCTAGGTGTCCTGCTTGCTGGCTGCTAGGAAATATCTTGAATTTGACTTGCCTTCACTGATACTTTTTAATTTGATACTCTTTAACCTGATGCTCTTTAACGCCGATACTCTTTGACCATTAGTTTCACTGATTTACTGCTGTAAAATATATTTTTGGCAGAAAAAACCAGAAAACGGTCCTTTTATTTCAACTGTTTCTTTTGGCTGTTTTTAAGGTAATCTTATTCCACTGTTTTACCTTTCATATTTACATCAAATCAGTAAAAGTTTTCCACTCTTCTGCCTTGGGAATTTGGACATTCCTCAACTTCCTGAAATTCTCATCAGCCTCTATATATCTAGCAAAGGTAGGCTTGATGACAAAGAGATGCTTAATCTCAAGCTATAAAAATAATAGATCTTCAAAATACTGAAGGAGAACTTTCCCTATAGGAGTGCCTTGTGAAAGTGGCTTATTTACTTGCTCTTTAGCAAAATCCCTGATCTTTTTATCATTGTCATTCCGGGGCATAATTTTTTCATTAAAAACATGTATGTCTAGTAAGCCCCTCTGTTTTAAATTTGTGTATTTCACCATAAATCTAGTTATGGCCAAGTTCATTGCTTCACATTTTTCTTCAAGATTGTTCATTAAGCTCTTTTTAGTGATAACCTCTTTGATTTGTAAGATGGTTTCTGTCCTGTCTAAGACTTGAAATTCTTCAAGTTCCTCCTTGTTCTTGCTGTTTAGAAATGTCATGAGTTTTAAAGCCTGAGCAGGCTTATCAGTCAACTCATTTTTTGTATTTTGTATCTCTGTCTGGGTTGCCAACAACAATTCTTTCTGCTCATAGATAACTTGAATTGAAGGCCATTGATTATGAATGGCTTCAATTATGTTAGTCTAGAGATGAATTTTTATATAAGAGATCTGCTCTGTGAAAGCCAATTCTTTTTGTAAATTCTTGAGCTGTTCTCCCAATCTGATTGCTTTTTGTTCATGGGTTTTGAAATTGATCCGAGCTGTCTTATTTTCCCTCTTAATATTTTCAATTATTTTATTCAGTCTATTTATTTCACCTGTCTTTAAAGTAATTTCCTCCATGGCTTTGATAATTTGGCTGGCTTCATCAATGTGCTGTACATTTGTAGTAGAAGAGTCTATAGCTGAAGTAGTGGTTGAAGTCATTGGCACTGCAGTTTCCAGTGGACCCTTTGGTGCTAATTTCTCTCCTAAAGTAGAGGGAACTGTTGTAGTAATCACTGGGATGACGGTAGGAATTGTAGAAGTTTCTGGATCTTTTACAGTCTCTTTCTCTTGGACAAGCTGGTCCATTTGTGTTTCCATCTCTTTGATTTGTGTTGTCAATTTTAGTATGAGCTCCATAATTTCTTCTTTTTCACTTTGATCCCGGAGGATTTCCTTTTTTTGTGGATGTTCACTTTGAGGAAGCTTGATTTGTTTCTTCAAAGCTGCTATGTCTTCATTCTTTTTCTTGATTAATAGTTCTACTTCTTGGACATTTGAGGGATCATATCCCACCTGTAAAACTAGTTCCTTTAATCCTTAGGTCCTTGGCATATAAGGATGCTTTATCCATTTTCATCTGATCATGCATACAAAGGATAGTATTCTGTAGCTTAGTAGAACTCATTGCTTTAGTTACCACTGTAGAATACAACATTTCAGAGCTATGCCTATGAAATTCAATCTGTCCAGCTCATGAATATTTTCTGTGTCTACCTCAAGGTCCACCTTTTTATAATCTGATATTGTTTTGGGTGCTGAGGTAGTAGGCTGTAAAAATGACATCATCATTTTATTACTGGAATAGTCAAATGATGATAGTAACCTATTCTGATTTCCAAGCTTCTCCTTCAGGAATTTAGAATATATTTCTGTCTTTATCTCCTCATTCTTCTGCTTAATTAGCTTATACCTTTCCTTGATGTCCAAGTCCTTTTCCTCAGCTGGCTATGAGGAAGAGGCTTCCATGATCTGTTTCTTCTTAATCATTTGTGTATCATTCTGATTGGCTGTTGATTACTTTTCTATTTCCATAAGTGTTTCATTGATTATAGTCGTGGCTATATCATCAATGGTTACTGGAGCATCTGTCTCATCAACATCAATTGTTAATTTATCCTTATCAACTGAACTGAGTTTAAGCCTCTTGTTATAGATTATTTTAAATTTGGTCTTAGTTGTTGTCTCGGCTGTATAACCTCCTTCCTCTCTGACTCTCTTTATTGATGTTTTTGGTTGTTTGACAATTTCTAGAGCTTGGGCTGTATCAGTTTTATTTGCTGTATCAATCAATGTGTATTCTAGCCATTCAATTTGATTCAAAAACTTCTCTATGTTAAGCTTGGCTTCCTGGATAAAGGGTGTCAACTTGCACTTTACCCTTAACATACTCAAAATCCCTTGAGGATCATAATTCCATGAAAAAATTTCCTCAAATCTGTACTCTGATAGTTTCTTGGTAATCTCCTTTTCTACATCTATGTTGTTGATTATGAATGGGCCAACTTGATTCTTTAACTTAAAATGAGTCTTCTTTATGGCAGCCATAAAGTTAATTGAATATGAGTTTAGAATTTGTCTAAGATATTCTAATGAAAAAATTCTCATACACATGTGCTTGAGAAACTTATAGGGTAATAAGTTAGACCCAAAAATCCTTAACTCAATGTATTTTTGATAGAGATACCAATCTACAACCTTATTTTGTTCTGAGAGCTGTATAATTCTTTTCATCTCCTTACTGATTCAGGGCTGTTCTGTTTTATTCAATATGTTCACTGCTGGATATAAAAAGAGCTCTGAAAAATCTGAATATGTAAAATCACTGCCCTCTTTTCTAAGTAATGAGGTCCAAAAAATTATAGAAAGAGGCTTTCCTTCTATATCCATCTTTTGTAATGAAATAGGAAACTTCTTTACTTGAAAGAATAGAAACAAGTGGAAAAGATAAGATGAATATCTAAAGACTCCTTCTGTGGGTAACTTAGTCAGCTGGTGATGGATGGTGTCTGTTATAAAACCAGCATAGTCAAAGATGATTGCTGGAGGTTGACTAGGGGACATAGAAGAAAAGAAACCTAGAATGGACTCATCAGTATGTTCATCTGTAAAATAACCAAGGACAAAAGAAAGCATAGAGATAATCTGTCTAGAACCTTCAGGAAATTTAGCTATGGAGTATGGAGGATTTATCTTTGGAATTTCAACATGAGAAGGCATAAAATTCTGAAAGATCATGAACCTCTTAGGGAAATCTATGCCAAGGTATAACTGAGTTAACGCCTCTATAGACAAGGGGACTGCCTGGGGATTAGGTTGTAATTGAAACATTTGATTAATTGACTCAGCTATAATGGTAAAAAGTATTTCTTTTTCTGCATTTACTATAGCCCTTTGATCTGGCTCATAGTATTTTTGACAAATTCTGATGAGTTCTTGACCAGGATGAGTCAATGGGACTATATACTTAGGAAAATGGGTTTCCAAAATTGGAATATCATCTTTGTCTAAATATTTTTCATAACAACAGTTGTGTATATCTAGAAAATTAAACTCAATAACAGGGTCTGCAATTTTATAATCAATATCAGTCAAAGGAATGCTTTCAGCAGCAACCACAGGTTGTTGAAGTGGATTTACTATTGTAGTGGATTTAGTAGAGATGGCTGGGGTAGGTTTAGGAGATTTGGATACCTCTGGTTTGCCTTTCCTCTGTTTTTTAGACATTTTGGATAACTACTACAAGATTAGATTGTTTCCAGGAGTTTTTATATTAAACAGAGAGGAAATTGAGTAGTTTTAGGCTGAGGATGGATTCTTTTAGGCTTATGACTCAATTAGGTTTATCTGAGGATGTAAAAATAGCATAAAACAGAAAATAGGGGTTTTCTGAGTGGGTTTAATTGAAAAAATGATTTTTATGGTATATTCAACAGTTTTAACCCTTTAGGTGCTTTGAATTTGGTCTTCAAGCTTTGGAAACTGGGAATTTCGCTTCAAAAAGGCTTTCCATGTGAAACAGGGTTTCCTGGGAAAAAATGGCCAGGGTTTGGCCTCTTTTTTGGTGTTTTTAAGCAATTTAGTCCTGTCAAATCTCTTAATTAAAGGCCTAGTTTAATTACTGATGGTTTAGAATTGAATTTGTAGGCTTCAATTTTTCGGAAAATACCTTAAGATGCAGGTATTTGGCTTCATGGAAGTTTTGAGAGGACCATGGTTGATTCTGAGGTCTGGTCCGGCTTACTGGTGTAGTGAATAGCTCTTGGTCAATGTTTAATGGTGGAATTGTGGTCGAATTCATAACTTGTGGGTGTAATTTGATAATCGGGGCTATAAAGGCTTTTACACAGTCAAGCAGAGCTATTCAAAGTTCATAACACGCAAATAAACATAAAAAATAGTGTATCAAAGGTTTTAACCCTTGATATTAATCATCATAATTTTTTATTAAATGTAGGTCTCGTCAATGGCGGGAGAGGTTTCATGTTTGAAAGGGAAACTGGAGAGCGGTTATCGCATGGAATTGGAGTGGTAAGCGGTTAAACCTCAAACAGATGCGATCAAATGAAATGTTGCCACGTTACAAAGGGTGGAATGGGCAATACTGCCCATTTCGCGTCTGATTTGGGTTGGAGTGGTCGATTATTTTTTTCATGCGATAATCATTTGGGGCTGTTAGATCTTGCGATTGGGAGCGAAGGGTGAGGATCTATTTGAAAGGTGCGGTTGAAATAATGGTGGGACCGGGCTCTTCATAAGCGCTGGCGGGTAAAACCTTTATAAAATATTCATTGAATTAAAGGTGTTATATACATAAAAGGGGTTTATGTATATGGGTGGGGGTATATAAACATAGTTAAAATATATCGTGGTTTAAACAATATAAAGTGTGAGGCTTTAAATAGTATGGAAAATATGGATAGGTGCGGGGTTAATGTTTAATTGAAACAAACCTTAGTTAAATTTCCATAAAACTTTAGGTTATGAATTTATGCGGGGAAGGATTAGTATATACATTGCAATGGGTTAAGTTTTTCGAACCTTATCAAAGTGTTTAATCAGATTCAAAAGGCTTAGGATAAAAGTTTGATGAGCGAGGGAATATTTTTTGTTTTGAACATATGTATTGGCGCAACTTTTATTTTATTATATAGTTTAAACCTGTTGAATGGTTTAATAACTATAGGGGGCGGGATATTTAATTAAAGTTAGTTTTAGACCAAAGGGTGCTTTATTTGGGTTTTATTTTGACATGTGGATAATAACTTAGGTCCAAAATCTTTGTAATAGTGGGTTTTTGGGGGTATTTAGATATAGAGAATTAGATAAATAGGATAAGCTTTTATTTAAGGATTTAATAAACTAAGTTAAAAGTTAATATGAAAAGGGGAATGGAATACACAAAAATACACAATATGACTAAGTAAAGTGAATAAGTAAAGCAAAGCTTGTTTTTTCATCATTTCACAAATTTACTTAGGCTAAAGCATTTTTGAGGGTTTTTGTATGTTTCTGAATGAAGGATAAATAATGGTAAATGGGGATTTAACATAAGAATTTAACATTTTCAACTAACTAGTCATCGAGCCTTGGGTCCGGTCCCAACAAAAGTCAGAGAAATGCTCTGAGCTTGTTTGACTGATAGTCTAAAAAACTAAATACTTACAAGAGAGGGGAAATTAGTGGATTTTGCTCGGTGATGAATATTACATGCTTTTTCCCACTTCTTTCTACCTACCCAACATTACTCTAGCATTTTTTCCTCCTTTTGGCAGGTGCATTTAGGCTTGCAACCTTGAAACATTTATTCTTTTAAAGCAATAAAACTATTTAAATCTACCTTATTTCATCCGAGGGCTCAAATTAAACTGTTGAGCTCCTCATTATTCACTGCCTATCTACTGATTTGTCAGGATTAAACTGTCTGACAAATCTTTATTCACTATCTAAACATGAAATTGAAAACATGACAAGTCAAGATTAAACAATTCAACTCATCATGGATTATGGCATTTATTGACACTCTACCATAATTATTTATTTTTCAAAAAAGTAAAAGTAGTGGCATTTGGACTTGCTCACTTTCGGGCTTTATTTTGATATTTTTTCTTTTTGGGTCTATATTTTCTAAGTCCTTTGATCTCCTTTTTTTAAAAACTTTTTACCTTCTTTTTGATGATTTTTTTATTATTTTTCTTTTTATTTTATTTTTTATTTTTATTTTTTCAAAATATGGGAAAACAACTTGCAGAAAGCAAGTTATGTACATATTTTAAAAGACTATCAAAAGTAAATTCAAAATTATGAATCCTATATTTATAGGACCCTAACAGCGGCTTCACATGGGGATGGCATTTCCTGGTGAAATGTCATGAACATCGTTGACTAGTAGCTTGATCCATTGACCATGATGATCCAGTAATTTTTTTCTATTTCTGCATAAAAAACTCATATTTATGACATTTTACCCCGCAAAGCTTAGGGCCTTCTCTCCGGGCTTCAACTTTGGAAAGAAAATATCCAATCCAATCTAAAAACTTCAATGTATATGTAAAATGATGTAAAAGTGAATGTGACTAACTATTGGTTAGCTCAGATGAATAGTAATGCTTGAGCATTCTACCATTTACTGGTCCTTCTTGCAGATCTATTCCATCCAAATCTTTGATAAAGAAAGCATTGTTACCCCTATACCCATAAATTACATAAGGTCCTTTCCACAAAAAGTCAAACTTTCCATGTTTGCCTTTGTCTTCTCTTCTAGAATCCCACTTTAACACTTAGTCTCCAATGTAAAAGTCATCTTCTTTACTTCTTTTATCAAAAAAATTCTTGATTTTATCCTGAATGACTTGAGATTTCTCATAGACTTCTTCCCTTGTTTGTTGTAGATGAATAATTTGATTAATCCTCCTTTGTATTTCATTAGTTTCCACTTGTGATTCTTGAATGATATTCATTACTGGAACACTTAAGGATGATGGAAAAACTGCATCCATCCCATATACAATTTGGTAAGGGGAAGTGCCAATGGAATTTTTGGTAGTAAGTCTATCTGCCCATAAGGCATAGACTAACTTCTTATTCCAAGTCTTTTTGTTGTCTTCAGGTAATTTTTTAATGATATTTACAATACTTTTATTTGAGGATTCAGCTAGGCCATTACCCTGAGGGTAATATGCAGTAGAATGGCCCAGGGTAATATGATATTTGTGACAAAAGGAAATAATATTTTTAGACTTAAATGCTGCTGCATTATCAGTAATTATTTTCTGAGGGCATCCAAATCTTGACAGAATGTTGTTTTCTATGAAAGAAAGATTGATTGCATCAGTGGCTTGTCTGGTAGGAATGGCTTCAATCCACTTTGTGAAGTAATCAGTGGCAGTCAAAATCCACTTATGTTGGCCAGAGGATGGGGGGTGAATTTCTCCAATGAAGTCTAAACCCCATTGTTGAAATGGCATTTCAGTTGAAATTGGCTTTAAAGGTAAGGGTAACAATTTCTTCTTGCCTTCAAAGATTTGACATTTATGACATGATAAACAGATTTTTTAACATAAGAAAATAAGGTAGGCCAGTAAAAACCAGCTCTAAGAATCTTATCTGTAGTAGTTTTCCAATATAAATTCCCTCCACAGTCACCTGCATGAAATTATTCAAGTATTTTATTAGCTTCTTCCTTTAGTAAACAATTTAATAATATCCCACTATGATCTCTCCAAAAAAGTACATTATCTAAGATACAAAATCTCATTGCTTTAAGTTTTAGAAATCTAGCTTTAGTCCTTGACAATTCAGGAGGAGCTTTTGAGTTTGTAAGTACAAAGATGATATCTGAGTACCAAGGTGAATCTAGAAAGGCTTCACTGATCATTGGAGTCACCATCTCTTCCTTGTCAACAACTTGAGCAATAAAATTTATATCTAGTGCATTTCAATTAGATTCAGCCATTAACTTGGCTAATCCTTTTCCTTTAATGAGTTTTGTGGGTTTAATTTCTATGTCATATTCTAGGATAGTGGCAATCCACTTACCTCTTCTTCCATCAGGACCATCCTGAGTAAGAATGTCTTTTAATACAGAATTACGGACATAGGCAATCATGTGGTAATAGAGAATATAAACTGTGAAGTCTTTGATGGCCTTAACCAAAACTAAGGATTGTTTCTCCATTATGTTATATTTCAGAGGGGCATCTCTAAGGGTCTTACTGAAAAAAGCTAAAGGTTGTTCAAATCCTTGATCATTCTTCTGCAGTAAAACTGTAGCAATGGTATGCTCAGAAGAAAATGAAAAAAATATGAAATCTTTTTTGAAATATGGACTGATTAAGATTGGTGTTTTAGTTAAAGCTTGCTTTATGGATTCAAATTATTGTTTGGCTTCAAAAGTCCATTGTAGAATTGAGTCTTTTTTGAGCATGTTGTTCAGTTCTCTAATGATTTTAGCTAAGTTTGAAATAAATCTTCTCAAAAAGTTAATCTTACCTAAGAAAGCTTGTAATTCTTTGATATTTCTAGGTGGATGAATGTTAAAAATTTCTTCTATCCTAGCAGGGTCAATTCTAATTCCTTCTTTTGAAATTATGTGTCCTAGTAACTTACCTTCCTCTAATCCAAAAAGAGTTTTCTTGGGATTTAAAGAGATGCCAAATTTCCTACATTTAATAAAGACCTGTCTCAAATGATCCAAGTGTTCATTATCTGATTTGGAAAATATAGTAATATCATCTAGATAAATTACCAAGAAGTCATGAATCTCCTTTGCAGAGGCTATGTCCATAGCTCTCTGAAAGGTCGCTCCTGCATTCATCAGACCAAAGGGCATTTTCACATACATGAAAGTGCCCCAAGGAGTGGTGAAAGCTATTTTAGCCTGATCTTCCTTTTGGACTAGGATCTGGTTGTATCCCGAAAAACCATCTAACAAAGAAATCCTAGAAGAGCCAACTACCCTTTGTAATATATGATCCATCTTTGGTAAAGGGTAATTATCCTTTAAAGACACTTTGTTAAGATTTCTAAAGTCGACACATAATCTAATTTCTCCAGTTTTCTTTCTTATTGGAACTAGGTTTGAAACCCAATTAGAGTATCTGATTGGTGCAATGATCTGGGCATCATACATTCACTTTAATTCCTTTTCTATCAAAGGTAATAGAACAAGATTAATTCTTCTTAACTTTTGTTGGAATGGTTTTTTATCATCTTTTATTGGAATTTTGTGTTGGATTATGTTTGTATCATAATATTTTAGATCTTCATAACTCCAAGCAAAAACATCTTGGTATTCCTTAAAAATATCAATGCATTTTTCCTTTTCTTGTAGAGGTAAAGATTTAGATAGTTTATCATCTTTGGTTTTAATTCTGTCCCAATATTACATTCCTCAATATCAGACCTAACTCACTCCATTTTTGGCTTTTTAGGCACATCATTGGAGTCAAAGAGATCTTCCAAAGGGGTAAAACCTTTAGGCAAAAAAATTTCTTTGAGATCTAACTTGTCAATTTCTTCTTCAATATCTATCTTTTCTAAACTATCTATGTCAGATTGACTAAATACAGTAGGTTTATCAAATTTATGTACATCTATATTATCTATTTCAAAATCCAAATCTGAATCCATAGTACATTTTGTATCTATTTTACAGTTTTTAAATTCTTCTTTATTGTTTAAGAAATGGAGGCATAATATAACCAGTTAGATGATTCTCTAGCCAAATTAGGTACTTCATTAGCCCATGTAATAATCAATATTAATGATAACCAAATATTTAGACCCAACCCATAATCTTATGATTAATAAATTAATTTTAAATTATGAGATCCAAGTGGCCTCATGGTGGAAATCATGTCATGCAAAATTAATTATAAAGCAAGGAGGAACAATGGTTGCGATTTTGAGACTCTAGTTCATGTCATTATTACTTAGATGGTTTTTTTGGCATGAGTCTACATATTTTATGGATTTCCTCTATCCTCTCATGCAAAAATGACACAAGAGAGTGTAATAGAGCCTATCTTACATGAGGAATTGGACCCACACATGTCTTTTCTTGGTTGAATTTCAGTTTTTGGAAGAAAAACGTATGTGATTTTGGCCTCCTAGAACAATTGTTATGGTTTTTATATAAATTAGGGGATGTCATTTTGATGTTTCCCAGTGCATGGAGATGAAATAATATACATAAAGGGTTGTCATATCAATCATGGGGGAGATCCTCAAATTACGTTGGCTCCACAAATTTCAAAAGGAAAGAAGATAGCTCATAGAGTTTGCTCCAAAAATGGGTATTCGAAAGGCATAGGGTAAGAGTGGAAAATCATGTTTATTAGAATATTAGTTGGAATATCCATTTTTAAATGTACTTGCTCCGTTCATAATGAAAAATTTTAGACTTTTTTGGAACACTCATCTTCCAGTAATTCCATTTGTACAAGGATTTCCATATCTAAATATTCCACTCCCTCCACATTCTGGTGGTTCTGGGTCTAAGGATATCATTCTCTTTCAATTGGTATGTTTTGTAAAATTTGTAAAATTTCAAAGGTATTTTTGTGTATCTACTCTTATCGACATCATAGCTTAGATATAATAGAAACCATAAATTATGATGTCGTAAAAGTCCCTTGGAAAATCATTTTTCTTATAATATTGGTCGGCATATCCCTTTTTCAATGTAATTGATCCATTCATCATGAAAAATAAGAGAGAGAGAGAGAGAGAGAGAGAGAGAGAGAGAGAGCATGTGTTTCCTAGTAAGAGATCACAATTTAAAAACCAGAGGGGGCTAGAATATGTATGCCTTCGTAGACTTTAGTATTTAAATCGTTTTGCAGAGTTGTGTCCCTTGTCCCACAAACAAGGAGGTCTCATACAAAAATTTAGTGTTTTGTTTGGATGTGGCATTAAATTTGGATTATATATATATATATATATATATATATATATATAGAGAGAGAGAGAGAGAGAGAGAGAGAGAGAGAGATCCCGGGTGGTTGGGAGGAAGGAATGAAATCCTCCCCACCTAAGTTTAATTCCAGCAAGTAACTATATATGTATATTCCTCACATGAAATATACAACGTTGCACTTGTATAATAATAATAATAATAAATATTATGCTAATTTATATTATTATAAATAAATCAATTTTATTTCGGTTGAACCTTTAATCAAAGTTTACCTCTTTCCTTTAAAATTTTATTATAATGATTTCCACTCTTTTAAATGGTAATGCATTTATTTTATTTTTGTTTGACACTTGACCTCAATCTACCTTTTTTTCATTATAATTTTACTATAGTAATTTTAATTTTTGTAAATATATTTTAATTCTCGTAAATGATAATGAAGTTTTTTTTCTATTTGACTTTTGAATCAAGTTTACTTCTTTTACTTCACAACTTTACTATAATGATTTCAATTTTTGAAAATGTAATGAATATTTTTGATTTATTGGAATGTAAATTAATTGTAGATAATTCTATTTTACATATGAAATTACTATTTTAAATAATTCTAAGTCTTTTTTTCTCCTCTCAATTACATTTCTTCCACATCTAGTTTATTATGGATATTGAAGTTAACCAATCTCTTTTCTTTCATGATATCCTTGTATTTCACCTTCTTAATGTCTCTCTTAACTACCAAGTCTATCGAAAGAAGACTCATACTGAGAGGTACCTCCATGCCAATTCTCACCATCATCCTGGTCAAAAGTATGATATACTTAAAACCCTTGTTACTCGTGTCATTCATATTTCTTCCTCTCAACCATTGTCCAATTGAAAAGAGAATTTAACCAAAGCCCTTAAATCCAATGGTGACTGCTCGCCCTATATCAAAAAGGTATTCCATTTCACTCTCCACCCCAATCCTAAAAACCTTGCATGTAATTCACCATTAGCCAAATTCTCCATTCCCTACATTCAAGGAGTTACTGATAATATTTCCAAAATCCTTTCTAAAAGTAACACCAAAACTTTATTCAAGCCCTAAAGAACCCTTATCCAACTCTTTAGGTTGGCCAAAGACAAGAATTACCCCAGCCTTGGCCTCAGAATCTACAATATCCCTTGCTCCTATGGTATGTCTTACAGAGGAAAACTAGAAGATACTTAAAAGTTCGCCTTAAAGAACATATGGCTTACACCTACCATAATTGAATCTGTTGGAACAAAGTCCCCCTAAAGCTGCAAATTTTGTATAATTTTGTATCCTTTTGGTATTAATTAGTCTAGCGCAGGGGTTTTGGGGTGGGTGAAAGCCCCGAATGCATTGTAATGGATCAATGGTAGACCTAGAGTCCGCAAAACATGGTTGGCGGACCACAGGAAAGCATAGGCTAAGTCGTTATATATAGATGCACATTTTTGAGTCTTAAGGTAGGAAAGAATTAAGTCTGATGCTAAGTGCGAATTTTTAGATCTGTATTGGGTTGTTTCGGTAAGGACTCCTGCTGGCTGTGTGCGTGAAGATCCTCAGTCCTACTGTGTGCGGACCCTGCTAGCTGTGTGCGTAGGCGGTATTTTGGGATTGTAAGTGGGTTTTGATATTAATATATGTGGAGTATTGTTGGAATATCTTATTTTATCTGAATCTACTGTGTTTACTGTTGATGCAAACCTGTGCTATCTGAATAAGCTACGTATGTGCTTGTTTTATTGCTGTAAGCTGCAAAAATATATATGTTACTGGTACAAGTATCTGTGATATGTTAATTGCTACAATCATAGCATTCTGTGCTGATATTGGGTGATACACACGTGGATGCGAATATACTGATTAGGTCTGATAGCTATGTTACGGTTATGTGCTAAAAAACCCTGTGAATACCTACTTCTTTGTAGGTCTGATAATTGAAACCACCGATCTGTTCCATTACCTACTCTCTCTCAAGGTGTGAAAGCCTGTTTCCAAAACCCACCCATACTACTTATGGTGAGACTTTGGTCTACGCAAGTAGGTCACTGCCGAAAGGGCCAATAGTATAGGGGTTCGTTGGCAAACATTAACCTCTGAACCTGGGTCAAGACCCCTCAAGCCAACAAATGGTTCCATTGTCGGGACCAGGAGAATTTTGAAAGAGAGGTTGGGTAATGCCAAGAGAACATTGGAGACTTGAGAAGAAAGAAATTGAAGAGTGGTTTGAAAAACGTGTTCAGGAATTTTCAGTAAAAGAGAATCGCAACACAAAGCTAACGGTGGAGAAGTGGAAGAATAAGTACATTGTCATTGAAGTCTACAAAATATTTTTTGTAACATTTGCGAACAAGATCCAGGAGTGGTTGGCAAGGCTCGTAGATTTCCAGACGTGTTGGAAGGATGAGCGGGTCACGCAGTGGACTCCGGAGTTGATTCAGTTGTTAGAAAGAACTGATAATACCATCACTCGAACGATAGATCACTAGGTGGATAGTGTGTTGGGAGGATTTGTGACGGAATTTGCAGTCGATTAGTTCATGTCTTATTCAGAAGTAGAGCAAAGGTTTTTCAAAGGATTCCGAGGTAAGTTCCTGAAAACACTGCCCTTATTAATCAAAATCTTGTTGTGCGAAAAGAGTATTCTATGTAGCCACACCGAGTGAATGACCTCTGATCTGGGTGAAAGAACAACACGAAGTGGTAAATACTACAAAACTAATCAAGAAGGAGACAGATCTGTCTACAACCCAATAAGAGATACGGCTGCGCATAGCCCTCCAACTACACCACCTTCAAGCCAGCATAGGGGTAAAAACTCACCCATTCCTCCACCTCCATCAGAAGACGATATGGCTTCACACATGAAGCTACCTACCTTAAAGGGCGTAGGGGATGAATATACAAACCAATTTTGGTTTGTTGCAGAGTCAGTATGGACTACCCAGAATGTGGCCAACGATGCGGTAAAGAGGGTGCAGATATGCCTCGCCTTCGAAGGAAGAGCCCTGGACTGGTATATGGGATACACAGCTCAACATGCGAATGAAACCATTCAAAATATTAAATATGCCTTAAAACAGCAATTCAAGAGGCCTAAATCATACTCTCAGATAGTGAATGACCTGAAAGATTTCAAACAAGGGCCCTCTAAGTCTATATGGGAGGTCGACTAGTGTCTAAAAAAAGTGATCAGAGATGGGGAATTTCTGTATGATGACAGACAACACAAGGAATGGTTCATTTCCATGTTATTTCCTCACCTGCGTGTACCTGTGGGTCAACAGGCCATTGAATCACAAGAAAAAGCTCTGGAGTTTGCTATAAAGTTAGAAGCCGCACCAAGAGATAATAACCAGTTGGGGGTACAACAAATTCAAAGGTAGCTGGAGGCGATGCACATGGAAATCCAGAACCTATGAAGGACCGAGGGAAAGAAACTAGCCCAGACATATGGTGCATACGATGTAGGGTATCTAGGCATACCAAGGATCAGTGCCCACTGCTGGCAGACTATTTACAAGCTGGGGGACCTGAAACATTGCGCCCTAGGGAGTTTGTGGGACCAAGTGGACCAACGTTGTGGTGAGATGATTGTCGCGTAGTTGGCCTACATGATACTAACCACTGCCCCCGGTTGGGTGCATATGTCCCAGAACTGAAGCAACAATGGTGTCAGTTTTTTTGATCAATAGGACATGATGAATAGAACTGCTGAACTTATGCTCTAATGATAGACCGGGGAAACCTATATAGGGTACAATCAGACCCTTCTTCACCAAGATCCCCCTCAAGCATAGGTGGCTCCCCAGCTAGGGGCAGGGGTGGAAGCGCAGGAAGGGGAAGAGGACAACTGATTTGATATAACTGTGGAGAGGTAGGGCACTTTCTGAGGGACTGCTGAAACCCTACAAGGAAATCTTGTATATATTGTAGACAGCTAGACCATGTGATTGAAGATTGTCCAATTCTGATAGCAAAAATGCAGGAAAAGCAGCAGACACCTACACAGAATGTACAGAGGGTTAAGGCAGAACCTCGAGACGAAGGACCAAGCATTAATGTCATAACATGCAGTGGTATGGCCACTGGGGGAGCTGATGAGAAAGTTGCGGATAAGCCTCTTATTCAAAAAGCAGCTATTAAACAAGAAGGGTTGGACCTACAAAAGGAAAAGGAGACCCTTGTCTTAGCGCGCAAAGACTTTTCTCAGGTTGAGGCATCTACTTCTCAGGCCCCTGCAACTCTTAACATAGATGACGAAGTCAAACTATTTTTGCAGGCATGTACGAAGCTGCTGCGCAACCAAAGGGCCATAGAAAATCTTCAAGCATTAATAGATAGCTGCGCAGAAAGAACTAATTCACCCTTGGAAGTTAAGGATGTACACGAACTGTACAAGCATAAGAAACACACTAGAAGGGAAATGCAGCTAACAGTGCAGATTGGTGATTATGAAATGGAACAGGTTATTTTGGACTTGGGATCAGATGCAAACGTACTTCCCAAGCAAAATTGGCAGTGAATGGGAGAACCTAAGCTGGAATGGTCCACTATCCAGCTGCGCATGGCCAACCTATAGAAATTATATAACATGTGCATTATATATCTAGATTCTCCTGATCTAACAATATTTAATTTCTTGCTAAATACAGAATCCTTCCACCGTTAATCTTTTGCGGAAATTATAAACTCAATTGCAAACACATGAAGCAATAAAAACAATCCTACATAACACAGTTGTTCAACGGTAAAGCCTGAAGCTAAAAACCCCAACTATCATATATTATGTATCATGGAGATCATATAACAATCTCATACAAAGCTTAGTACATCAAGCTCTTAGTATAATCAATCATTACACACTAACATGAAGAAATCTGCAAATCCATGCACTGATTTCTTGACACCTGATAGCCTGCCTCCACTACGGAATCCTTGCTAAAGAATAGTTCTGAATGAATTCGAATTTCCCTTGCCTTGACTGCGAAATCCTCATTGGCAACTCCAATGTGTGTGTGATGCAATCAATGCATCACTATAGTTAGAACAGATAGTCCATCTCACCCTTTCACCTACCTCTCCACTGAGTCTCCACTGGAACTGACATGCACTGTAGTTAACTGCTGTATTTTTTCAGTTGATTAGTGAGTTATTATTTGTGAATTAATTCACTCCACTCTCACTAGTGTATCATTCAGTTAGACTAGATACAACTAGCTCAGCTGATTTTAACTCCAATAACTGAGTTAAACTGAAGAAAAACTCCATGAACTACTCTTCCAACTTTGTCATAACTTTTCCACTTCAGTTCTAAATGAGTCCTCCATGCATGAACCACCAGCAAACCCTAGGAATTTCGTAATTCCTTCAGCTCACTGATTTTACAAATCTGTATGCTGAAATAAAGTGCTCCAAGAGAAATATTTAGAGTTTGATTATTATTAAGGGCTAATAATAATCGACACGTCTATTTTTAGATCAGCGATCTATAAATAGATTTTGCCAAATATTATAAAAATAGAATTTCATGTATTTTTCCAACTTGACCAACCATCCACAAATAGCAGCCTGCAACTTCTGAAATATGATCACCATGTCTAAAAATAGACTTGCACCTAAAAATAGCCTGCAGGACCACTTAGTGAAGGTGACTGATTTTCACTAAGCTCCATCATATTTTTGAATCTCAATACACCCTCTCAACAAGATAGGGATTATCCTTCACCCCTATCCTGCCTCTATGGTATTCGAATTTACTCCTGGTGAGTGCCTTCGTCAGAATATTTGCATCCTGATCTTCCGTAGGAATGTATTGAAGCAACATGATCTTCCGCTGCACACAATCTCTGATATGATGATGCTAGATATCAGTATGTTTAGATATATCATGAAACACATGATTAATTAAGAGTTTAATGCAACTCTGATTATCACAATGTATCACTGTAGGATCTAAATGTGAACTGAACAAACCGACCAGGATCTTCCTCATCCGGATAGCCTCACATGTGGCTTGACTTGCTGCAATGTATTCTGCTTCCGCTGAATTGAGTGCCAGAGATATTTTTTTCCTACTGTACCAAGAAACTGCTGTAGATCCGATACTGAAAACCCCTCCTGATGTGCTCTTTCTATCCGTTGGGCTGCCTACCCAATCTACATCTGTGAAGCCATGAAACTTCACTTCATCCGTCTGTTTGTACCATAAGCCATGCTCAGATGTGCCCCTGAGATACCTCATGACATGGTTGCCTACCTTCCAAAAGAGCTTGGTAGGCTTAACCATTGCTTGACTAAGCTGGTTTACCGCATAGCATATATCCGGTTTTGTATTAACTAAATACATGAGCGAACCCACCAACTGTCGATAAACAGTGGCATCCACTACCTCTGCCGATGTAGCATCCTCTTTCCTCAATTTCCTAGAAGAGGTGTCGATAGGCTTACCCATTGCCACATGTAACCTCTCTGATATCTCCGGGCATACTTGCCTTGGGAATATAAATGATTCACCTTCCACGCAATATTTCAATCAAGAGAAATAATGAAGGAGGCCCAAATCAACTAAATCTCAAACTCCTTTGCAAGATCTGCCTTGCATGAGTGTATCAACTACTCATCACTAGTTAGTAAATCATCAACATAAAGAATAATGATTAAAATATTACCCTCCACCACAATTTGGTATAGGTTTTCATTCGCCTCACTCTTGGTGAAGCCAAGTCCAGTGAAATAGTTGTCGATCCGAGTGTACCAAGCACATGGTGCTTGTTTTGGCCCATATAGCACTCTTTTGAGCACACTTTTTACATGTGAATCAACTGCTTGAAGATTTTGAATCCTTGAGTTACTCATCATACACTTCTTCCTCAATGATCGATTAGAACTGAGTCTTCACATCCAAATGATGAATGGCGTACTTAACCCATCTGCGCTAAGAGAGCAAGGATGGTCCGTATGGAAGAATACCATGCAACAGGTGCAAAGGTTTCTTCATAGTCAATCCCCTTGATCTATGAGAAGCCTCGGGCAACAAATCTTTCCTTATACTTCTTAACACTCCCATCAGCAGCTTGCTTTACCTTGTAGATCCATCTTGATCCTACAACTGATTTTCCCATGGACCTTGGAACAATCTCCCAAGCACTGTTTCTGACAATGGAGTCATACTTTTCCACCATGGCATCTACCCATGTGGGCTCCTGCACTGCTTCTTCGAAAGAAGATGGCTCTGTCACGATACACTTGCTCATAAGAGCCATGTATCCAGTAAATCGGTCAGGTGATTTAAGAAAAAGCTAGATCATGTGTTTTCAAGGGTTGCAAAGGACCAGAAATTTGAACTGGCTGACAAAACAAAGCAAGGTGCTTAGCGAGAGGGTAACATGACAGAGCTGACCAATAAGAAAGAAAACTGATGTGCCAAGTTCATGTAGTCTTTCAAATTAGGCTGATACACATCTGATCATTATACAAATACATTATTGGAAAATTGTGCCATTCTATCTACAGGGTTGAGCGTGTCGGGAGGTCTAAGATCATCATTAGGTGGTTGTGTCATAGTTGGGGTTATGGTCTAGTGTGTTTTTTTCTTCTACATCATTCTATATCAATTTAAAGTGGACCATTTTCCTTGGTATGGGAGTCCATTCTTCTTTTATTCTTCTATAGGGTGCTAGGGTGAGTTGTAGCTCATTGGGTGTTGGGGCATCCATTGATTGACTGCGGGAAGAATCTGGGACGTTGGAGCATCCATCAGTGGGGGCTGGAGAAGAATGATTTTCTAGATTCTAGGAAGTTGGAGACTTAATTTTCAATTGGAGTTGAATATTAAAGGGAATTATTATAAAAACATTAGGTGGTTTTGTCACAGGAGTGGGTTTCCACCTTAAAAAATGTGTGCATTTTTGTTCCTTTTGTTCATATTATGTTTGTACAACGGTATTAATAATTGAAAGATTAACTAAATACTCTAGTGAAAGGAATATTGATTCACCCCTCTGAAGTGTGCCAACAATTGGTATCGGAAGCTTAGTTCCTTGATAAACGGTTGCTGTGAAATTTGGGAAGGAGAGGTCATGGAGAATACCAAGTGTTTTATATTCAATGCAAATATTCACTCTAGAAAATAAGAATGGAGGTTTATCTCTTGGCGCAAGGTTACGAAGTATAGGACATTGTTCAAAATGGATTTACATCAACCATAGTTGAACAAGGCAAGAAGAATTTCATAAATGATGCAAAAGAAAAGAATATTATTATTAGTGGACTTATTGAATCTGCTTATCATAAGGCGTTAGGTTGTAAAACCTCCAAAAATTTATGGGACAAGCTAGAGAATATATATGCAGGGGACTCAAATGTTAAAGAAACAAAGCTTCAAATCTATAGAACAAAATTTGAGCAACTTAGAATGAAAGAAGATTGCAACATTGTTGCATACTTCCAATACGTTGATGAAATAACCAATACTTTGGAAAGGATTGGGAGAGCCCGGTGTGAGAAGAATATTATATGGAAGATTATTAGAACGTTGCAGGGAGATTCAACCCAAGGTATTCGATCTTGGAGAATACAGTGCAAATCTGGACAAACCCAGCAAGGAATAATTACATGGAGTTCCCATAGCATATGAAATGAGACTTGATGAAGAAAAGGGTACTTCAAATCTAGAAACTGTGTTCGTTGCATCTAAGCAAACCAATAAGGAAAAACAACCTTCAATTGAAATGACATGCACCTGCAAGTTTGAAGAAAAGGGAGATGATGGAGAAGGTCTTTCAGATGAAGAATATGCTTACTTTATGAGAAAAATAAAACCTGGTAAGGGAAAATTCAAAGGTAAAATTCCATTGATATGTTTCAGTTGTGGTGAGGTTGGGCATTTTGTAGCAAAATGTCTGAACAAAAGTGATGGCAACTCAAAAGGAAATAAAGGCTTTAAGAAATTCAACAAGCAAGGCAAAAATAAAGGATCCAAAAGGAACTTTCTCTCTAAAGAAGATAGCTCCTCATCTGATGAAGAAAGTAATACAATAAAGAAGCCAACGAGAAAGTATTGTTTATGGCCAAAGCCTGATAAACAAGAAGTATCAAACAATGAAGAAGAAGGGTTGACCATAGAAGAAGAGGTGAGGCAATCAAGCTTATAAAAGAGCCCAATGCTAAGAAGATCCGTTCCAATACTCTTGAAAAACAAGTTCAAAGTCTCCAAATTAAAGTTGAAGAACACAAATGTATTGAAGAGTCACTTCAAAAGTTGGAAAGAAAGAAACCAAGAAGGAAGCATTAAGAAGCTTTTTCCTCTCCTTTGCGTATTGGGAATTCAAGAAGGAAAATTGTCCCAAGCTATGCCAACGGCTCAAGGGCATTGGAAGAACTCATCAACAATCAACGATCTTACCTGAAACTGGCCTTGGTTACAAAGAAGAAGAAGTAGGACCTTCTACAACAAAATACAATGAACCTATGAGATCTGACATACATGTAGACTTCATTGGACAAGATTTTCAAGCACATCCTTGGAAGATGATTCCTCGATGAATATTTTCATCCAGGTACCAACATATTTTTCATGGCTATTGTTATTCATGTGGAAAATTTGGTCATAAATCTGTAGAATGTCACACATACCCTATGAACCAATACAATTCCAAGAGATTCTTCAGATATGAACCTCCCAGGGCTCAGCAAAACATCAATAGATTTTAACATTTAAGAAATAATATGGAATGTTCCAAATGTCAGAACTTTGGACACATAGCTAGAGACTGCAGACTTGAAAATCCTCCAAAAGAATCTTCGAAGCCACAGAATGAACGAACATGGAAGAAGAAGAAGACTGATAGTTGTGCTCTCACTCTTAAGGCTCAAAAAAAGAAATATGTGTGGTATGTTGACATCGGTTTCTGAACACATATGACTGGAGATAGAAGGAAATTTGTATCTCTGAAAGAGAAGAAGGATGGAACCATATCCCTTGGAAATGATGGATCTTCAAATGTTATAGGATCAAGTACTGTCACTCTCGGAAGCAAGGATGTTATAGCCAAGAATGTTCTATTGGTTGAAAACATGAATCACAATCTGCTCAATGTTGGAAAAATGTGTGATCAAGGACACACAATGCTATTCAACTCCACAAAATGTGAAATCAGGAAAGGCAGAAATGGTAAAATTGTGGCTACAACAAGTCAAGATCCAAACGACATATATGTTATGGATGAAGCAACTAAAGCATGTCTACTAGCTAAAGAAGATGAAAGCTGGTTATTGCACAAACAAATGGGTCACATAAACTTTGACAATCTTGTCAGGACAAGAAAAAACGAAGCAGTACAAGAAATGCCGAAAATCTCAAAACCTTCCAACACACTATGTGAGGCATGTCGGCATGGCAAGCAGACAAAATTCCAATTTAAAACAAAAGAACACTTTGCATCACATCCATTGGAATTGATATATACTGATCTATGTGGTCCTGTGAGAACCAAAGGCTTAGATGGAGAATTATATTTCATGTTAATGATAGAAGACTATACCAGGATGATAGTTGTCAGTTTCCTAAAGAAAAAATCTGAAGCATTTGAGTGCTTTAAGATCTACAAGGAGTTGGTTGAAAATGAAACTGATTTGAAAATAAAGTGTTTAAGATCAGATAATGGTGGAGAATTCACTTCCAAATTATTTCAGCAATACTGTGACTAAAATGGAATAAAAAGACAATTTTCAACAACACGAACACCTTAGCAAAATGGAGTTGCTGAAAGTAAGAATAGAACAGTACAGGAAATGGGTAGAACAATGTTGAAGGACTCAAAATTGGATGAAAAATTCTGGGTTCAAGCAATTGATACGACAGTCTTCATTATCAACTGAAGTCTTCTCAGAAATAATTGCAACAACACTCCATAAGAATTATGGAAAGGAAAACCAGCTAATGTAAAATATTTAAGAATCTTCGGAAGCAAATGTTATATCAAAAGAGAAGATCAAAATTTGGGTAAGTTTGAATCATGTGTTGATGAAAGTATCTATGTTGGTTACTCACGCAAAAGAAAGGCATATAAATGTTATAATCTAAGACAAAAACAGATAGTGGAGAGCATAAATGTTACATTTGACGAAGATGGTGTTCTAGTGAATAATGATGAGGATCTAGAATCTTTGAAACTTGAGACAGATGCTGAAAAATACACAGATAAAATTGTAGAACAAGAAGCAACTATCAATGAGGAAGAAGCAAACAATGATCATCAAGATATACCATAACAACAACAAGAATCTCCTCCAAGGAGAACAAAAGAGTGGATTCAAAAGAACCATCCATCAAATCAAATCATTGGTGACATAAATGAAGGTCGACAGCTTTATTCATCACAACAAGCTCACATTGCTTTTCTAGAAACCTTTGAGCCTAGTAGTTTTGAGGAAGCCAGCTAGAATTGACATTGGGTAGTAGCTATGAATGAAGAATTGGATAAAATTGAGAAGAATAACACCTAGGAATTAGTTCCACAACCAAAATATAAAAATGTCATTGGGACTAAATGCCAAAGGGGGAGTAGTTGTGTTTCCATCAATGCCAAAGGGGGATATTGTTGATCAACGGTTGTCATTGATGTCCACCCAAGAAGCACCAAAGGCTAACCCAATATTGCATGGGAATTTTGACCTACAAAATTACTATATTCTGGTTCAAGAATGCTTTTGATGGTTTTTACTTGTTGATATGTTTCCGTTGATATATGGAACGCCACGTAATTCTTCACGGTTTGAGAGATATTCATGTTTGAAGTTTATACCCCCAGTTAGTGGGCTAAAACCCCATAGGGTTGTGGCATGGGTCATTGAAAAGTCATAATTAATATTTTTTAAGCTCCTAAAATCCCTCCCACGTTCACTTTTTGAATCCCCTCTCAACCTAAGCATTTATATAAACTGTGATCCTCATTTCCTCCTTATGCAAGGGATTTGGCCATCTGAAACAGGTCATCGTGGAATTTTCACTCTAAATTTTTACTACGAAGGTTCAGAAGCTGAAATTTTAATGAGGTGAAGCTAAAATCATGAGGAAACTTCTGTGAAAATTTTAGATCAAGGTGTGCAATATTTTTGGAGATATGATCTGTGGAAGTCAGGGTTTTTGCAGGCTCCTGAAATTCATCTCAAAGAAGTGACCTTGGTAAATTCGTCATAACTCTCTCTCTGAGTATCGAATTGGAATTCCATAAAACGTGGCAGATAGTGCATAGTCTGTAGTTGCCACCCTATAAATTTCAGAGTTAAATGAAGAAATAGTGACACGTGGAACCCCGTACAAGTGCGCTCTGTTGAAACAGTCCATAATTAGGGCATTGTGAGAGATTGGGTATAAATCTCTCTTGAAGAATCCAAATTGGGTCAGACCCATGGCATTGGAAAGATGACTCAAAGGAATACTATAGGACTGAAAATCATATATTGAGGATCTGAAATAACAGAGATACACCAAATTCAATATTGAGCTCCTAGAAGGCAAAAAAAAGCTAGATCATGTGTTGTCAAGGGTTGCAAAGGACCAGACTTTCTACGACAGTAAAGCAAAGAAAGGTGCAGCAGAGGGTAGCATGACAAGAGCAGCAACCAAGGTGCATAACAGCAGCAAGAAGTTCATCATATGAAGTCTTCAAGTGGCCATCACTGCATACAATCATTGCAAAGGTATCATTGTACTAAGTCATTGTAAATACATTATTGTAAAAATTGTACTAGTGTCTATCTGCCAAGGGTTGAAGAGGCAGTGTTGGGAGGTCTAAGATCATCATTAGGTGGTTGTGTCAAAGTTGGGGTTATGTTCTAGTATATCTTCTTCTTCTACATCATTCTATATCATTGTAAAGTGGACCATTTTCCCTGGTACGAGAGTCCATTCTTCTTTTATTCTTCTATAGGGTGGCAGGGTGGTGCTAGGGTGAGTTGTAGCTCATTGGGTGTTGGGGCATCCGTTCAGTTGACTACTGAAGAATCTCGGGTGTTGGAGCATCCATCCAGTGGGAGCTGGAGAAGAATGCTTTTCTAGATTCTGGGAAGTTGGAGCTTTATTTTCAATTGGAGTTGAATATTAAAGAATTATTAGAAAAACATTAGGTGGTTTTGTCTCGGAGTGGGTTTCCACCCTAAAAACTGTGTGCATTTGTGTTCCTTTTTTTTACTGCTATCATTGTACAAACAATGATAATAATTGAAGATTAACTAATGCTCTAATTGAAAGGAATATTGATTCACCCCCCCTCTCATTATTTCTAACAATTGTCTCTGTCTGCGATGTGATGTAGGGACTCCTACATTCTGTGCCGCATCAAGCTTAAGTCTCTCAGCTTCTGTGGTATGCTTTCTACCTTGTCTGATGTTTGGTTCTACATGAGTGGACTTCTCCACTCCATGAACCTCCTCTTGTGGATGATCCACATCTAGAGGCTCATCTTTGGGAACAAGAAGTTCCTCCTCTGCATGTAACTGTAGCTCCCTCTCAAGCGACAACTTCATGGCTTTCACCTCATTGAATTTCATATCGCGTCACACCACAGTCATTCGACTGTTTGGAAAATACACACGATAATTATGGGGTGTTTATGTGTACCCCACAAATATCCCAACTTTTGCAGTCGGCTCCAACTTCTTCCTGGCATCCTTTGTCACATGAATGTAAAAATATGTGCCAAAAAAATTCAAATGAGAAATATCAAGCTTTTAACCAGTAAAATATTCTTTAGGCGTACTCATTCCAAGTACTCTATGAGGACAACGGTTTTGCACATAAACCACAAGGTTGCATGCTTCTGCCCACAAGTGCATTGGTAGGCCCTGGTCATGAAAAATAGCTTGTGAAACACCCACGATCGTTCTATTCTTCCTCTCCACAACCCCATTCTGCTGTGGGTTATGAGGCACTATGATTTCTCTTCAAATTCCTTATTTTCTACAGAAGTATTTGAATTCACCCGAGATATATTCACCACCATTATCGCTTTGTAGAGCTTTCACTAGCTTCCCCAACTCCTTCTCCACTAATTCTTTAAACTCACAGAACTTTGAGAATGTTTCGCTCTTCTTCTGCATGAAGAAGATCCAACATCTACGAGAATAGTCATAAAAAAAAATAACATAATACCTGTGTTTTGTTTTTGAAGCAACCGAGAAAGGTCCACACACATCTGTTTGAATTCTCTCTAGGATCATCGAAGCATTGTTCTCCTTCTCATGAAAGGTGGTCTTCACAAACTTACCCATAGTAAATCCTTTGCACTGATCTGACTGTGCAAGATTACCCTTGGGAAGTCCAGTAGAAATCTGCTGCAAAATCTTCAAAGCGCCATGGTGAAGATGACCCAATCTCCTATGCCATAATTCACCCTCATCCCGGCTCACCACTTCTTCTACTTTTCCCATCATTGCAACGCAACCATCTACCTCCAGATTATAGAGATTCTTAACTTGAATCCCTATATTCCTAGTTTGACTTGTTGTTTTATGTCAAAGGAAGGATTTTCCCTCACTGAAATCAACATCATAACCTTTTTCTTCCAACATTGCGACCGAGACCAAGTTCTTCTTCAGACCTAGAACATGCATAACTTCTTTCAACAGAAATGGATTAATTGACTCCCTCTCAAAGGTAATGGTCCCAATTCCAGTCACACTATATTGACCATCGTCGCCCATCACTATATGCATTTGGAGGTCCTTCTCCTCTAGATCACTAAACAACTCCTTGTCTCTCTTCATATGGAAAGACACACCACTATCAAGGTACCACACTGATCCCATTGCGCTTGAAACCAAGCATGTGATCAAAGATAAATCAAGTTCAAATTGCGAGGCTAAGGCCTCTCCAGCTGCAATTCCAACATCCTTCTTGTTCTTCTTCTTCTGTGGGCAGTTAGTGGAAAAATGCCCATGTTCATGACAGTGAAAACACTTCACCTTGGAAAAATCCTGCTTCTTGCCTTTAGCCTCGGATTTTGAAGGAAATTTCTTCCCCTTCCCTTTCCTTGCTTTGGTAGCCAAAGCACAATTCTCTTCATCTTTATTCTTCGATGAAAAGCCATCCCTGGTACTTGGCCTTATCTCCTCCTGCACAAGATCCGACCAAAGTCGCTCCCATCCCGGTAGTTTCTCTTGTCCATTGACAGAGTCTTCATAGCTATGCCAACTCTTTGGAAGCCCAAGGAGAGCCAATCTCACCAATTCTTCATCATAAATAATAATCCCCACACTTCCCAGTTCATCCTTACAGTGGACAAACTTCGTGAGATATTTTGGAATACTGCCGCCCTTCTCCATTTTTATTTTTCTGAGCTTATCTTTCAGCGCCAACTTCCTTTGGTCGCATCTGTTTTGGAAAAAATCTGTCAAAGCCTTCCACATTGCAAATGGAGTGGCTTTCCCATGAAGGATGGACACAATATGGTCATTCACACCTTCCAACATAATTCTTCTTGTCTTTGCTACCTTCTTTTTCCATGTGTCAAGTCCTGCAACATCACTGGAATCCGACTTAGGAACATCGCTATCGATGAACTCCTTTAGTTCATTATCTTCCAGCACCACCTCCATCCTGTCCTTCTAGGCTATGTAATTTGATCTGCCATAAAGGACATACTCCAATCGCAACCCATTGAAAGACATTTCAATGTATACTCAACTGTCGCACCAAGAATTTTCTGCAGCATATTCGAATTGTCCACCAGCACAAACTCAACAATTCTTCACAATTACAATATTCAAGAATTAACACTGCTCTGATACCATGTAGAAATTATATAACATATGCATTATATATCCAGATTCTCCTGATCTAAAAATATTTAACTTCTTGCTAAATACAAAATCCTTGCACTGTTAATCTTTTACGGAAATTATAAACTCAATTGCAAACACATGAAGCAATAAAAACAATCACACATAACACAGTTGTTTAACGGGAAATCCTGAAGCTAAAAACCCCAACTATAATATATAATGTATCATGGAGATCATGTAACAATCTCATACAAATCTTAGTACATCAAGCTCTTAGTACAATCAATCTTCACACACTAGCATGAAGAAATTTGCAAATCCATGCACTGATTTCTTGCCACCTGATAGCCTACCTCCACTGCGTAATCCTTGCTGAAGAATAGCTCTGAATGAATTCGAATTGGACTTGCCTTGACTACGTAATCCTCATTGGCAACTCCAATGAGTGTGTGATGCAATCAATGCATCACTATAGTCAGAACGGATAGTCCATCTCACCCTTTCACCTACCTCTCCACTGAGTCTCCACTGGAACTAATATGCACTGTAGTTAACTGCTGTATTTCTTCAGTTGATTAGTGAGTTATTATTTGTGAATTAATTCACTCCACTCTCACTAGTGTATCATTCAATTAGACTAGATACAACTAGCTCAACTGAGTTTAACTCCAATAACTGAGTTACACTGAATAACAACTCCATGAACTACTCTTCCAACTCTGTCATAACTTTGCTACTTCAGTTTTAACTGAGTCCTCCATGCATGAACCACCAGTAAACCCTAGGAATTGTGTAATTCCTTCAGCCCACTGATTTTCCAAATCTGTATGCTGAAATAAAGTGCTCCAAGAAAATAAGTTGATATTTAGAGTCTGATTATTATTAAGGGCTAATAATAATCGACACATCTATTTTTACATCAGCGATCTATAAATAGATTTCGCCCAATATTCTAAAAAAATAATTTCATCTATTTTTCCAACTTTACCAACCATCCACAAATAGCATCCTGCAACTTCTAAAATATGATCACCATGTCTCAAAATAGACAATGTCTAAAAATAGACTTGCACCTAAAAATAGCCTGCGGGCCCACTTAGTGAAGGCGACTGATTTTCACTAAGCTCCATCATCTTGTTGAATCTAAACACTATCAGCAGAATATTATACCATTGGGGAGAATGTCAAAGATCATGGTAGATATCGCAGGAGTTAAGGTCCGGGTTGACTTTGAGGTGATTTAGATTGTAGAGGATGCAACCCCTATCCCGCGCTCCTAGGATTGGATTGGGCCATAGATATGGGAGGTACCATCAACCTAAAGAAAATAAGCACGATGTTTGAAAATGAAGGTATGTGAGCGATAGTACCATTAGACCCCACGGAAGGAGAAAGGTATATGGAGCCAGTGCGTGAAGAAGAGGATGTGGATCACATCTATAAGTTAACTGTGTGGGACGAAGATTGGATCAATCCCACGGCTAATGATGTGCTTTGCTGGGAGAAAGATAACGAATTTTTCTCTGACTCCGACGGAGAGATGGAAAATTGGAAAAATTGGTTACATGATGTATCTGTGCTGCGATGTCTTAGAATCACAAAGAACTTCTGATGCATCTCCTCAGAGGTAAGAGAACTTCCCTACTTTGATGGTTCTGGTAGTATTAAGGAGTTTCTATGAACATTTGAAGCCGAGGTTCCATGAGAGCGAAGGCTATGGGCTCTTAATCTAGCCATGCGCGCAACACCTGTGAGGTGGTGGGACGCGGATAAGGGCGTGTTTCAGGATTTGGAAGAGTGTCAGGATATGATGATCCTGCGATTTGAACCTCCAGTTCACCTACGTGTAAAGACGTTCCTTGGCCCAGGGGACCCATGAGAAAATTTGTTCGCTTGGATGGAAAAATGGTGTGATCGGACTACAGAAGAGTGGGTTCACCCATTTATTCATGCCTTGGGACCAATTCCCACCACATGGTACTTAGATGTGGAGCTACATCAGTGCACCCACCACTGGGAAAAATTAAAGGATGAATTTTTAGGGACATTTGGGTTAGCAAGCAGAATGGAGGCGCTTGACGAAGCTCTGCAGGATATAGATACCTTCGTCTTTGATGAATTGTGCCCTTACACAGCACTTGGGGAACCAACATGGGAAACGCAGATGCAAGATATTGTCAACTACCACAATATAGCAATAGAAGAGTGTGATGAAGATCCGCGCAATGTCTCTATCTCAGAATCAGAGGGAGAGCGCACAGTTGATGGACCCCCACTACAAAATGTCAATGTTACTAAGCCTCTAAAGCTGCGAGAAGTCAACATTGGCATAGAAGAGCAGCCTAAATTGGCTAAAATTGGGGATTACTGGGATGATGATACAGTAGGCAAAGTTGCAGAACTTCTCACAAAGTATCAGTACTTATTTTCGATGAAATTTTCGGAACTTAAGGGGATCACAGGGGAACCAGGGGTCATGCGCATCACGTTAAAACTCGATGTGTGCACTATGAAGCAACGTCCTTATCGGCTGAACCCTAAGTATAAGCAAAAGGTTAAGGAATAAATCGATAAAATTCTTACCACAAGTATCATTGAACTAGTCGAACAATCAGGCTGGGTAAGCCCGATGGTGGTTTAGGAGAAAAAGACTAAGGGAGAGATACACATCTGCGTTGACTTGCACAAGTTGAATGATGCCTGCATACATGATCCCTTCCCTACGCCATTCTCCAATGAAATCTTGGACATCGTGGGAGGGCAGGAATCCTACTCATTTACAGACGGGTTCTCGAGCTATCATCAGATCAGGATCGCACTTGAAGACAACAACAAAACTACGTTCACCATTGAATCGAGATCCTTTCAATATACTATCATGCCATTTGGGCTCAAGAATGCCCCTGCCATATTTTTGCAGGTAGTGGTCGCAGTGTTCAAAGAGTTCATCCACAAGTTTTTGGAGGTATATTTTGACGACCGGACTATCTTTGGCTTGGTAAAGAAGCAAGTCTTGAACTTGCGCATGATGTTGGATGCCTGTAGAAAGCATCAAATTTCCCTGAATATTAAGAAGTGCATATTATGCGTACGCTTTGGAATCTTGCTCAAACACATAGTTTGTCGGCAAGGGTTGATGGTTGATCCTTCTGAGGTCACCGTTATCATGAACCTAGTAGTTCCAACAACTTAGAAACAACTGCGTTCGATCCTCGGACACACAGGCTACTATAGAAAATTCATTCAAGGGTACGCGCTGATCACAGCACCTATCAAAAAGTTTCTTAAAAAGGATGTTTCATTTTTTTGGGATGACGAGTGTAAGAAGAGCTTTGAGCTAGTCAAGGAGAAGATGGTCTCTGTGCCTATCCTTATCTATCCTGATTGGGCAAAGGTATTCCATGTTCATGTTGATGCATCAGGGATCGCCCTGGGAGTGGTACTTACGCAGCCTGGAGATGGAGACATTGATCATCCTATTGCATTCTCTAGTAGGAAACTCTCTGGTGCGAAGCGCAAGTACTCCACTACAGAGTGGGAGGGATTGGCTATGGTCTATGAATTACAGAAATATCGGCATTATTTGTTAGGAGGGAACTTCAAAATGTTTACAGATCATTCGGCTTTGAAGTAATTAGTGAATAAGCCAGTGTTGGGGGGGTAAATATGTCGATGGCTACTACTATTCCAGGAATACGACTTTGAGATCATTGTCAAGCCAGGAAAGTTGAATGATGGGCTGGATCACTTGTCCTGAATTGAGAGTGGTGAGAAACCGACCAACCTGGAAGAGGGATTACGTGATGCACAACTATTTTCTATTAAGGTCGTTGATGCACACTTCGCTGACATCATTCAGTTCCTAACTATAGGCATGCCACCTACAAAGTATTTGGTACAAAAAAAGAAAGAGCTGCTAACTTGCGCTGCAGATCTCACCATCATCATAGGTCATCTATACAAGATGGGAGCTGATGAAGTACTGCGAAGATATGTTTTGGAGCATGAAAGGCACACTATTTTGGCAGAATCCCACGATGGTGTAGCAAGAGGTCACTACGCAGGAAAGGCAACGACGCAAAATATCTTGCGAGCTGGACTATGGTGGCCTACCCTGCATAGTGACTCTCACAACTATTGCAAAGCTTGCGATGTGTGCCAACAGACTGGAAGACCCTCACGTAGAGATGAAATGCCCTTGCAACTAAAAATGGTCCTGCAGGCATTTGACAAGTGGGCCATTGGTTTTGTAGGGCCTATCAACCCACCAGGAAGGAAGACATGTGCGCGCTTTATTATAACTGCTACTGATTATGCAACTTGGTGGGCTGAAGCGCAAGCGGTGAAGGATTGCACTGCAGATACCGCTACGCACTTCATCTTTGAATAGATTCTGACCAGATTTGGATGTTCAAAGATCTTAACGGGTGACATAGGTACGCACTTTTTTAATGAAACAATACAGGCCTTGACGGAAGAATTTCGGATCCATCATGTGAAAATCACTCCGTATCACCCAGAGGCAAATGACGCGATAGAATATTTTAATAAGATCTTGGAGCAAGCCCTGACTAAGGTCTGCAACGTTGACCGTAGCGACTAGCACGTGCGCATCCCCTCTTTTCCTTGGGCCTATCGAACTACCTGCAAGAAATTGACTGGGAAGATGATGTTTAGGATGGTCTATGGCAAGGAGGCCATTATTCCCATTGAATATATTGTTCCTAGCTTGCACATCAAAGCCTTTAAGAACATGGCGGAGCCTGATATCATGGAGGAGCATTTAGCACAGCTGGTGGCTTTGGAAGAAGACCGTTTCATTGCCAATTTCCATCAACAAGTTCAGAACGCCCGAGAAAAATCATGGCATGATTGTCATATTCGGCATAAGATTTTTTCGGAGGAAGTGTTGGTCTTCCTCTATGATAGCTAGTTTGTGAAGCACCGTGGGAAGTTCCATCAGCACTGGCTAGGGCCCTATGTAGTAAAAGAAATCACTGACGACGGAGCTGTCCGGTTAGCTACCTGTGAGGAGATATGGTACCCACATATGTCAACAGTAGTTGACTCAAAATATATCGGATCAAATGACTATGTGACCGGAGTAGCTGTATGGGGTGGCGCACGCCCACCAGGGAGGGTAAGTGCAACCAGGACCATGGTATGCACAGGGAGCGGCCGCCAAATTGGAAGTTCAGAGGGGTACGCGGGGGTCGCAGGAGCATGTTCAAAGCGTAGAAGGTGTGTTGGAAGTGTAGAGGTGCACTAGGAGCACAAGAGATACGCTGGGAATGTAGGGGTGCGCTGAGCACATAGGAGGTGCGAAAACTAGTCATTGGAATAGTAAAATCGCGTAAAAGGAAAAAGTTACTGTTGAAAGGAGCAGGAAGCCGGTATTTAGTGAGGCGATTTTGGAAGATTTTTTACCGTTTACTTGATGGTAAGTTCTGGATAAGGTTTACCCAACCGTTGGTTGACCACAAAGGCTATAAAAGCAAGGGGATAATTCCAAAGAGGGTTCCGTATAGCTTGAACAGTTTGTGCGCTATATGAATCTGTGCCTCTTGTGTTTAGTTGATGTCTGAGCGTGCTTCCCCCTCAGACAGTAGCCACCCTAAGTTTGTTTTTCGTGCCAGAATGACGGCCACTAATCCTGCTGAAACCTCAGAACCTATAACCTCAGCGGAATAAGAAATTGAGGAGGTAGTGGAAATTGAATTAGAAGCTGAAGAGGTTATATCTATGTCGAGCCCCGTTAAGAAGAAGGGAAAGGAAAAAGCACAAGGCTCAGGGAAACCCATGAAATGGGCTGGGATGAAGCCCCACACCTCACCTTGCAATTTGAATTTCCCACGGGTGGCGGCCCAGGCAAGTCGCGTAGGCTAGTAAAGTGACCCCTGTCTGCTCAAGAAAAGGCCCAAATGGCTGAACCAATCAATTGGCTACCGCCCTTTATTTGGCCTTGCAGGGCCTCAACATGCACACCAAAGAGTCTTGATGGCCTGCGCACCTATCTGCAGATGCCGCTGAGTCCAGAAAGGTCCCCATCATTAGAGAACCCTTTGGCAAGCTTCATGAAATCAAATTTGATGATCATGACTTGGCCAATTCTGAGGACTTCCCCCAGCTGGCACCTGAGCTATACCTCGAGCGAATATTGGAAGATGATGGGATAAATATTGTCCCTATGTGCTGGGTGTGTGTGTTGGTTGGTTCCAGGCTTTTGACCTTGTTGAGGATGCCACATTTTGGCCATTACAATATTATAGACCGCTTGGTGCGCCAACTTCTTGCCTTGGTCCATAACGAGAGCTTGTGGATCCAAGACCGCATCCCTATTGATGCTGCACTAATTCATTGAATTACTGGCCTCCCCATGGAAGGGCCCGACCCTATGCTACATGTTGGCAAGAAGTATGAGCAGAAAATCGCCGACAATGTCTGCGAGACATACCATGTGCTAAGGAACACTCGGGGGTTCATGATGAGCACCATCAGCGACCCAGCAACGTAGATGGGTACATTATTGCTGGCGTGCAAGCTGATGCACAAATGCCAGGCTGCCACTGTCCCCATGTATGTCATTCAGCTGGAAGGACAATGTGAAAAGGGGGTTTTCTTCAATTGGGCCCAACATCTGTGCAATGAGTTCCTAGAAAATGTCCACGAAGCCTAAGATCAGGGGCGTGCATTCTGCTATTTATGGCTGCTGCTTCTCATTGCGTTGGTCGCATGGGAAGCCCCGGGAGAATCAGTCCTCCCCGAGCTCACGCCTGATATGTGCGAAGGTGCGTGCTACACGAACTTGTGGGACTCCAAGGACGCGTAGTGTATCGAAGACAATCAAGTATTTTGGGTCCTCTTTCAGAGTGGACTGGCCGCAACTATCAATTCCCGACCACGATTGTCACCCATAGTATATGAAAAATATAAGGGCATCGCGATGTTACAGGTCACTATCCATAACGTCCAAGTTAGAAGTCGCAAGAACACAGCATGGGCCTTGTTCCCATACATGGTTGCGGATGAGGACATTGACCGCCTAATCGCCACATGGCCTCCACAGTGGAAGATTGGGTTCAAACTAGGTGCGATGGGCACCGCAGGAATGAGTGCTCCAAAGGTCACTCCACCCACCACTGCCAAAGAAACGGGTAGATCGAGAAAAGGCACTGGGAAAGAAGGGGATGTGGGATCACAGAAGGATTCACAGCAGAAAAAGAACTCTGAGAAGGACGTGGAAGCAGAAACACATACGAATTCACAGCCGGACCTGGGTATAGAAGGATTGGATGTGCGAGGTGTTGACTCCCCCCGGGGCATGCCTATCGAAGGGTCACGAAAGAAGCAGCGAGCCATCCACCGAAAATGAGGCACAAGAGCTACGCTGACTGAAGATGATCTGGAGCAGATCGCAGATGCGGTCACCCTGGTGGCAGAGGAAAAATGGCTGGCTCTAGAGGAGCAGAAAAAGGCCACAGTTGATACACTTTAAGCTGAGCTTTGAGCTCTACAGCTCAAATTAGATAACTTGTAGACCAGCATGATCCAGGCAAGGTCGACCCCCGCATTCAGCAGCGCAGTCATAGTTACAGCTAAAAGCCGCCCCTATCATCTGCCCGATGCAACCCTCATGATGAGTCCCCCTGACTTAGGCACGCAAGTCCATTCTTGTGCAGAAGTGTATTTTTATCTAGCCAGGCTACCTCATGAGTCATTGTAGGTGCTCCACACTTCGTTGTTCGAAGAGATTCAACATAGGGACCATTAAGTGCACCATCAACCCAGTACAGCCGAGCAGACGATTGAAGAAAAAGTTGCTGAAGTATCTCAGGCCCTCGCCACTGCATAGCAGATTGAGTTAGAATGCCTAATCAGTAGGTTGTGTGCAGATGTCTTTGAGGATATCCCAGAATCCGCCACCCCCCAGGCCAAAATTGAGGGGTTGGCCGTGGCATTGAAAGCCTTAAGGACCTAAGTCGAGAAGGTCAAAACGCACATGCAATAGCAGATTGCAGATTTATAGGCTAAGTTGCAGCCAGAGACACCCTCAGAGGTACGGGCCCAGCGAGAAGCACTAGTTACATTGGCTACAAATGTGACTACAGGTAAAACTTCTCAGGGTGCCCAATTATTGGAAACAACTATGCAGTTATGGACCAAGGTGCAGCGGGACCCTCTCCTGCGTGAAATCAACCAGAACCTGCGACAGAAGGAAAAAGTGTTCAAGCAGTTGGAAGCCACTATGCCTACTTTAATTCCTACTCAACAATTGGCACGACTCTGTACCAGCCATGCCCTTCAGGATGACATTGACGAACTCCACCAGAAGAAGAAGACCCTCAGCGACCGCCTTAAGCCATGGGCTGAAGAAGCCCTCAAACTCTCTCAGGATGTTGATGTCATTGTTAAACAACTGAACCAGACTTTGGAGAGCATCACCGCCACAACAGAAGGATTGAATTCACAGAAGTTGGTAGATATTTCTCAAAACACTGAATCATAAATTGAAGGAGTGCTACCCCCACTGGTAGAGGTGATTAGGCTGCTACAAGCGCGGGTGGAGAGCCCACCACCCCAGTGACTCAGGACTAGTCACAAGATTGTGTTGGGGGACTATTGGAATAGGGTCCCCTAAAGCTACAAATTTTGTACAATTTTGTATATTTTTGGTATTAATTAGTCTAGCGTAGGGGTTTTGGGGTGGGTCAAAGCCTCGAATGCATTGTAATGGGTCAAGGGTAGACCTAGAGTCTGCAAACCACGGTTTGCGGACCACAGGAAAGTGTAGGCTAAGTCATTATATACAAATGAACATTTTTGAATCTTAAGGTAGGCAAGAATTAAGTTTGATGCTAAGTGCAAGTTTTTAGATCTATCTTGGGTTGTTTGGGTAAGGACTCCTGTTGGCTGTGTGTGCAGAGATCCTCAGTCCTGCTATGTGCAGACCCTACTAGCTGTGTGCGCAGGCAGTATTTTGGCATTGTAAGTGGGTTTTGATATTAATATATGCGGAGTATTGTTGGAATATCTTATGCTATCTGAATCTGCTGTGTTTACTATTGATGCAAACTTGTGCTACCTGACTAAGCTGCATATGTGCTTGTTTTATTGGTGTAAGCTTCAAAAATATCTATGTTCCTGGTATAATTATCTATGATCTATTAATTGTTGTGATCATAGCATTCTGTGTTGATATTGGGTGATACGCACGTGGATGCGAATATACTGATTAGATCTAATAGCTGTGTTACGGTTATGTGCTAAAAAACCCTGCAAATAGCCTTCTTCTGTGTAGGTTTGATAATTGCAACCATTGATCTGTTCCATTACCTACTCTCTTAGGGTGTGGAAACCTGGTTCCAACACCCACCCATACTACTGCGGGTGAGACTTTGGCCTGCACAAATAGGTCACTGCCGAAAGTGCCAGTAGTATAGGGGTTTGTTGGCAAACCTTGACCTTCGAACCTGGGTCAGGACCCCTCAAGCCAACAGAATCACTAAATATATCATCATTCAACACTCCCACAATAAAAGGTATTTAATTTTTTTTTATAAAATCAAAATCTTGGCCTTTTCCCCTTTCCACTTGAACCACATCATTAAGGAAACTTTATAAATTGAAAAGGACCCTAAAAACTTTAATCGAGAACATAGATATCAACTCAGTCATTCTTGGAAACCCATTATCCATTCTTTTCATGTAATCCTAATCCCCTTAACTTTGATGTCATACCTAACCATTCTTAGCACCCCTCTCCCCTTAGATTTAACCAGATATCTTTTGGTCCTCTTTGTTACCTTATCCCCCCCCCCACTTTTTCCCCTATTTTCTTACTGTAATGTTCAAATTTTTCAATAAAGTATTTGGAACATTAATTTTTATTTTATGTTAATAAAAGGAATAAAATGGGTAAGGGAGCCCATGTAGCAGCATAATAAAACTCTCCTAAGGCGCATGAGTCACTTAAGTGGCTAAACTTGGCAGTCCCTAGTGTGAAAAGGGCCAAAAGCAAGTAAACTAGGCCATGGTTGACCAAGTCAACAACGTGGTTAAGAGGAGAAGCTTGCTTAAGAAGACTGAACAATTTTGAATGGAGGGAAAATAGAGGATGAGAAAAACCCTAATGGGTGGGGTCCATGGCAAGGAAGCATTCCTTGCATAAAAAGGTGAAGGAGAGCCATTGTTCATTTCATGCTTGAGAATTTCAATTTGCTCTCTTCAATTGCTCAACTGAGATAGCTTGTGCTGCTTAGCAGAAGGGAGATTTCTATTTAGAAGTCTTCCCTCCTTCATTGGGAAGCCTTGGAGGAGCTGATCTTCGTCTTCCTCACATCCAGGCTTGAGGCCAAAGCCATCTCTTTTAGCTACAACATTTCTGTTGGGCAGATTCATTAGAGTTGCTGGAGGTAGCAGTGACAGATCATCATCCCACCATTTCCTGAGCTTGTTTTGAAGAGGAGGAGTTCTCCTTTCTCTAAGAAATCAGCAAGGGACATTTTCGGAGCTTAATTGTAGATTTTTTCATAGGGCCAAGTGTTTCATCTCAGCCCTAGCGCAGTCACTCCCTCTTACATCGTTATTTTCAGAGAGCATTTGCAGGAGGATTCACCATGGGGATTGGAGAGTGTAATATTTAGTGAAAGGGGTAGCCTTTCACTTAGAAGATCATTGGAGGAGGTAATAATATTGTTTGCAACATCTTTCCCCTTCTCCATTCATGTATTACTATTGAGTTGCAACAACTACACTGCAACTCCGGCATTTTTGTATTTTATCATTCTGTACATGTATTGCAGCCAATCCTTCTAAGGATTGTTAGTTAGTTATTTTCAGGGGTTGAGAGCTTGCTGGTGGATGTTGTGTCAAATGAGGCTTTAACTATTTTTTGATGATGAGCATGTGTAGCTTTAGCTTTTTCTCTCTATTCTTCCATTTTAAAAATTTGATCTTGTCTAAGCTAAAGGGAAGATGAAGGATTTTCATCAATAAACTGCACTAAAGAAAATGATGGTATTGTTACGTTGGTGGGTAGAACTTCTTCTTTCCCATAAACTAACACAAATGGAGAAGTACCTATTGAGGATTTTTGGGTGATTCTATCTACCCAAAGAGAAAATAATAGTGCTTTGTGCCAATTTTTATGGTTTTGTTCTATAGTTCGTTAGATGATTCTGATAAGGTTTTTATTTGTAGATTCAGCTAATCCATTACCTTGTGGATAATAGTTAGCTGAGTATTTTAATTTAAAACCTCTTTTCAAAGCAAATTCTATCATATAATTTCCGAAAAAGTAAGATGCATTATCAAATATCAAAGCTGATGGGAGACCAAACCTGGTGATTGTGAACTAATCAAAAAAATCTATAATAATTTTTGTATTAACCACCTTTAATGGGAAAAATTCTACCCATTTTGTGAAATAATCAGTTGCAGTTAGAATATACTTGTGCTATTTTGAAGAGTTAGGAGTTATTTCACCTATGATATCTAACCCCCATTGTTCAAATGGTTGTTGGATATTTACTGGCTGTTGTGGAAATGTTGCTTTCCTTTCTCTTCCCACTGCAGTTTGAAATAATTTACATTTTCTCTCATATTCATGTGCATCTTTAAACAGAGTTGGCCAATAGTAACTAGCATGCAGTATTTTATGAGTTGTGGTGTTTCCTCTAAAATGACCTCTCGCTGGTCCATCATGTAATTCCTACATTACTTTTTCAGCTTCAGTTTTTTTCTAAACATCTCAATCATACAGAATCATAATTCTTCCTAAATCACATCATCTATGAGTTGATATTGATTTTTTTTTAAGCCTCAGAGCACACTTTCCTATATAATTGAGATATAATGGGGCATATCCTTTTTTCAAGAAAAATTTAAGATCAACATATTGTGACTAAGAATCATTTAGGCTTACGTTGGCCAATTTTATTTCATTCGATTGATCTTCTTCTATTGGTAAATGAGAGGCTCCAGTTAACATGCTGCAAAGACCTTGTTCTTTAACAATTTTAGCAGGATGTATCTCTACATCATATTCTTGAAGTGCGGTAACCCAATTTTCTCTCTTCTCTCCTACTTCTCGTTGGATTAATAATTGCCTTACTGCTAAGTAAGGTACTATTATTTTAGTATGTGTTTTTAGGAGAAAAGGTCTAAAATGTTTCAAGGCTTTAAATACAGCATAAGCTTGTTTTTCCACAGCTGAATAATTTAATTCAACACCTTGAAGGTTAGAACTAAAAAATGCAATCAGTTCTTCAATGTTTTGATCATTTAATTGTGTCAAAACTGCTGTGTATGATGTATTAGAAGAAAATGTATATAATACAAATGATTTAAGAAAATCAGGAGTTGTTAAATAAGGAGCTTCAATGATGGCTTTTTTAATCAACTCAAAATAATTTCTCTCTTCTTTTCTGATCTGAAAATGAAATTATTTGTATTTTTGTGCAAAGTATTCATTTCCATTTAATTAAGTGTGCAAAGTGTTTGTCATGTCTTGCAAATTAAACAAAGTGTTTTTGGTAATTTTTTTTGAGTTTATGTGTGAGGGAATGTTAATTAAAATTACTATTTAACATCTTGAATCAGAAATACACAGCAAAATAACTTCACCATAACAACACAGCAACATGATGAGGCAGTTCACCCCTCATGGGCTACATCTGCTAGGTCCAAGGCTCCCAATGGGCATGTCCTTGCTATATTATGATGCTCAAATTGGTTTTACAGTGAGAAAAAGGCCTAAAAAGAAAAAATCAGCTATGAAAATGAATTTAGAAGGTAGAAATAAGCTAATAATGACTTTTTTTTTCACCTCAAACAGTGAAGTATAGCCCAATGCAGCTCCATTTTCCTCATGGCCCTTATGGCTCTTCAAGGTTCCCTGAAGAAAAAATGGCTGAAAAAACACCTCTATTGGCTCTAAAACCTATCCAAATGGCTCCAGAATTCTCATAATACCCAAAATTGACCAAAATCTCGTCCAAATTGGTCCAATATTGAATACGTTATGATAAAAACAAGATTATGCCCAATGTCAAGTAAAAACCCCACTAAATGTGGGAGAGCTGTAGAAAGGCGCTCCAAAAATGGCAGATTTTGAAAAAAAGGGTGGAAATGCTCCATAAATGGCGGAAATGTTTAATTCTACATTTAATATTAGGCAGACGGGGTCACATGGGACCCCTGCCGGAACCGCCGAGAAAATTTTAAAACAAATTGTTTGATAGACCATGGCATAAAACTTTATGTGGGCTAGCCACATGGCGAATAACAGTTAACGGTTGGTTCAGATTTGGTAACCACTAGCTTAGCTCCTAGATGCAGGCTCTGGTCACATGAAACATGGTCATGTGTTTTAGGGGGCTCGTCCTTAAGGGTTGGCCCCCTTTGCCGCCCAACCAAACCATTGCAAACTTTAAATAATCTATGTGACCATAGATTGTTAAGTCATACATGGATAGGTGAGTTGGTTGGTCGTTGTGTTGTCTGGTAGGAGGTCTCTGTTTCAAATCTTGTAAAGACCTAAAATTTTTAATATGCCATTTCAATTGACCTGGGGCCACGTGGTAGCCCCTGATTGGTCCGGACAACCAAGGTCAAAGCATAAACCAATCTGCACTTGCCACTTGTCGAACCTTCATTCACCTAGATGGAATATTCCATGGAATATTTTGGGGAATATTCCAAGGAATATTCTTTTTTTAATATTTTCCAAAGTCAAAGTCAACCCTGGTCAAACTGGATTTTAGAAGGTTACTAAAAACTTCAAACCTGCATAACTTTCGCATGCGATGTCAGATTTGAGTGTCATTCACAGTGCTAGAATCGCGGCAACGAGGCCTATCCAGTCATTCAGGTTTCAACTAATTCTGAGAAATTCCAGTTTTGAGCTTTTTTTTCCACTTGGACATGATCACCTGATCACACCTCCCAAATGGGAAGCTTTTGGACTCCAAAAGCTCTCTGATTTACAGAAATTGAAGATGAGGAGACTGATTCTCCACTCTTCCAGCATTGAACCACTGAAATCTTCCTAGCTTCATCAAATTGAGCTTCTCATAAAAAGATAAATTATTCCTTGAATCCACTGACCGACTGTTGCTAAACTTGACTGAATCATAATGCAATTTTTTGAAATTTTCTGAACATAAAATATAATTTGCAGAATACATACTATTTCTACAGTGGTCTACCTTCAAAGAACACTGAAATTGAGATTCACTTTGCCAACTGTCCTCATGGAAAATTTTTGACAAATGAGCCATGTACTTGCGTCGAATCCCGACCAAGTTTCCTCGCCATACCAACCTGCCATTATGAAACCAGCATTGACCCATGCTAAAATTTGTGTCCTCTTTGCTTGCATGATTTTCCATCTTTTGGATTCTTGCACCACTTTGCACTGACACTTTGTTCTTTTCACCGATTGACACCAGAGGCACTTTCTACAACATCTTGTCATCTTCCCAAGACCACTTGCTTTCAGACTGAAACATATCATCATTTACATCAGCAATAACATGAAAAGGATAATGTACAAAATATCTTTTCTTAACCATCAACAAAGTCAAATTTTTACTTGCATTGATAAGCCTTTTCAATTGCCCTACGTTGACTAAAGAAGATTCTAGCTTCTTCTGATGTTCTCTCACAGCAAACTCTTTACCATCCTTGAACAAATGGTACTTGTTCTCATGGCGATGGAAGATCACTTTTCTATCATATAAATATGGACTACCCAACACCACACCTATAATGTCAAGTGGTACCACATCCAGTTCAACCAAATCAACATAATGAGATGTTATGGCGAAGCGCAACATGCACTTTCTTGAGACTTGTAAATTAGCATCCTTGCAAATCCATCCAAGTGGATATGGCTTTGGATGAGGTATGGTCTCAAGTTTCAGCTTCTTGACTAAGTCTTCTGAGATGATATTAGCTTGTGACCCACTGCCAAATAGTGTGTCTATCTTTGTGTTTTTGGCTACATGAAACAGCTCTATCCTCCTTTCTTCATTTTGAGCTTCTATGTGACAGTTTAAAGTACTAGAACTGGGATTTGTTTCATTTACAATCTCTTTACCCTTTATGTTCTTTGGTACCATGGCTATGCTTTTAGTTTCATCACCTGATTCAGACCCTAAGTCTTGTTCAACAGTTGCAACAGTTTTGCCCTTTTCTTTGGCCTTATATTTGTTTTTGAATTTATCTGGTTTCAGCTCCGGATGAAGCTTCCAACAATGGTCTTCATCGTGGCTTTTTTTGGAACATTTTTTACAAAATAACTTTCCTTTTTATTTCCTATAGTTTGCATTTCTTTTCCTCCCTTTGCCTTTGAATTCACTATCCATATTCCCATCAAAAGATTGTTTCCCTCTAGCCTTTAAATGCGTAGCTTGTACACAAACTTCGTCTACACTAGTAGGATTGAACATAAGGATAATATGCATAAGATAATTGTGTAAACCACCTATATATTTCAGCAAGGTATCTTGACTATGAAAATCAATTCCAAGTAGTAAAGCCCTTCTTCTAAACTCTTGAGTGTAATCTTGAACACTTTTTCCTTTAAGTTGTCTAAAAATTTTCCAATTCATGATAGCCTTTTGTAAATGAGCTAATGGATAAAATTTTTGCTTAATTGCGGAAATAAATTCAGCCCATGATAAAGTGATCTTACCACGTTTTTTAATTTCATCCTTGGTCTTGGCTTCCCACCATACCAATGCTACTCCTTCCATTCTTAAAGAGGCTAACTGAATCTTGGTGTCGTCTTCATGAAGGTTTTGTATCCTCAAGTAAACTTCCAAATTTCTTATCCAATTTTCAAGTTTCTCTACATTGACTTCACCGTTAAACATAGGAAACTCAAATTTAACATCAAGCTTTAAACATTGACTTTTACCAGTGGTTTTAGACTTGTGATTTTGATTCACTGAAGTTGAGGATGACGATGTAGAGGAAGAGGATGAATATGGGGTGGTGGATCACCATTTCCTCCGTGTCTTTTCTTTGAATTGTCATCACTTTTATTTTCTCCTGAAGAACCCTCTCCTTCTTTCTAGTTTTTAGACCCTTCTCCAACAAACTATCATTCCTTTCTTGGTAGAGTATCCTTACGATCTTTGTCATCTCTAGGAAAGCTTTTCGGAATACATGTTCCTATTCTTTGGGATCCATATCCTCAGGAGCTTCTCCCTCTCTTGAAGACATTCTTGAAGCTACTTCTATAGCTCTTGTAGGTGGCTCTTTGACCCTTCTTGGTTGTGGATTAATTTTTACACTAACCAAATGTCCTTCACCTCTCTTGAGTTTAAGCCTAGTAAGCATCAAAACTTGCAAACAATCAACTATATGTTTGCACAAAACAAATGTTGAGTAAAAATATAGCTCCTAAGGCTAAAATCCTTAGCTCTGATACCATCTGATCTGAAAATGAAAGTATTTGTATTGTTGTGCAAAGTATTCATTTCCATTTAATTAAGTGTGCAAAGTGTTTGTCATGTCTTGCAAATTAAACAAAGTGTTTTTGGTAACTGTTTTTGAGTTTATGTGTGAGGGAATGTTAATTAAAATTATTGTTTAACATATTGAATTAGAAATACATAGCAAAATAACTTCACCATAACAGCATAGCAACATGAAGAGACAGTTCACCCCTCTTGGGATACATCTACCGAATCCAAGGCTCCCAATGGGCATGTCCTTACTATATTATGATGCTAAAATTGTTTTTACAGTGAGAAAAAGGCATAAATAGGAAAAAACACCTGTGAAAATGAATTCATAAGGCAGAAATAAGCTAATAATGACTTTTATTTCACCTCAAACAGTGAATTATAGCCCAATGCAACTCCATTTCCCTCATGGCCCTGATGGCTCTCCAAGCTTCCCTGAAGAAAAAATGGCTAAAAGACACCTCTTTTGGCTCTACAACCTATCCCAATGGCTCCAGAATGCTCATAATACCCAAAATTGACCAAAATTTCGTCCAAATTGGTCCAATATTGAAGAATTTTTGATAAAAACAAGATTTTTCCCAATGTCAAGTAAAAACCCCACCAAATGTGGGATAACTATGGATAGGCGCTCCAAAAATGGTGAATTTTGACAAAAAGGGTGGAACTTGTAATATTCCCACTTTAGCACACAACTAAATGGAATATTAAATTTTATTTTTATCACCTAGCAGCTAAATAAATGGGTAAGGAAGCCAATGCACATTAAAAACATGAATAAAGTTCCTCATAATGTGAAAGGGTATAGTCATAAGAGCTGGATTTCAAACCCTTATGTGTGAAAGGGGACATCTGCATGGAGACAAGGTCAAGTTTGACCAAGTCAACAACGCTGGGATAGGAGGTGGAGAACACTTTGAGAGACAACGTAGTATGAATGGGAAGAGGTTTATTTGGTGAAGGAAACCCTAATGAGTGGGACCCATGGAGAAAGGGATTTCAATTTTTTAAAAGGAGGGCAAGGCAGCCATTATTATTCATGCTTTAGATTATTGATTTCATTATCTGTTTAGACTTTTTGCATTCTCCTGTTGTTTAGCAGAGTTGCAGTGCTGCTTAGCACAAGGATTTCCTATTTAGGAATCCTTCTCCTTCCTTGAGAGGCCTCTTGGAGGAGTGTACTGATTTGCCTCACATCTAGGCTTGAGGCCAAGCATCCTCCTTCAGCTACAGCGTTATTTCTGCAGCAGTATAACATTGTGTTGCAGGGTGTTGCAATGAGGGTCCACAACACCACTTCCAGCACTTGTTTTTCAGAGGAGGAGTCTCTCTTTCCTTTGAGAGATCAGTTGGGAAGCCCTTGGAGCCTATTGCAGATCTTGGCACTTGGACAACACTTTTTCTTGCACCTACAACACAATATCCCTCAATGACTGCATTAATTTAAGTTGGTATTTGCAGTGAGGGTTTGCAGTGATTGTCGGAGGGTGAGATCTTCAGTGTTAGGATCAGCTTTTCACTCGGAAGATCCATTGGAGGTGATCTATTTATCTAATGCATCATCTTCAGCTATCTCCATCCATTTCTAGTTCTTGAGTTGCAGCTGCTACCCTGCAACTCCAGCATTTTGCAGTTTTTCATATCTCAGCCAATCCTTCCAAGATTGTCTTGAGATAGTGTTTGGGAGGATAGATCTTCACTCCCAATGTTGTATGATCCATCTGTATGAAAATGTATAATATTTCAAATTCCCATGTAGTAGTGTACCCTCTATGACTGCGCAATACATGTTCATGAGCATTTTGCAATAGAGCAGCATTCCATCTTTCTCACATGTATTTATGAGAGGCTTGTTTGCCTTGATCATTTGAGTTGTATTGTACATGTTTGCTGTTGATTTACATAATAAAATGGCTCCATGGTTTCCATACATTTTTGTATTATGTTGTTCACTGCTATTTCCATTTTATGTTTATGTATTGTTGGATCTCCAACTTTGGAATATCTTAGGATACTCTCATTGTTGTAGAATTTCCCTATTTTGGGATATTACAGTGGTATCAAAGAATAATCTTGGTTCAGCCTGTGGAACTCAGCCATGATGCTATCAAGAAAAGATAAGATGAAGACTCCATTCTTTGGAGGAAAGAAGGAGGACAGGCTTTCAAATCTTATTCCTAAATCTGTACAAAGCATTCAAGGAGATCTCAAGAAGATTAGAAGGGAGATGTCCATAGAATATCCAAGAGTGTTTGAATCTGAGTCAAACTCTAGAATTTCACATCATGAGTGTGATCATTCAGCCACACACATTGATGCACAGCGCAGTCACATGCCCGGAATTTCCATGAGAGAAATGGAAGGAGAAGGAATGACTAGGAGGGAAACTCTTAGTGATTTTCTGCAAGAGTATGAGTCTCAAACTCAGAAGTTTAGAGACCATGTCACTTTCCCATAACTATGCAAGATCAAGGTGAAGAGAAGTAAGCATCATGATCGGGGTAGATTATTCCTATCTACTTTTGATGGTTCACCTACATGTTCAGCCGGAGCTTGGGTGGAAGAACTAGACACATTTTTGCAGCAGCACCAAATTTCTGAAGATAAAGCCATCAGAGTTGCAGCACTGCATCTTAGAGGTAAGGCCTATTCATGGTGGATATTTGAGTCTTTCTCTTTGAAAAATGAAAATACTTCTTCTTATGCAAGGTTTATTAAAGCATTGGTGGGAAGGTTTGATGGAAAACTTTCTACAACACATGTGGAGAAGTTAAACAAACATAAACAAACAAAACCCTTGCATGTGATGGAGAAAACTATAAACTCAGATCCACTTCAGAAACCCATGGAGTAGACTAACATCTTGCATCATACCTTGTTAGAGGCACAACCACTATCGCATATTCCTAAACAAGAGGGAATGGGGATCTCTTTTTCAAAAGAGGATAAAATACTTGGGAGATTGTCCATACATGTTGATGAGGAGGAGGGAAATAGCACTGTCATGTCTAGAGTTTATCTAGCACCTCATGTAGAGGAAGAGGGAGATCTTGCTCCAACTAGAGGGATTCTTATATCATTGCAAGAAATTCCCCAGGATCTCACATGTGGAGATCAAGGCACAACTCATGATTTACTTGTGCCTTTGATAGAAGGATGTAAACCTATGGAGATACAAGGAGGAGATAGGGAGGATGACCAGCATCATGTGATGAGGAGCACACACCCCTGTCTATTTCATGAGGTTGATGCACCTAAGAGGGATACTGGATTATGCAATGATAGCAGGGAAAAATCTTTCCATACATATATTCAATCCAATCTTGATGAGGATGTCTCATTGCATGGAGACATTTCACCAAGGAGACCACCAGATCAGCAGATGATGAGAGATGCTTCACATTTTGAGGCACCATTCATTGATTTCAGAGGAGTGGAGACCTTGGGAGGTCATTGTATAGTGTTGAGAGTCTTGGGTAGACTCAAAGAGGAGAGAGGCATTCTCTCAACATCATCTTTACCCACTCTCATTTCTGATTCTGCACTATGGCAGAAGCAGCAGGGGAAGGATAACAGCTTTCCAACTTGCATCTTTGGCATGGGAGATGTCAAAGAGGAGGATGACCATATGACATATTTTTTTCATGAGAGATCATCAGCGATGTCACTATGGAGGATAGATCCATATTGGAACTCCCAACTGTTGGTGGAGTATGCCAAGGATCTTTTCACTTGCATGATATTGGATGACCCGTTGCATGAGCAGGGATATTTAGTCAGAGATGGGGTCATATACTACCATGGTAGGATCTTCTTATCTGGAGCTTCCAAGTTCAAGGAGAAGTTGATACAAGCAGCTCATAAAAATTTCCTTTTCAGCCACACTTATTGTATGAGAGCATACCACACCATCATGGAGGGGTATTTTTGGGAAGGATTTGAGGAGGAGATATATCAGCATTTGTGGAGATGCATGGATCATGTAGAGATGGAGGAGATAAACAACTATTTGAAAGAGATAGCACATCCACCTCTTTCCTCTTTGAGGATGAGAGGAGACTCATCTATGAGCCACCTCATTTGTATGAGCAAAGTATATGGTGAGGGTATTATTTGTTTTCATAATTATTTGTATAATGTATATATGCATCCCTTAACCATATATGTGCGGGATATTGCTCAAGGAAGGAACATTCTTCCTTCTAGACCTCATGGTCTACTTGAGGCCATGAGAATTATTGATGACCACTCCCTAGGAGGACTAGGGGAGGAGATGTATTATGGAGAACATGCTCACTTTATACCATACATCATTCACTTTCTCCAAACATATGAGGAGAGTGGGACAACAAGAAATGGTTGAGAAAACCACACTTTTTGTCACTCTCTTTTGCAATTGAGGGTCAAACTGCATTGGTTACATTTGAGGGACCATTTTCCTTCTCCCATGCTACATATGGCAGCAATTATGGTTCTCATTATAGTTCCTTATGTAGTTTTTGTTCTCGTTTTTATTGGGAGCATGATTGGGGGAATGTCACATTAGTTGGATGTGTCCCTTAGGGGAGAGATTTCCCACATTGTTTGCATTGCATGTTCTAATGGGAGCATGAGAGGTAGTATGGCCACCATATCCAAACATTTGTTCTTTTATGATGTGAACCATGGGATTGATTGGATGCCATATGATGGTGACTTCCAACTCATCACATATGAGGTGATTTGGGCTAGCATGCTTTATAATGTTGGAGGAGAGATCCTTGGAGGTCCAGTCTTCATCTTGCCACTTGAGGGAAATATTATTACAGTCCAAGATCAGAATATACTCTGCACTTATCCTAAGTGGAGAGGAGGACAACGTGGGGTAGGTTATTTTGTCTACCAAGATCAGATTTTCAGCCCACCTACATTGCAGTAGCCAAAGGTGGAAGAGGATTTTCAGGAGTTGCCATGTTGGGAGGTAACTCATTTTGTATGGATGATTTCTTGGGGATGGGAGCTTCATATGGGGATGGTAGATCCCAATTCATATCAGACCTCATGCCTCAAGAAGGCCCCTCAGTTTTATCTTTGCAGATGCTTGAGGATAAGCAACATTTGGGAGGGGAGGACTGTAATATTCCCACTTTAGCACACAACTAAATGGAATATTAAATTTTGTTTTTAACACCTAGCAGCTAAATAAATGGGTAAGGAAGCCCATGAAAATTTAAAAAATGAATAAATTTCCTCATAATGTGAAAGGGGATAGTCATAATTTCTGGATTTCACACCCTTATGTGTGAAAGGGGACATTTGCATGGATACAAGGTCAAGTTTGACCAAGTCAACAGCGCTGGGATAGGAGGTGGAGAACACTTTGAGAGACAACGTAGTAGGAATGGGAAGAGGGTTATTTGGTGAAGGAAACCATAATGAGTGGGACCCATGCAGAAAGGGCTTTCAATTGTTTAAAAGGAGGGCAAGGTAGCCATTGTTATTCATGCTTTAGATTATTGATTTCATTGTCTATTCAGACTTTGTGCATTCTCCTATTGTTTAGTAGAGTTGCAATGCTGCTTAGCACAAGTATTTCTTGTTTAGGAATCCTTATCCTTCCTTGAGAGGCCTCTTGGAGGAGTGTACTGATTTTCCTCACATCCAGGCTTGAGGCCAAGCATCCTCCTTCAGCTACATCGTTATTTCTGCAGTAGTATAACATTGTGTTGCAGGATGTTGCAGTGAGGGTCCACAACACCACTTCTAGCACTTGTTTTTCAGAGGAGGAATGTCTCTTTCCTCTGAGAGATAAGTTCGGAAGCCCTTGGAACATATTGCAGATATTGGCATTGGCCAACACTTTTTCTTGGACCTACAGTGCAGTATCCCTCAGTGACTACATTATTTTCAGCTGGTATTTGCAGTGAGGGTTTACAGTGATTGTCGGAGGGTGAGATCTTCAGTGTTAGGATCAGCCTTTCACTTGGAAGATCCATTGAAGGAGATATATTTATTTGATGCAACATCTTCAGCCATATCCATCCATTTCCAGTTCTTGAGTTGCAGCTACTACCCTACAACTCCGACATTTTGCAGTTTTGCATATCTCAGCCAATCCTTCCAGGATTGTCTTGAGATAGTGTTTGGGAGGATAGATCTTCACTCCCAATGTTGTATGAGCCATATATATGTAGATGTATGATATTTCACATTCCCATGTAGCATTGTACCTTCTATGACTGTGCAGTACATGTTCATGAGTATTATGCAATAGAGCAGCATTCCATATTTTTCACATGTATTCATGAGAGGCTTTTTTGCCTTGATCATTTGAGTTGTATTGTACATGTTTGCTGCTAATTTACATAATAAAATGGCTCCATGGTTTCCATACATTTTGGTATGATGTTGTTCACTGCTATTTGCAGTTTATGTTTATGTATTGTTGGATCTCCAACTTTGGAATATCTTAAGATATTCTTGTTAGTCATCAGTATTTTTCACCTATTGATGATGACTATTTTTTGAAGCCAATTTTTCTAGCAGCTGATCTCCAATTTTTCAAATTTGTCAGCTAGAAAACACCCCTAAACATTTTTCCCTCCTACCTTTTCAATCAGCCTATGATGAGAAAAAACCTAATTTTCAAGCCCTATCTAGTCTCAATCATACAAAATTTTCCATCAGCTGTCATAAGCTAAAGTCATCTACTGTCATTCACCCTCATCCCCGGCTCATTCATTAACCAACTGATTGATAATAATGTCAGCTACCCTACCTATGGTCATATCTCATCTTGAGATCTGATCATACCAAAGAGAATACTCCAAATATGTCAAAAATCTCCCCTAAGTTAGGTAGTGGCGCTTTAGAAAATCCTCCCTTGGCAAACTATCCTAAGCCAAAAGAACCTGTGTCTAATACCAACCAGTCATATATGGCCCTCCTATTCTGCAAACAAAGCTTGATACACCCTTAGGTCGCGCCACTAAAAAGTCTTGATGTCTCAGCAGTGCATATGCCAAAATCCAAACTGATATTAGGTGGATTTACAGTGTTTCAGTGTCTTTTTCAAAAGCAGAGATGTTCAGGTATTCCAGAAGACATTGTCAAGAAAAACATGAGAAGACAGTTGCTTCTCATATTGTTTTGAGCCTGGGATAAGAGTACTGGACAGAGAGGTAATTCAATGAGCTTCTACAAACACAGTAAAAAAGGTTAGTGACTAATGACTAGAAATTAATACTCTACAGGTACAATTCATGTTGCTCCTAGGGTCAAAATATGCATAAGAGTATTCTATCAACATGATACACATCTCAGAGCATGCCCCTCATGGAATATTGTCAATTTTTCATTTTTATTACTTACTGTGACATACCAAGCAGAGATAGGCACTACAAGGAAAGATAACACAGTTTGAGAAAGGGATGAAATGTCACTTGTTGTTAACCTCCTCCAAACATGAGCAGAGGGTTGGTTGACTGTGTAAAACCTCCTCCATTTAAAAGCAGATGGTTAGGTCATATGATGAAGGCCTCCTTCATTTAACAAGCAAAGGGTCAGGAACAGAGGTATGGCCTCATTCAAAGAGCACAAGACTAACAATGCTGCAAATTGCCTAAAAAACTTGTTTAACACCTTTTTCTCCAATAGATGAAACCACTAACACAACAGTGGTGTTTCAAGGGGTGCTTACATAGTTTCACTGTTGAAAGACAAAATTGAAATGCAGTGGGAAACAACTGAATTATTGTGAGTAGAAAAATGGTGTTAAACATAGGCCATGTGGTGACATTATGGTATTCAAAGAAGCTTTGTTTTTCTTCTATCAACGGTCTCCTTCAAAGAGTAAACAAAGGCTAGAATGCCCAAACTTAGAACAACCTCGTCAAAATGACAAAAAGATAGATTAAGCCTTGCTTCTGAAAGAGACTTTTGCAAATGAATATACAGAGACAGTATGTATGAGGAAAATCTATGACACCATGATTCAATTCCATGACATCATTCAAAGGAACAAGGCATACTACAGCCATAAACTAGAACTTTTTATGAACATATGAAAGAAATCTGCTGTTGCATATAATTGCATTAAGGGGATTTAAAGGATTTTCTCTTTGATAGACAGATATAGGTAAAATCTAGGTGAGTGCAAATGAGGTTCTTCATCCACAGTCAAAGGATGCATCTACAATCCTTGATATGGCTTTGAGCAGGGTTTCCTTTAAAAGATAGAAATGGAAAAAAGGTGACAGGGTTATTTTCTCAATGAAGAAACAGTGAAAAGGCAGTGAAAGGGGTTTTGTTTCTTAAAGAAGCCTTTTACTTCAACGAAAGCCATGAATATGGCGTCATTCAAAAGTAGCATCCACAGCATTTAAATCTTGATCGTATGGGTCTTTGTAATGTTTTAAAAGGTGAATTGCGTTTTGTTACGACCAAAAATCCTTTTCAAAAGGCATCCAAACCCTTACAAGTAAACACAAGGGTTTGTAAGTTCATTTGAGTTATAAAGGCAGAGGAGACTGTTGCAAAGTCCCATTTGAAATTTCAAAACGCAAAGTAAACGCTCCCCTGGCTGCTCACTGAAGAAAACAAGAGGTTTCGAGCTTTTTCAAGATTTTCAGCGCTTAAGGCCTACGCAACGTGCCTGTAGTTTTGTGCGGCGCGCCTGTGAGTGAAAATACAAAGGAGTTCAACGGTTGCGCGGCGCGCCTGTGTGCCTGTTCACCAACCGCCCGAACAACCGACCCAACAACTTGCATTGCACGACGCCCTCTGCAGCGAACGTGCCACTCCTATTTTAATGTCCAAAACACCTTCAAAGACTCTTTGGACCTGCTCAATAAATCAACCAAGGTCCATAAGCATTATTCAAGGTATTCTCCATTTCTTCTTGGTAGTTTTTGAAATCTTAAAGGGGTATTGATGCCGTTTTCTCCAAGGAACAAATAGTGTTAAAGAGGGTGGGGTTTTTGGTCAAAAATCAAAGATTTTTTGTTTACTGTGGTTGTCAAACATTCACACAGTGATAGGCAAAAGTGTTTGATCAGTTTTAGAGAGCCCTAGTTGCCTTAAAAAACAGTGATATCCCACAGTTGCTACAAGGAGCAGACTTTGTTAAAAACTCAGAGGATAAAACAGTGGATGAAAAAGGAGGATTGTTATATCAATTTGAAAACTCTTCTGGTTTTATTAAAAAGCCAAAACCATACACAAATTACTAGACATAAATACAGAGTTGTAGAGGTCTCAAGTTGGCTGGAAGGTGGCCTAACAGTGTTAAAACAAGAACAAACTTTGTCTGCAAAATCAAAGGGGAAAACACTGATTATAAGGTGAAGACTTGGTCATATAAAGTGTCCTCTATGTGTTGTGAAATAGTGAACTTTGTGTAGCCACCAGAGTTCCAAAAACAGAGTGTGTTGAAAGGTTTTTTAAGTCAGCTGAGGGTGTCTTTTTTACTTTGTAAAGAACAGTGAATAGCAAAAGAACAATTTTTGGAGGAAAGGTGTTGTTGTTTTTGTCAAAACACAAGAGTTCTTTCTTCACTAAGAGACCACAAACACATATTTTCAAGACCTTTCCCAAGCACAATGATAAATTGAATTTTTCTTTTTCATTTAACAAGCACTTGTTGATTGGCATCTAAGAGGCACAGTGACTTATAAGGAGGGAAAAGTGTGGTGTTGGGAAACCATTTTAAAAAACCATTTGAGACAGTTTGTCTTAGTCAAATAGCAAAGAGTATCCAAAACAAAAATGCCTCCCTGTTAGGTCCCTATATTACTAGTATAGTCCCTTATTGTTGTTAGTGTAACCCCCTTATTGTTATTATTGTACCCTTGTAACCCCCATTTTGCTATTATTGTGCCCTTAAATCATTATTGTTAGGTCGGCTAGGATTACATTATGGCCCCATGGACTCCTATATATAGAAAGGAGGTTTTGTAAATTGTATCATCCAAGATTTGTTGATTTATGTAATGTATTGGAGGTTTCCCCCTCGAAGTGGCTTATTTCTAAGGCGTTGATATCTCTTTTCTTCTATTTTTGGAGCTGGTTACTCAACATTTGGTATCAAATCTTTGGATTCTAGGGTTTCGCTGCTTTAAACAGGTCATCGTGGCATTTTCACTATAACTTTTTTTCTACGAAGTTTCAGAATGATGAAATTTTTAGGGTGCGAAGCCGAAATCCTGAGGAATATTTTCTAAAAATTTCAGAGCTTGGTTTGCAAATTTTTAGGAGATATGATCTATGGAAGTTAGGTCTTTTTTTAGGCTCCTAAACAAGTCATCGTGGCATTTTCGCTACAAATTTTTTTCTACAAAGGTTCAGAATCTGAAATTCATATGGTGCAAATTTGAAATCCTGAGGAAATTCTTCAAAACATTTCAGAGCTTGGTTCGCAATATTTTTGGAGATATGATCTGTGGAAGGTAGTGTTTGTTCAGGCTCCTAAATTTCTTCTCAAAGAGGTGATCGTGGGAAACGTTCAATAACTCTCTGTCTGGGCATTGGATTGGAGTGTCGTAACAATTGGTCGCAAGTACACGGATTCTAGTTTCTTGGCTATCAATTTTAGAGACAAAGGACGAAACAGTGACACGTGGCAAGTCGTACAAGTTCGCTCTACTGAACCAGTCCATAATTAGGTCATTGTGGGAGATTGGACACAACTTTGTCTTGGAGAATCCAAATCAGGTCAGAACTGTTGCATTTGAAATATAATTCAGAGGGCTACATCGGTACTGAAATTCAGATATTGAAGTGCTACAATCACAGATATAATACAATTTCAATATCGAGCTCCTCAAAAGCAAGAAAAAGGTGTGTATTTTTTTCTGAATTGCATAAGTCTTGTTTGAAGAATCAATTTGAATTGATTCCAAGGGCATATTGTAGAATAGATATCAATATTGGGTTCTAAAAGATGCCCCGTAAAAATAATTCAACACCCATTAAGCCTTCAGAAGGCTCTACTATGACTCATGAAGATGAAGAATTGCAACATGATCTATCAAAATTACAAGAGTAAGTGCAACAAATTTCACTCTCGCAAAGAGCAACAAAAAATAAAATGGAAGTTTTGAAGAAAGGCATGGAAGCTAAGATGGATGGCATGCAAGCTAAGATGGATGGCGTGGAAGCTAAGATGGATGACATGAAATACATCGTGGAAAACATGAAGAATGATCTAAAAATAGACATCGAAGGTTTGACAAAGTTGATACAAGAAATGTTTCCTAATGGTGAAAAGATAGTAGAAGAACCTCATGATGAGAACAAAATCAATGTTAATCGTGATTTCATAAACTCTAATGTTGGCGGGAAGAACCACCATATTCCAAAAATGGATATGAGGAAGTTTGATGGAAAGGATTCTGTAACATGGATACTACATATGGAGCAATATTTTGATCTCCATAATGTGCAAAACACACAAAAGGTACGCATTGCAACTTTACATTTAGAACAAAATACATTTGTATGGTATCGATGGCTTTGCTCCCGTAAAAAAATTGTCACTTGGTCAATTTTTACGGAGGAAATGATAGCACATTGTGAGGATACAAAGAGCAACACCTTCTTTAGCCAATTGATAAATCTCAAACAAAAGGGTTTAGTGGGGCAGCACATTGAGGACTTCCAAAAATTGAATATAAGGGTAACTGATATTCCAGAGGAACAGAGGATCGATCTCTTCATAGGCACTTTAAAGGATAACATCCAACATGAAGTTCGTGTTTTGGAACCGGATTCATTGGAGAAGGCATTCAGGTTGGCAAGAAAAGTTGAATGTAAAATAATGGCGACAAGGGAGCCTACCACTCAATTCTATAAAGAAGGAAGTGTTGCTACGTCTAGATTTCCACAACCTACAAGGTTGACACCACAACAATTGGAAGAAAAAAGAGAAAAAGGGCTTTGCTACAGTTGTGATAGCAAATACACTAAAGGTCATAAGTGTGTTGAGAAGAAATTATTTTACATAGATTGTGAAGAGGAAGAAGAAAATGAACAAGAAGAGGATATACACCAGGAACCAGCCCTAGAAGAGGAAGAAATGAATCCGACCATATCGTGTAATGCACTGGCAGGAATTACCACTTCTCAAACTCTCAAGATAGAAGGACATATCAAGAAGAAAAAATTAATAGTGTTGATTGATTCAGGTACCACCCATAATTTTATTCATTGTAAGGTAGCCAAGGAATTAAATTATTTCCTATACCCAGCACCAGAATGTCAAGTGATGGTTGCAAATGGAGGAACTATAAATTTCTCTGGAAAATGCCATAATATAAAGCTAACCATGGGGGAATATGTATTGACTAGTCCAATGCTTTCCATTCCTATGGGAGGTGCTGATGTTGTACTAGGAGTACAATGGTTACAATCTTTGGGGACGGTAGCTTTTAATTTTCAAGAACTTTTCTTGAAATTTTTTTCAGAAGGAAAGGAAGTTGAATTACGGGGTATTGCGGGGAAGCCGGGAAGGATAATAAGCTCTAATGTCATGACAAAGCTTCTAAAGAAAGAACAGCGAGGCGTAATTGCACAATTATGCTCACTAGAAGTTCCAACATCAAAATCATCTATTTCTGCAGATCTCCAACAAGTCTTGGACAATCATTCCAAGGTGTTTGAAACTCCCAAAGGACTCCCACCTATTCGTGATCATGATCTTGCTATTCATTTGATTCCAGGAAGTGTTCCTCCAAACATCAGGCCTTATAGATATCCTTACTTCCAAAAGAGCGAAATTGAACGTATGATTGTAGAAATGTTAGAAGCGGGTATAATTCAACCTAGTCAAAGTTCTTTCTCTGCTCCTGTAGTATTGGTACACAAGAAGGATGGATCATGGCGAATGTGTCCGGATTATAGGGGGCTCAATAAGCTCACCATTAAAGATAAATTTCCCATTCCTGTGATTGATGAATTATTGGATGAATTACATGGAGCAATTTATTTTGCCAAGTTGGATCTTCGTTCAGGATATCATCAAATTAGAATGAAGACTGAAGATATTCCAAAAACAGCATTTCGAACTCATGAGGGTCATTATGAATTTTTGGTCATGCCTTTTGGCCTTACCAATGCACCTTCTACATTTCAAAGGTTGATGAATTCCATTTTCAAACCCTTCCTTAGAAAATTTGTGCTAGTATTTTTTGATGATATACTAATCTATAGCAGGTCTTGGAAGGATCATGTTGAACATGTTGACGGGGTGCTCAAACTATTGCAGGAGAAACAATTATATGCAAAAAAATCCAAATGTTTCTTTGGAGTACAAGAGGTGGAATATCTGGGTCATATTGTATCTCACGAGGGTGTTAAAGTAGACCCTAACAAAATTAAAGCCATTAAGGAATGGAAAGTCCCCACATCCATAAAGCAGTTGCGAGTGTTTCTCGGGTTAACAGGGTATTATCGCAAGTTTGTTAATAATTATGGGAGAATAGCAGCACCTCTAACAACATTATTGAAGAAAGATGCATTTTCATGGACTCCTGAAGCAACTAAGGCCTTTGAACATCTTAAAGAGGCAATGTGCCTAGCATCGGTCTTAGCTACGCTAGACTTCACAAAAAACTTTATTGTGGAATGTGATGCCTCAGGAAATGGAATTGGTGCAGTTTTAATGCAGGAAGGAAGACCCATTGCTTTTGAAAGTCGTCCAATCAAAGGAAAGTATTTACAGAAACCTATTTATGAGAAGGAAATGTTAGAAATACTGCATGCACTAAAGAAATGGAGAACTTACCTAATGGGAAGACACTTCAAGGTAAAAACTGGTCATGATAGTCTTAAACACTTTTTGGAACAAAGAATATCTTCAGAAGAGCAACAAAAATGGGTTACAAAGATGTTGGGTTATGACTTTGAAATAATCTACAAAAAAGGAAAGCTTAATGTTGTTGCAGATGCACTCTCAAGAAAGAATGAAGAAGTGGAAGCATTGCTTTGTGCCATTTCTATTATCCAACCAGATTGGATAACCGAAGCAAGAGATGAATGGAAGAAGGACAAAGATGTATGGACACTCATTTAAAAGTTGCAGCAAGATCCTAGTACATCTGATACATTTAGTTGGAAAAATGATTCCTTATGGTACAAAGATCGCTTATATCTTTGTAATAATTTCCAACTAAAACAAAATATTCTTCTGGAATTGCACACTTCTCCTTTAGGAGGACACTCAGGATTTTTAAAAACTTACCACAGGGTGAAGAAAGAATTTTTTTAGGATGGCCTTAAATCTGATATTCAAAAGTTTGTGGCGGAATGTTTGGTTTGCCAGCAGAATAAAGTGGAGACAATTAAGACCCCGGGACTTCTACAACCTCTATCCATTCCAAGTCAGCGTTGGGAGGAGATTTCAATGGATTTTATCACAGGTTTACCTAAGTCTGAAGGAAAGAATGTCATCATGGTGGTAGTTGATAGACTTACCAAGTATGCACACTTTTGTGCATTAGCTCATCCATTTAAAGCAAGTACAGTTGCTACTACATTTGTGGACAGAATTCAAAAGCTACATGGAAGCCCAAGGGTTATTGTGAGCGACAGAGATCCCATTTTTACTGGAAATTTTTGGGCGGAGTTATTTTCTTGTTTGGGTACTCAATTAGCTCATAGCTCATCTTATCATCCTCAATCTGATGGTCAAACTGAGATAGTAAATAAAATTTTGGAAGGATATCTTCGTTGTTTTGTATCTGATAAACAAACACAATGGGTCAAGTGGTTACCTCTCGCTGAATGGTGGTATAACACTTCCTTCCATACTGCAGCAAAAATGACCCCATTTATGGCACTTTATGGATATCATCCACCATCCATCACATCATCTTTAAGGAAAATTCGAAGGTTCAAGCAGTGGAAGATCACATCGAGCATCAGCAAGAAGTTCTCCAACTCTTAAAGGATAACCTGAATTTGGCACAAAATCGAATGAAACAACAGGCAGATCAACATCGCAGCGAGAGAAGTTTTGATATAGGAGATTGGGTATTTTACGGCTACAACCATATAAACAAATGTCCCTCAAGCAAGCTAAGAAGGATAATAAATTATCGCCAAAGTACTATGGTCCTTACAAGGTGTTGCAAAAGATTGGTACTATGGCATACAAATTGGAGCTTCCTGCTTCTTCGCGAGTACATCCAGTTTTCCATGTTTCATGCTTTAATAAGGTTATAGATGAAAATCTTCCAGTTCAAACAATATTGCCAGAACTTGATGAGGAAGGAAAAATCATATTGGAACCTGAAGCGGTCATGGAAACAAGAACTCGACAACTACGGAATCGATCAATTTCAGAGTGTCTCATCAAGTGGAAGAACTTACCCACTGAAGATTCTACATGGGAGGATGAGAATTTTATACAGAAGCACCCAGATCTACTTAAGCGTTGAGGACAACACTTTTTTGAAGGAGAGGGGCATGTTAGGTCCCTATATTACTAGTATAGTCCCTTATTGTTGTTAGTGTAACCCCCTTATTGTTATTATTGTACCCTTGTAACCCCCATTTTGCTATTATTGTGCCCTTAAATTATTATTGTTAGGTCAGCTAGGATTACATTGTGGCCCACTAGGATTACATTATGGCCCCATGGACTCCTATATATAGAAAGGAGGTTTTGTAAATTGTATCATCCAAGATTTGTTGATTTATATAATGTATTGGAGGTTGCCCCCTCGAAGTGGCTTATTTCTAAGGCGTTGATGTCTCTTTTCTTCTATTTTTGGAGCTGTTTACTCAACACTCCTAGGCAAGACAGAAGAAGTGGCCTTCATAGGATTTTTGAACCTGTTTCAACTGAAGAGGTAAATGCTCATCCATCAGTCATGTTTAACTTTCATGAAGTTGGATGTCTAGAGTTTTGTCAAAGGGTTCAGGAGGTGAAAATCTATCTCCCCTTGACACATCTTTATGCTTTGAGATTGCAAGGGAAACACTTTCAGTTGGCAAGCTTGGATTTCAAGTTTTTTCCTAGATCCATTTCCAAAGCTACCAAAATCCCTTATGTCGGGGAAAAGTGGTTTAAACAGAGCTACCTAGACTCAGAATAGTACAAACCCTTTTTGAAGCCGGAGCATCGGGATACATGTCCATCCATATTTCCTTTCTCATATCTGTTGACTAGTTATGCTCCCCTCATAAAGATAATCATGAAATATTTCACATGCGAGGGAATATTTTCTCGGGCCTATGCTTACCATGTCCGGTTGCTCATGCATTTCACAAGAGCCTAATTGTTAAATCTCCCCTTATTCCTCCGTATAAGTATTGAAAATATGGCCTCCACTGTTCAAAAGAAACCTCCCTCTCAGCAGTCAACTTGCCTTTTCCATCATTCCCTCATCAAGATTGTCATTCTTCATCAACTTGAGAAGAAGGGAATCTCTTGGGACACTTTCATTGCACATCCGGATTTTGCCACTATTCCTTTATCCCATGCATCTCCTTCACCTTCCACTCAGCATCTTTCGCCTTCTTCAAGTAAGCCCATTCCCAAGAAGCTCAAATTTCCCATGATTGATGAAGAAGAAGAGCATGATGAAGAAGAGTAGCATGATGAGGAAGAACAACAACATAATGAAGAGGAAGAGCAGCATGATGAGGAAGAGCAGCATGATGAGGAGGAGCAGCACAGTGAGGAAAGGTAGCCTCATGAAGAAAAACACAGTGATGATATGCAACACAGTGATGAAGAAAAGTGCCATGAAAAAGATAAAAACAATGAGGAGGGAAATTATGAGGAAATTTAACAGCTTGATGAGGATTGTGGTAGCCCTCACAGCAGCAAAAATAATGAAGATGAAGCCCAAAACATTGAAGAGACAGAGCCTCAAAGTCCTAAAGAAATCAAGGACAAGAGTAAAGAGGGCAGCCCTCTAAAAGACATGCAAGATGACAGTCAAAGCATTTATGAAGAAACTCAAAACAGTGGCAAGGATGATGAGGGAAGTAGCAAGGGTAAAGAGAAAATAGAGCATGTGCTAGCTGCCTCTCCTAGGAAAGGGGCCATGCTTTCTTCTCCAAAAGTGACAAAGCCCCAGACATCAAGGAAAAGGGTGCCTCAAACTATAACTCCAAATGTTACTAGGGCCCTCCGAAGCAAGGGGAAGTTTCCAAAGCAACCCATTGTCGAATTACCCAAGAGGAGGAAGACCAAGAAGCCCACCCAAAGCATGGGAAAGGAGAAATAAGAAAGAAACCATGAGAAGGAGAGGGAATTTGACATAATTCAGATCCAAAGTGATGATAGCGACAATGAGACCCGAATCCTAGAGTCTCTCTTGATCAATAGAGAAGAACAAATTCATGCTTTGAGGGCAGATCTAGAGAGGTCTAGGAACCTCAATCACTTTTTGCAAACACAAAACAAATAAATGAGTGTCCACATGGCGGTATATGAGACACGGGCCATCAAATATCAAAAAGAGGCCTCCAAGGTGCAAATTAAGTTGGAAGAACTCATGGGCGAGTTCAATGATAGTGGAGATGAAGATTAGCCAAGAAGAAAGAGGCCAAGGACCATGGGACTAAGAAGAGCCTTAGAGAAACAAAAGGAGAAAGAAGCTGCCCTTTTCCAATCTCTTCCTCTCACTACTTTGTTCACCCAAGAGATAGAAAAAAATCGAGAAGCATGGCTTGAGATGGTGAATGATCACTTGGAGAAGAAGTTGGAAAAGGCCAATCGGGATTTGGACCTTCAAAGGAGAATGACCGGGCACTATAAGAAGCTTAATCAGTTCGCCCGACGGAAATTGAAGGCCACACAAGAAAAACTCAAGGAAGCTCAAAAGAGGCGCCCAACACCAAAGATGAATAAAGACACCTCAAAGCTCAAAATTTTGGCCTTAGCTTCTCATCATGTTTCTGAAAACCCTCTAGGGTCATGCTCGCCAAAATTGGGTGAAATTCAACAAGTTTTGGTTTTTTGTCATTTTTGGGCTTTTGACTAAAAATCATGGGCATCGCCATTTCTGTTTGGGACATCCTCAAAGGATGAAAATGGTATCATTGGATGCCATAATTTCAAGGGCATATACTCAGTGATTTTTAGATCAATTGAAGATGATTTGGTCCCCCAAAATGGCAAAAAACACTCACTTTTTCCACACTCTGCCCCGTTTATCAGCAAAGTCTATTTTTTGGGTTTTTACACACAGGTCAGTTTTTGATAGACTTCCAGTGATAATTTTGGATATACCTAAGCATTTTCAAAAAATATACATTCAGAGCTTTCCAACGAGCCATCACAGGCCTCGTTTTGACATCGAGAAGGCTTCCAAAAGTTGCCCACAAGACAGAAGACTTTCTGCTGATATTTTTCTTAAGTATTTTTGTGAAAAATGTACTTTTCTAAATTGACTTTTCCTCATGTGCGTTTAGCTATTTTTGGCCATGGTTAGTTAGGAAAATTCAATTTATTTTCCTTTTTTAGCATTTTTGAGATATTTTATTAGATATTTTGTGCTTTGGGCTTTGCAAAGCCTCAAGGACAAAATCAGATATTTTTGATGGGCCAATGAGCTTGCAAGTTGCATTAGGAGGTTTTCCCTCATCTTGTCCTATATATTCCAAGAGACTTCATGGTAAATAGGGTTGAACTTGATGATATAGAGCAATATATGGTTATACAAGCTTAGAAGAAACACTTTTCTCATGGATTGGATAGTTTCTTGAATGTTTTTGGATGATGAAAGAGGATTGTTGTTGGATTCCTTGACTTGGTAAAATGGTATAGTGTCCCTCTCTGTTATGCTTCTTAGTTTTCACTCATATTCCATGTTCTTTATTGCTATAAGACAGTAGAGAATAGATTTGAGACATGCCCTTGGAGGCACCTCAAATTTCCTGTTTCTTTATAGCTTCTATGTTTTCTTCCTTCTCAGTCATATCAAAGAATCCTTGATTTCTCTTTGATAACTGAAGAAATTTTTTGCTTGTTTCATTTATGGTTTTATGCATGCTAAGTATGATTCATGGTATGCCCTCCTTACTCATGGCTAGTTATAGCTTCACCTCTGAAACCTTTCTTTGATTGTTTGATTGTCATTTGTTGAACCAAGGAGGTCTTGTACTGATCTTGCCCTTTGCCTAAAACTATGCAATCTTGCTTCAAACTTCCCAATAGCTTGAAATACTATGCTTAGGCGTTTCCTCATAGTGATTTGAGTTGTTTGTTTGTCTTAATTGTATTTCCCCAAAGTCTGATAGAAATTTCCTAAAGTTAAATAGTCATATATCTCTATGTATTGCTTGAATGCTTATTTCTATGCATTGATCAGTTTATAGTTACATTTCTCATTATTAATGGTTAGCCCTACCATGCTTATGTCAGCTATTGAAATATTTACGTTTGAAATACTTTGTTATTCCCAAATTTAGTGTCCATCCCATTCCATTTTACCCAAAGATCCATTTTACCTCGATCAAATCGGCCCTTCAACAACCTTGTATCACCATCTGAAAGCTTTCTTGACCTTTTCGACCCCATAGCCCAGTTAATCTGACAACATTTTTATCTATCTTAGTCTTTGATCAGCTCATCCCTCAAAAACCTAAAAAAAAAACCAAAAACCTACTTCATAACTAGCCTAAAATAAAAAACACAAGAAGAAAACACATAGATATCCCTTACACAAATAGAGAGAGCCCTCTTTAAGTCCAGGAAGGCTAGGTCCTTGGGCTCCAAAGATTGGTTTGATGTTACCCTGTCACTTGGCTTGCCAATCAGCCAAATCTTGGGACCTTAACAATTCTCATTGTTGTAGAGTTTCCCTATTTTGAGATATTACAGAACTGCTCCATAAATGGCAGAAATGTTTAATATTACATTTAATATTAGGCGGGCGGGGTCACATGGGACCCCTGCCAGAATCACCGAGAAAACCATTAAAACAAACCGTTTGATAGACCATGGCATAAAACTTTATGTGGGCTGGCCACATGGCGGATAATAGTTAATGGTTGGTGCGGATTTGGTAACCACTGGCTTAGCTCCTTGACGCGGGCTTTGGTCACGTGAAACGTGGTCATGTGTTTTAGGGGGCTGGCCCCCTTTGCCGCCTAACCAAACCATTGCAAACTTTAAATAATCCGCGTGACCATAGATTGTTAAATCATACACGGATAGGTGAGTTGGTTGGTCGTTGTGTTGTCTGGCGGGAGGTCTCTGTTTCAAATCTCGTAAAGACCCAAAAATTTTAATATGCCATTTCAATTGACCTGGGGCCACATGGCGGCCTCTGGGCTTGCCACGTGGCAGCCCCTGATTGGTCCAGACAACCAAAGGTCAAACCATAAACCAATTTGCACTTGCCACTTGTCGAACCTTCACTCGCTTAGATGGAATATTCCATGGAATATTCTAGGGAATATTTTGAGGAATATTCTCAAAATATTCGAAGGAATATTATTTTTTTAATTTTTTCCAAAGTCAAAGTCAACCCTAGTCAAACTGGATTTTTGAAGGTTACTAAAAACTTCAAACTTGCATAACTTTCACATACAATGTCGGATTAGAGTGTCATTCATGGCGCCAGAATTGCAGTGACGAGGCCTATCCGGTCGTTCAGGTTTCAACCAATTCTGAGAAATTCCATTTTTGAGCATTTTTTCCACTTGGACATGATCACCTGATCATTTTCCCCATTTAAAAATTGAATTTTTCTTGGTCATTGACTACAGGGGTAGGATGATTTGGGAAATATCGGGAACAAACCTTTTTACAAAATTAATTTGTCCTAAAAATGATTGCATCTTTTTTTTACTATGCGGTAAAGGGATGTTTTCAATTTCCTGAATCCTATCAGGGTCGATATGGATTCCTTTTTTAGAGACAATGAACCCTAATAATTTACCTTCTGATAAGGCGAAATAACAATTTTTTGGATTCAAAGAAATGATGAATTTTCTACATCTTTCAAAAATATTTTTTAGGTGATTAATGTGATTATTTCTATGCTTAGAATAAATAGTAATGTTATCTATGTATATAACAACTAAGCTATTGATTAATCCTCTAAAATCTATATTCATAGCACATTGAAATGTAGCACCAACATTAATCAACCCAAAAGGCATTTTTTGGTATGCGTACGTTCCCCACTTTGTTCTAAATTTTGTCTTTAATCTATCATCAGGATGTACCATGATCTCATTGTATCCTGAAAATTCGTCGAGAAAAGACATCAATTCAGATCCTACAACTGATTGTAATATATATTCCATGGTAGACATAGGAAAATTATCTTTTTGGAAAGCTCTATTCAAATTTCTAAAGTCAATGCAAATTCTAATGTCTCCATTCTTCTTTCTAATTGGGACCATGTTTGACACCCATTTCGAATGTCTAACAGGAAAATGACTTTGGCTTTGAGCATGTTATTTAATTCAGATTTAATTTGACTTTCTAAGTTTGGATGGATCTTTCTAAGTTTTTGTTGAACTGGCTTATCATCTGAGATCATAGGTATGGTATGCTAAATTATGGAAGTATCATATGTTTTAAGATCTGAATAATACCATGCAAAGCTATCTTTATGTGTTTTCAACAATTTAATGAATGACATCCTTTCTTCAGGTTTTAAACCAAGACCTAAGTTGATGTTTTGAGGTTTTTCTGGTGTACCGAGATTAATCAATTCAAATTTTAAAGTAGAATTTTGAGTTTTTGAATTGGTCATCTTTTTAAACCTATCTTTTAAATCATAGAGATCTTCCATTTTGACTACAGATTTGGGAATTGGATTAGTATTTGGTTTATCTTGAATCTGTAAATCATGTTCATTTTCATCTACGATTTTACCTTCATAAGGTTTGTTTGATGTAAGAAAGTCTACTATATCTGCATCATTGTTAAATACTCTCCAATTTGTTACATTGTCAGGAATGGAAGGCCTAAAAATCAACTCAATTGAAAATATGTCTGGGCTAAATTCTTCGGATGGTATAAGTCTAGATGCTACATTAGCAAGTAAATCAGCACTTTCATTTTGTAATCTAGGAACTGTGTAGATATTGAATGTAGTAAAATGGGAAGTAAGACTCCAAGCTAAAGTTTGATAATGTTTCAAATTTCCAGAAGTACAATTAATTGTATTTCTGACTTGTCTAACAATTATTTCAGAATCTCCATATACTTGCAAATATTTAACATTCAATCCTATAGCTTTATACAAACCTTGTATCAATGCTTCAGATTCAGCAGTATTATTTGTGCATTGGAACTCGAGTCTGCAAGCTAGCATTGTTTTCTCTCCTTGTGGATCGATTAAAACGCAACCTACTCCTACACCATCTTTTGATTTTGAACCATCAAAGTATAGAGTCCAAAATAAAAACTGTTTTGGAATTTGATTGCTAATATTAACAGATCTAGAAGTATCTGTTTGTGAAATTTTTTCAATTTGAGAAATAGCAGTGCTTATGTTTGGGGCACTTTTTGAGAGAAACAAAACCATCATGAGATTTGTATGTTGGAAATACTGAGAGGGGGGGGGGGGGGGGGTGAATCAATATTCCTTTCAATTAGAGCATTATTTAATCTTCATTTATTATCAGTGTTTGTACAATGATAGCAGTAAACAAGAGGAACACAAATGCACACATTTTTTAAGGTGGAAACCCACTTTGGGACAAAAACCACCTAATGTTTTTCTAATAATTCTTTAATATTCAACTCCAATTGAAAATAAAGCTCCAACTTCCTAGAATCTAGAAAAGCATTCTTCTCCAGCTCCCACCGAATGGACGCTCCAACGCCTGAGATTCTTTAGTAGTCAACTGAACAAATGCCCCAACACCCAATGAGCTACAACTCACCCTAGCACCACCCTACCACCCTATAGAAGAATAAAAGAAGAATGGACTCCCGTAAAAATGGTCCACTTTACAATGATATAGAATGATGTAGAAGAAGAAGATGTACTAGACCATAACCCCAAATTTAACACAACCACCTAATGATGATCCTAGACCTCCCAACACTGCCTCTTCAACCCTTAACAGATAGATACTAGTACAATTTATACAATAATGTATTTACAATGACTAAGTACAATGATACCCTTACAATGATATTATGTAGTGTCACCCACTTGAAGACTTCATATGATGAACTTCTTGCTGCTGTTATGCACCTTGGTTGTTTCTCTTGTCATGCTACCCTCTACTGCACCTTGCTTTTCTTTTCTGCCGTAGAAATTCTGGTCCTTTACAACCCTTGACAACACATGAGCTAGCTTTTCTTGCCTTCTAGGAGCTCGATATTGAATCTGATGTATCTCTGTCATTTCAGATCCTCAATATCTGATTTTTGGTCCTGTAGTAATCCTCTAAGTCATATTTCCAATGCCACAGGTCTGACCCAATTTGGATTCTTGAAGAGAGAGTTATACCCAATCTCTCACAATGCCCTAATTATGGACTGTTTCAGCAGAGCGCACTTGTACGGCGTGCCACGTGTCACTGTTTCTTCATTTGTTTCTAAAATTGATAGAGAAAAATTAAAAACTGTGCACTATCTGTAACTTTTTATGTAATTCCAATCCGATACTCAGAGAGAGAGTTATGACGAATTTACCAAGGTCACTTCTTTGAGATGAATTTCAAGAGCCTGCAAAAACCCTTACTTCCACAGATCCTATCTCCAAAAATATTGGGCAACTTGGTCTGAAATTTTTACTGCAGCTTCCTCAAGATCTCGGATTCACCTCATAATAATTTCAGCTTCTGAGCCTTCGTAGAAAAAACTTTAGAGCGAAAATTCCACGATGACCTGTTTCAGATGGCCGAATCCCTTGCCTAAGGAGGAAATGAAGATCACAATATATATGAATGCTTAAGTTGAGAGGGGCTTCAAAAAGTGAACGTGGGAGGGATTTTAGGAGCTTATAAAATATTAATTATGACTTTTCAATGACCCATGCCCCAACCCCATGGGGTTTTAGCCCACTAATTGGGGTACAAACTTCAAACATGAATATCTCTCAAACCGTGAAGAATTACATGGCGTGCCATATATCAACGGAAACATCTCGACAAGTAGAAACCATAAAAAGCATTATTGACCTAGAATATATTAATTTGGTAGGTCAAAATTCTCATTCAATATTGGGTTAGCCCCTAGTGCTGCTTGGGTTGACATCAATGACAACCGCTGATCAACAATCTCCCCCTTTGGCATTGATGGCAACACAAGTACTCCCCTTGTGATCATGACACCTCTTCCTACAACATTCTCTCCCCCTTTGACATCAATGGAAAAGGGTAACTCCCCCTGAAACACAACCATCCTGCGGACCTGTACACACTTCCACTCCCGCTGACACACAATCGTCTTGCAGACCTGTACACACTTCCACTCCCGCTTTATATTCTTGAAAAAGGAAAATCTAATGAGAACTTGGGAGAATCCCAAGCTTTTGACGAAGATATTCAAATGCTTCACGAGGTAAAGGTTTAGTGAAGATATCATAAATTTGTTCTTTTGTACAAACATACTCAAGTTTGATATTATTTTCAGCGACTTGTTCTCTAATAAAATGATATTTGATTGGAATGTGTTTTGTTTTTGAATGCATGGCAGGATTCTTGGAGATGTTGATGGCACTAGTGTTGTCACAGAATATGGGAATAGGCTCACTGAATTGTACTTGAAGATCTTGCAAAGTTTGTTTCATCCAAAGGAATTGAGTACAACATGATGCTGCTGCAATGTATTCTGCTTCCACTGTAGATAACGAGATTGAAGTTTTCTTTTTGCTCAACCATGATACGAGACAACCACCTAGATAGAATGCAGCTGCACTAATACTCTTACGATCATCAACGCTTCCTACCCAATCTGCATCTGTAAAGGCTTGAATAATGAGATTGTTACCCTTGGGATACCACAAGACATATTCTTCTGTGCCCTTTAGATATCGAAGAATTCTTTTGACGGCAATAATATGTGATTCTTTTGGTGCTGCTTGGAATCTTGCTACTTGTCCAACTGCTTGCATAACATCTGGGCGAGAGGCTGTTACATATAGAAGACTACCAATCATAGATCTGTACAACTTCTGATCCACATCCTTAGATGAGTCGTCTATGCTCAATTTGCAACCTGTTACCATTGGAGTAAGGACAGGTTTGCAATCTTCCATTTTGAATTTCTTAAGCATTTCCTTGATGTACTTGGCTTGACATATAAATATTCCTTTCTCTTGCTGAGATATTTGAAGCCCTAAGAAGTATGTTAGCTCACCAAGTAAAGACATCTCAAACTCACTTTGCATCTTTGTAGAAAATTTCTTACTTAGTTGATCATCATTGCTACCAAATATTATATCATCCACATATACCTCAACAATTGTTAAATTATCTTTATCTATTTGTACATAAATATTGCTATCAACAATACCTTTCTTGAACCCTTGTTGACATAGATATCCATCAAGACAAGCATACCATGCTCTGGGAGCCTACTTGAGACCATATAGAGCCTTCTTTAACCTGTAGACATAGTCTTCTTCTTGTGATAGTAGAAAACCTTCAGGTTGTTCGATGTAAACTTCTTCTTATAATTCTCCATTCAAAAATGCTGACTTAACATCCATTTGGTAGACTTTTATTTTTCTTGAACATGCATAGGCAAGAAAAATTTGGATGGCTTCCATTCTGGCAACTCGTGCAAATGTTTCGTCGAAATAAATTCCTTCCACTTGTGCATAGCCTTTGCAAACCAATCTTGCTTTGTTTCTGGTAACCTGCCCATATTCATTCAATTTGTTCCTGAACACCCATTTACTCCCAATGACATTTTTATCTTTTGGTCTTGGAACTAATTCCCAGGTGTTATTATTCTCAATTTGACCCAATTCTTCATTCATAGCTGCTACCCAATGTTCATTCTGGCTAGCTTCCTCAAAACTACTAGGCTCAAAGGTTGCTAGAAAAGCAACGTGAGCTTATTGTGATGAACGAAGCTGTTGACCTTCATTTATGTCACCAATGATTTGAGTTGATGGATGGTTCTTTTGAATCCACTCTTTTGTTCTCCTTGGAGGAGCTTCTTTTTGTTGTTCTGATATATCTTGATGATCATTGTTTACTTCTTCCTCGTTGATAGTTACTTCTTGTTCTACAATTTTATCTGTGTCTTTTTCAGCCTTTGTCTCAAGTTTCAAAGATTCTAGATCCTCATCATTACTCGCTAGAACACCATCTTCGTCAAATGTAACATTTATGCTCTCCACTATCTGTTTTCGTCTTAGATTATAGCATTTATAGGCCTTTATTTTGCGTGAGTAACCAACAAAGATACCTTCATCAACACGTGATTCAAACTTACCCAAATTTTGATCTTCTCTTTTGATATAACATTTTCTTCCGAAGATTCTGAAATATTTTACATTATTTGGTTTTCCTTTCCATAATTCATATGGAGTCTTGTTACAATTATTTCTGAGAAGACTTCGGTTGATAATGAAGATTGTCGTATCAATTGCTTGAACCCAGAATTTTTCATCCAATTTTGAGTCCTTCAACATTGTTCTACCCATTTCCTGTACAGTTCTATTCTTTCTTTCAGCAACTCCATTTTGCTGAGGTGTTCGTGTTGTTGAAAATTGCCTTTTTATTCCATTTTCGTCACAGTATTGCTGAAATAATTTGGAAGTGAATTCTCCACAATTATCTGATCTTAAACACTTTATTTTCAAATCAGTTTCATTTTCAACCAACTCCTTGTAGATCTTAAAGCACTCAAATGCTTCAGATTTTTTCTTTAGGAAACTGACGGCTGTCATCCTGGTATAGTCATCTATCATCAACATGAAATATAATTCTCCGTCTAAGCCTTTTGTTCTCATAGGACCACATAGATCAGTATGTATCAATTCCAATGGATGTGATGAAAAGTGTTCTTTTGTTTTAAATTGGACTTTTGTCTGCTTTCCATGTCGACATGCCTCACATAGTGTGTTGGAAGGTTTTGAGATTTTCAGCATTTCTTGTACTGCTTCCTTTTTGCTTATCCTAACAATATTGTCAAATTTTATGTGACCCATTTGTTTGTGCCATAACCAACTTTCATCTTCTTTAGCTAGTAGACATGCTTTAGTTGCTTCATCCAGAACATATATGTCGTTTGGAGCTCGACTTGCTGTAGCCACAATTTTACCATACCTGCCTTTCCTGATTTCACATTTTGTGGAGTTGACTAGCATTGTGTGTCCTTGATCACACATTTGTCCAACACTGAGCAGATTGTGATTCATGTTTTTGACCAATAGAACATTCTTGGCTATAACATCTTTGCTTCCGAGAGTGATGGTACCTGATCCTATAACATTTGAAGATCCATCATTTCCAAAGGATATGGTTCCATCCTTCTTCTCTTTCAAAGATACAAATTTCCTTCTATCTCTAGTCATATGCGTTGAGCAACCGCTGTCAACATACCACACATCTTTCTTTTTTTGAGCCTTGAGAGCGAGAGCACAATTATCAGTCTTCTTCTTCTTCCATGTTCGTTCATTCTGTGGCTTCGAAGATTCTTCTGGAGGATTTTCAAGTCTGCAGTCTCTGGCTATGTGTCCAAATTTCTTACATTTGTAACATTCCATATTATTTCTTAAATTTTCAAATCTATTGATGTTTCGTTGAGCCCTGGGAGGTTCATATTTGAAGAATCTCTTGGAATTGTATTGGTTCATAGGGTACGTGCGACATTCTACAGCTTTATGACCAAATTTTCCACATGAATAATAATAGCCATGAAAAATACTTTGGTACCTGGTACTTCCAAGGATGTGCTTGTGAATCTTGTCCAATGAAGTCTTCATGTATGTCAGATCTCATAGGTTCATTGTATTTTGTTGTAGAAGGTCCTGCTTCTTCTTCTTTGTAACCGAGGCCAGTTCTGTTGTTGTAATATCATTGATTGTTGATGAGTTCTTCCAATGCCCTTGAGCTGTTGGCATAGTTTTGGACAACTTTTCCCTTCTTCACTTCCTTACGCAGCGAGACTACTTCGGCTTCTAATGCTTCCCTTTCTTGGTTGCTTTCTTCCAACTTCTTTTGAAGTGACTCTTCAATACATTTGTGTTCTTCAACCTCAATTTTGAGACCTTGAACTTGTTCTTCAAGAGTGTTGGAACGGATCTTCTCAGCATTGAACTCTTTTATAAGCTTGATTGCCTCCTCATAAAATTCTTCTATGGTCAACCCTTCTTCTTCATTGTTTGATACTTCTTGTTTATTGTGCTTGGCCATAAACAATACTTTGTTATTGGCTTCTTCTTTGATGTCACTTTCTTCATCAGATGAGGAGCTATCTTCTTTAGAGAGAAAGTTCCTTTTGGATCCTTTATTTTTGCCTTGCTTGTTGAATTTCTTAAAGCCTTTCTTTCCTTTTGAGTTGTCATCACTTTTGTTTGGACATTTTGCTACAAAATGCCCAACCTCACCACTACCGAAACATATCAATGGAAGTTTACCTTTGAATTTTCCCTTACCAGGTTTTAGTTTTCTTGTAAAGTAAGCATATTCTTCATCTGAAAGACCTTCTCCATCATCTCCCTTTTCTTCACACTTGCAGGTGCATGTCATTTCAATTGAAGGTTGTTTGTCCTTATTGGTTTGCTTATATGCAACGAACGCAGTTTCTAGATTTGAAGTACCCTTTTCTTCATCAAGTCTCATTTCATATGCTATGAGAACTCCATGTAATTCTTCCTTGCTGAGTTTGTCCAGATTTGCACTGTATTCTAAGACCGATACCTTTGGGTTGAATCTCCCTGGTAGCGTTCTAAGAATATTTCGTATAATAGTCTTCTCGTCAACTGGCTCTCCCAATCCTTCCAGAGTATTGGTTATTTCATCAACGTATTGGAAGCATGCAGCAATGTTGCAATCTTCTTTCATTCTGAGTTGCTCAAATTTTGCTCTATAGATTTGAAGCTTTGCTTCTTTGACATTTGAGTCACCTGCATATATATTCTCAAGCTTGTCCCATACATTTTTGGCAGTTTTACAACCTAACACCTTATGATAAGCAGATTCAATAAGTCCACTGATAATAATATTCTTTGCTTTTGCATCATTTACCAAATTCTTCTTACCTTGTTCATTTGCGGTTGATGTAAATCCATTTTGAACAGTGTCCCATACTTCGTAACCTTGCGCCAAGAGATAGACCTCCATTATTCCTTTCCAGAGTGCATAATTATTTTCTTTGAATAAAGGTACACCATTCTTGGTATGCTCCATGACCTCCTTCCAGCTGTTAAACTGCTATTGAAGGAACCAAGCTCTGATACCAATTGTTGGAAATACTGAGAGGGGGGGGGTGAATCAGTATTCCTTTCAATTAGAGCATTAGTTAATCTTCAATTATTATCAGTGTTTGTACAATGATAGTAGTAAACAAGAGGAACACAAATGCACATGGTTTTTAAGGTGGAAACCCACTTCGGGACAAAAACCACCTAATGCTTTTCTAATAATTCTTTAATATTCAACTCCAATTGAAAATAAAGCTCCAACTTCCTAGAATCTAGAAAAGCATTCTTCTCTAGCTCCCATCGGATGGACGCTCCAACGCATGAGATTTTTCAGTAGTCAACTGAACGGATGCCCCAACACCCAATGAGATACAACTCACCCTAGCACCACCCTACCACCCTATAGAAGAATAAAAGAAGAATGGACTCCCGTACCAGGGAAAAATGGTCCACTTTACAATGATATAGAATGATGTAGAAGAAGAAGATATACTAGACCATAACCCCAAAGTTAACACAACCACCTAATGATGATCCTAGACCTCCCAACACTACCTCTTCAACCCTTGGCAGATAGATACTAGTACAATTTATACAATAATGTATTTACAATGACTAAGTACAATGATTGTATGCAGTGCCGCCCACTTGAAGACTTCATATGATGAACTTCTTGCTGCTGTTATGCACTTTGGTTGCTGCTCTTTTCATGCTACCCTTTGCTGCACCTTGCTTTGCTTTTCTGTCGTAGAAAGTCTAGTCCTTTGCAGCCCTTGACAACACATGATCTAGCTTTTCTTGTCTTCTAGGAGCTCGATATTGAATCTGATTTATCTCTGTCATTTCAGACCTTCAATATCTGATTTTTATCCTGTAGTATTCCTCTGATTCATATTTTCAATGCCACAGGTCTGACCCAATTTGGATTCTTGAAGAGAGAGTTATACCCAATCTCTCACAATGCCCTAATTATGGACTGTTTCAGCAGAGCGCACTTGTACGTCGTGCCACATGTCACCGTTTCTTCATTTGTTTCTAAAATTGATAGAGAGAAAATTAAAAACTATGCAATATTTGTCTCTTTTTACGGCATTCCAATCCGATACTCAGAGAGAGAGTTATGACGAATTTACCAAGGTCACTTCTTTGAGATCAATTTCAGGAGCCTACAAAAACCCTTACTTCCACAAATCATATCTCCAAAAAATTTGCGCACCTTGATATGAAATTTTTACAGAAACTTCCTCAGGAGTTTGGCTTCACCTCATAAAAATTTCAGCTTCTGACCCTTCGTAGAAAAAATGTTAGTGCGAAAATTCCACGATGACCTGTTTCAGATAACGAAATCCCTTGCCTAAGGAGGAAATGAAGATCACAATTTATATAAATTCTTAAGTTGAGAAGGGCTTCAACAAGTGAACGTGGGAGGGATTTTAGGAGCTTAAAAAATATTAATTATGACTTTTCAATGACCCATGCCCCAACCCCATGGGGTTTTAGCCCACTAACTGTGGTACAAACTTCAAACATGAATATCTCTCAAACCGTGAAGAATTACATTGCGTGCCATATAACAACGGAAACATCTCGACAAGTAGAAACCATAAAAATCATTATTGACCCAGAATATATTAATTTGGTAGGTCAAAATTCCCATTCAATATTGGGTTAGCCCCTGGTGCTACTTGGGTTGACATCAATGACAACCGCTGATCAACATTGTAATGACATATACATCTATAAAAACCACTTTTCCAAGCTTGATTTGCAATTTCAGAAGGTTAAAAAGGAAAAAAACCACCAAAAAAACATGTTTCTACCCCTATTTTTGCCTAGGCGTTGTGCTTATACTAGTCTTGGCAGATTGCATTTTTTAGGGGTCAAATCAACGCCATTTACAGAACTAGAGGCATCTTCCGAAAGAGGGCAGGATAATATTTCTAACAAGCTATCTTAGGCCCAATTTGGACACCAAGAAGGCCTCCAAAAGTGGGCTTGAACATGGAGGGCGCTTGTGCTAGTTTACTCATTTTTTTTGGTTTTTCACTGTAATTTTTGGTTTTACCTCAAGAAATGATTTTAATATCAATGAAATTCATCATGGTAAATGTAATTATGTAAAGGATAAGTTACCTAGGGGTAGATTCATTGGGTAAACTTATCCTTTAGTCAAAGATGAGTCATTTTGAATGTAATGAGGAGTGAGTCACTTGGACCATCCTACCAGTTTAGATTTTTGTGGATTCCTTCCTCACCTCATGGATTCAACCCCTGAGGATGATTGAAGGTTATTTTGATTTCTATATCTTCTTTTTCTTCACTCTTAGCAAGGGTTGGAATCAATTTGTATGTTTGCTAGTTAATCAAGGAACTATTGTACTCAGTTTCGCCAGCTAATAAAGAGGAGTTGTAGCTACTTTATGGGATAATTTTGGTATTGATGTCTATCATTGTCTTTTCTTCAGTTTCATATGTTATAATGTATTGTATTCATGTTCGCTTCATCTCTATGGCATGATATTTTTCAAGTTAGATAATCAGAATGCATGCTTGCACATGCTCTGTTTTGGGGAATTTATCATAGTTTGTCCATTTTCATCTGTCTAAGAAGAATACATCTCCCATGATCTTCCTAGATTTCTTTCAGTATCAACACCATTCCATCACAATCCTCTTCAAGTGATAAGCCTTGTGCCTACCTTTCCCCATTGATCCCTGCAACCCTATCTCATTTTCCCTGGCCTAGCTTTCCTTGACCTAATTTATTCATACAGTTATTCCCCAACCAAAATCAAATCAAAACAACCCCCTACACTCAATATCTAGCCTAAAAACCCTAATTTCTCCACCCCTCCTGGCTGTGACCCGTTTGGAGAGAGCCCTCTCTGACTTGATAGGGCTAGCTATCAAGGCAAAATCTTGGTTTATGGTTACCTTTGTTGGGATTCCTTCCTCGGCCTTAGGAATCTAGCGGAGTCATAACATCTTGGTGCCATTGCTAGGGAACGAAAGGAAAATATCTTCCCTGGGAAAGAATGACAAATTTTAGATCTGATTTCTTATGGTAGACTTTGATCAAATGCATATGAAGGCTGAACCATTCACCTGGCGACTCCAACTTGATGTAAAGACTCCACTGGAGGATCAACTTTGCCAACAGTAAAATGGAAGAACCTCGCACAAAGGTCAAGTATTCAAAATGGAATTGTATTCATGATGTAATAGGATTTCTTGTAATTTACTTCTTTTCTTTTCCTGAAACTATCCTAAAAGTATTCCAGAGTTTATTTTTTTTAAAAATATGATCAAAGTTTTAATTCTGCCTATTTGAAAAGTGTAAATATCGAGTTTCCCTTTGATTTTGATCAAGATCAAGACCTATTACCTGAAAATTGTGTATATCCTTTTCAATTTGATGAACCTTAAGAGATCAACACTGATCCTATAGCTTCTATACATACTCCTGCACCTTGTAAAATTCTAGATAGATATAAACCACTCATCTTACCTCCTATACTCCATGCTTTCCCTGAAAATTATTACAAATATCTTCCCAGGTTTGATGGATAGTATGGTAACATCACTGCTAAGAAACACATTCAGAGTTTTGAAATTTTTCTTGACCTTTTTGAGGTTGATGAAGATGATGTTAGTATCAGGATCTTCGCTCTATCTTTGCAAGGTGAAGCCAAGGAATGGTTCAAAAAATTTCCAGTTGCAAGTATTTTTTATTTCCATCAGTTTCTGTAAATATTTCTTGATAAATGGGTGATAAAGAGGAATCCTTTTCTAATTTTAGAAGAATATGATAATTTGAAAAAGAAACCAGGAGAAATAGTGCAAAATTTTTTAGCTAGATTCAATCAAGTATACCATTCAATCCCTGCTGATAAAAAACTGCCTCTTAGTTCAGCCCTTTTACACTACCTAGATGCCTTTGATCAGTCCTTTTCATCCACTTCACCACCATTATCTTCATCCCACACTGAGACTGAATCCCCTATCATAAATGAGATATATGAGGTAGAGAGGGCTAGTATGGTTGAGGTTGAGCCAATGCCAAAATTGAAGCTCTCACTCATCAAAAGGAGAAGGACATGTTGGAAATACTTGTCCACGCTTCACTCCAAGCCTAGCCACCTCATCAGCACCCTTTCCAAAAATTTTGAGGCAAGTTGCAACATTTTTTTCAAATTTGTAGATGACTGTGTTTTTCTGCAAATGCAAATATAAAAAAAAATGGTCATAAGCGCAGGCGCTGCACTTATGTTTGGGGCACTTTTTTAGAGAAATAAAACCACCATGAGATTTGTAATGACATATAAATCTAGAAAAAAACACTTTTCCAAGCTTGATTTGTAGTTTTAGGAGGTTATAAAGGAAAAAAACCACCAAAAAACATGTTTATGCCCCTATTTTTCCTAGACGTTGCGCTTATACTAGCCTTGTGAGATTGCATTTTTACAGGGTCAAATCAGTACCATTTTCAGAAGTAGAGGAATATTCTGAAATAGGACAGGATAAGATTTATAACAAGCTATCCTGGGCCCAATTTTGACACCGTGAAGGCCTCCAAAAGTGGCCTTGAACATGGAGGACGCTTATGACACAGCAAGGGCGCGTATGGCAGGAAAATGGTGCTTATGCTAGTTTACTCATTTTTTTTGGTTTTTCATTGTAATTTTGGTTTTACCTCAAGAAATGATTTTACTATCAATGTAATTCATCATGGTAAATGTAATTATTTAAATGATAAGTTATCTTGGGGTAGATTCATTGGGTAAACTTGTCCTTTAGTCAAAGATGAATCGGTTTGAATGTAATGAGGAGTGAGTCACTTGGACCATCCTACACTTCAGCTATCAGTTTAGACTTTTGTGGATTCCTTGCTCACCTCATGGATTCGACCCCTGAGGATGATTGAAGGTTGTTTTGATGTCTATATCTTCCATTTCTTCACTCTTAGCAAGGGTTGGAATTAGTTTTTATGTTTTCTAGTTAATAAAGGAACTATTGTACTCAGTTTGGCCAGCTAATAAAGAGGAGTTGCAACTACTTTATGGGATACTTGTGGTATTGATGTCTATCATTGTATTTTCATGAGTTTCATATCTTAGAATGTATTTTATTCATGTTCACTTCATCTCTATGGTATGATATTTTCAAGTTATACATGCTCTATTTTGGGGAATTGATCATAGTTTTTCCATTTTCATCTGTCTAAGAAGAATACATCTCCCATGCTCTTCCTAGCTTTCTTTCAGTCTCAACACCATTCCATCACAATCCTCTTCAAGTGATAAGCCTTTTTCCTACCTTGCCCCATTGATCCCTGCAACCTTATCTCATTTTCCCTAACCTAGCTTTCCTTGACCTAATTTCTTCATCCAGTGATTCCCAACCAAAATAAAAAAAAACAACCCCCTCCACTCAATATCTAGCCTAAAAAACCTAATTTATCCAGCCCTCCTAGCTGTGACCCTTTTGGAGAGAGCCCTCTTTGACTTGATAGGGCTATCTATCAAGTCAAAATCTTGGTCTATGGTTACCTCTGTTGGGATTCCTTCCTCAGACTTAGGAATCTGGCGGAGTCGTAACATCTTGGCACTATTGCTGGGGAACGAAAGGAAAATATCTTCCCTGGGAAAGAACGAAAAAGTTTAGATCCGATTTCGTATGGTGGACAGTGGTCAGATTCATATAAAGGCTGAACCATTCACCTGGAAACTCCAACTTGATGTTAAGACTCCACTGGAGGATCGACTTTGCCAACATTAAAATGGAAGAATCTCACACAAAGGTTAGGTATTCAAAATGGAATTGTATTCGAGATGTAATAGGCTTTCTTGTAATTTACTTCTTTTCTTTTCCTGAAACTATCCTCAAAGGTTTCCAGAGTTTTTTGTATGAAAAATATGATCAAATTTTTAATTCTACCTATTTGAAGAGTGTAAATGTCGAGTTTCCCTTTGATTTTGATCAATATCAAGAGATCTTACCTAAAAATTGTGCATATCCTTTTCAAGATGATGAACCTCAAGAGATCAATATTGATCCTATAGCTTCTGTACATACTCCTACACCTTGTAAAATTCTAGATAGATATAAACCACTCATCTTACCTCCTATACTCCATGCTTTCCCTCGAAATTATTACAAATATATTCCCAGTTTTTATGGAGAATATGATAACATCACTATTGAGAAACACATTCAGAGTTTAGAAATTTTTATCGACCTTTTTTAGGTTGATGAAAATGATGTTAGTGTCAGGATCTTCGCTCTATATTTGCAAGGCGAAGCCAAGGAATGGTTCAAAAACTTGCCAGTTGCAAGTATTTTTTATTTTCATCAGTTTGTGAAAATATTTCTTGATAAATGGGTGATCAAGAGGAATCCTTTTCTAATTTTAGAAGAATATGATAATTTGAAAAAGAAACCAGGAGAAACAGTGCAAAATTTTTTAGCTAGATTCAATCAAGTATACCATTCAATCCCTACTAATATAAAATCGTCTCTTGGTTCAGCCCTCTTACACTACTCGGATGACTTTGAACTGGAAATGGAATTTCAATTGAGAGAAAGGGACATTACAACACTCAAAGAAATGTAGGACACTGCAATAGTCATAGAAGATAATTTTCTGGTCAAAAGGTTAAATTTGAAAGCAGATTAAAGGGAAAACATATAGAAAGAATGCTTGACATCTTCATAAGTGAAGCTTGACATTTTGGTAAGTACAATAGAGGAAATGATGAAAAATATCACCATGAGAGATGAAATTTTTGTTCAAGATGACCATGTTGTGCTGATTGAAGAAAAAAAAGTTGTTGATCTGAAACATTTTCCTTCCTATCCTAGTTGTCATAGATCTGGTAATGATTTTATGTATGCATTAAGGGACAATAATGAAATCAGTTTTATAGACCAGCTTTCAGAGGAGAAATATGTAGATCCGATATGCCTGCTTGATGAAATTCTTCCTTTTGATGATTTACCTAAGTATGATCAGCATGACGAAAATTATGTTCTCCAAATAGAAGCTAATCTTGCAGAGCAATCAATAGTTGGTTTGTGGGAGAAGGAAGTTCAGTTTTAGCAGCTCGAACACAATGATCAGCCGATGCATATTAGCTATGGCAGTGAGGAGGAAAGTGCATAAAATTTGGAAGTAAGTGAAGGATATTTGCCTCTTTTTTTTACTTCATTTAGTTCATCAGAGATAACTTTCATGCAATCATAAATCAGCAGTCATTGAGATTTGATCTTGACAATCAAGAGGATAATGAAATTCTTGATCAGAGCTCCTTACCCTTCTGTTTCTCCTCATTTTTAAAAATGAGAGAAAACTATAAATAAGTAGATAAGAGAATGGTCATCACTATAAATGATAAACATTATTCTGAACTGGTTGACGAAATCATTAGCGACATAAAACCCTCCTTAGATCCAAATTTGCAGCCCCTAAATGCCATTTAATGTCAGGTTGCAGATGAAGGCCTGGAAATTGAAACATATGATCAAATGATGCAAGATGATTCTGTACCATTATGTTTTGAAGAATTTCAATTTTTAAAGGAAATTTTTCATAATGTCTCTAAAGAAAAGGATGAGCAGCCTGTAGAAAGTCATGCAGTCTCATTAGAAACAATGTAAAATAGGTTGCAACAGTCTTTTCAAGTTTTTCATGACCTGTTGGCTTGAGGAGTCTTGACCCAGGTTCGGAGGTTAAGGTTTGCCAACAAACTCCTATACTACTGGCCCTTTTAGCAATGACCTACTTTTGTAGGCCAAGGTCTCACCCGAAGTAGTATGGGAGGGTGCTGGAACCAGGCCTCCGCACCCTGGGAGAGAGTAGGTAATTAAGGCAGATCTTCGTTGAACTATCAGGTTCACACAGAACGAGTCTATTATCAGGATTTTAACAGTCTAATCAGCATGTAACCATAAAAAATCTACTATCATTAACAGATCTGATCAATATATTTGCATGCACGTGCACATAAGCAATTACCATCACCGAACATTATAATCGCAGATACATTTGTAGCTTAAATCAATAACAAAGATGCACTGCAGTAATAAGCACGATCATTCTAGATATCACAAGATACTTCAAATAGATTATGCATTCATTAGTATCCAAAAACCCAATTACAACCCAAGACACAACCCACACACACAGCTAGGAGGGTCTGAACACAACAGGACTGAGGATCTCCGCACACACAGCCAGCAGGAGCCCTTACCCAAAACAACCCAAGATAGATCTCAACAGTTCGTACATAGCATCAATCTTACTTCTTCTTACCTACTAGACCCAACTATCTATCTATTTATATCATCGTATCCTTTGTTATCCAATGGTCCGCAAACTGTAGTTTGCGGACCCTAGGTTTACCCTTTAACCCATTATAAGACATTGGGGGCTTTGATCCGCCCCAAAACCCCTACGCAATACCAAATATTACAAAAGTATATCAAAGACGCAGCTCAGGGAACCCTGTTCCAACAGGCCCCCGACACAATCTTGTGACTCGTCCTAAGTCACAATGGCCATGGGGTTTGCATCTTCACCTGAAGTTGCTTGATTGCATCGACCAAAGGGGGCAACACTCCTTCGCTCTACGTAGCAGCATTTTGTGCAATATCCACCAAATTTTTCACCATTGATTTTCCTGCATAGTGACCTCCTGCTATGCTGCCATGGGCTTCATTCAAGATGGCCTGCCTTTCATGCTCCAGAACGTATCTTCACAGTACCTCATTAGCTCCCAGCTTATACAAGTGACCCACTATGATGGTAAATTCCATTGCGTGGGTTACCAGCTCTTTTTTCTGTTGTACCAAATATTCTGCAGGCGCCATTCCCGTAGTTAAGAATTTAATGATGTCGGCAAAGTTCGCATCAACCACCTTAATAGCAAACAGCTACACATCAGGCAGTCCTTCTTCTAGGTTGGTCAGTTCCTCACCACTCTCGATTCGGAATTAGTGGTCCGGCCCAAAATTTAGTTTCCCCAGCTTCACGATGATCTCAAAGTCATATTCTTGAAATAGCAGTAGCCATCGGAAAATTCCCCCCCTCAACACAAGCTTATTCACTAGGTACTTCAAATTTCAGTGGTCCGTGAATATCTTGAAGTGCCCCCCCAACAGATAATGTTGGTATTTCTATAGGACATATACCATGGCCAGCCCCTCGCGCTCAGTAGTGGAGTAGTTACGCTCCGCACTGGATAGTTTTATACTAGAAAATGCAATCGGGTGGTCAATGTCCCCTTCCCCAGGCTGCGTAAGGACAGCTCCCAGGGCGATCCCTGAAGCATCAACATGGACATGGAAAACCTTTTCCCAATCAGGAAATATGAGGATAGGTGCAGAGACCATCTTTTCCGTGAGTAGCTCAAAACTCTTCTGACAATCCGCATCCCAAAAAAACGAAACGTCCTTCTTTAGCAACTTCTCCATGGGCATCGTGATCAGTGCGTACCCTTGAATGAACTTCCTGTAGTAGCTCGTGTGCCTGAGGATAGAGTGTAGTTGTTTCTCAGTTGTAGGGACTGCTAGGTTGATAATAACTGCTACCTTGGCGGGGTCCACCATTAGTCCCTGCCGACAGACTATGTGGCCTAAATAGATCCCGAAGGGTACGGAAAATATGCACTTCTTAATATTTAGGAAAATCTGGTGCTTTCTATAGACTTCCAACATCATGCACAGGTTCGAGACGTGATTCTTTACCAAATCAAATATTTTCCAATCTTCAAAATATACCTCCAATAACTTGTGGATGAATTCCTTGAATACTGCGACCACCACCCGCGAAAACATGGCAGGGGCATTCTTAAGCCCAAACGGCATGACGGTGTACTGGAAGGATCCCCATTCAGTGGTGAACATAGTTTTGATGCAATATTCAGGTGAGATCCTGATCTGATGGTAGCCTGAGAACCCATCAGTGAACGAGTAGGCTTCCTGCCCTCCCACACTATCGATAATTTCGTCAGAGAATGGCGTAGGGAAGGGATCATGAATGCAGGCATTATTCAATTTACACAAGTCAACACAGATTTTGATTTCTCCTTTAGTATTTTTTTCTTGGATCACCATAGTGCTTACCCAATCTGACTGTTCTACCGGTTCGATGATACCTGCGGCTATCATTTTTTCAATTTCTTCCCTGACTTTCTGCTTATACTTTAGGTTCAATCAGTAAGGTCTCTGCTTAACAGGGCACGCATCTGGTTTTAAAGTGATGCGCATGACCCCTAGGTCCCCTGTAATCCCCTTAAGTTATGAGAATTTCGTAGGAAACAGGTCCTGGTATTCCGTGAGAAGCTCGGCGACTTTCCCAACAGTATCATCATCCCAGTAGTCCCCAATTTTAGCTAGCTTAATTTTTTTCTCTTGTTCCAATGTTGACTTATTTTAGCTTAAGAGGCTTGGTCACATCGATAGTCTACAGCGAGGGTCTAGCGACTACGCGTTCTCCCTCTGATTCTAGCATAGTGATATTTCACGAGTCTTCATCACATTCCTCCATTGATAGATTGTGGTAGTTAAAAATATCCTGCATCTGCATGTCCCAAGATGGTGCCTCGTACTCCACGTGCAGTCGTGATTCATCAAATACTAGGGCATCTATATCCTACAGGGCCTTGTCCAGTGCCTCAGTTCTTCTTATCAACCCGAACATCCCCACAAAATCATCCTTCATGGTCTCCTAGTGGCGAGTATGTTGATGTAGTTCTGCATCTAGATACCATGCAGTGGGGATTGGCCCCAAGGCATGAATAAACAGGTGGACCCATTTTTTTACAATCCTTTCGCACCATGCCTCCATCCATGTTGTCACGTGCTTGCAAGGGTTTCCTTGGCCATGAAAATTCTCCATGCATAGGTGAACCAGGGGTTCGAACCATAGGATCATCATTTCGCAGCATTCCTCACAATCCTGGAATGTCCCCTTATACGTTACCCACCATCGCGGAGGGGTTGCGCACATGGCTAGGTTAAGCGCCCACATTCTTCGCTCCCTTGAGACTTCTGCTTCAAATGTTCTTAGAAAGTCCTTAATACTACCAGACCCATCAAAGAAAGGCAACTCTCTTACCTCTAAAGAGATACATCGGAAGCTCTTTGTGATCCTCAGACACCATAGCGCAGATACATCATGTAACCGATTCTGCCAATTTTCAATATCCCCATCGGAGTGAGAGAGGCATTCATTGTCTTTCTCCCAGAAAATCACACGATCAGATATAGGATTAATCCAATCCTCTTCCTGGGAAATGAGTTTATAAATGTGATCTACATCGTCTTCTTCGTGCACAAGCTTTGTATACCACTCTCCTTCCGCAGGGTCTAGAGGGACTATCACTCTCGTACCCTCATTCTCAAAAACCATGCTTCTCTTCTTCAAGTTGATAATGCCTCCCATGTCTATCACCCAATCTAGTCCCAAGAGTGCAAGATAAGGGTCTGCATCCTCCACAATCTGAATTACTTCAAAATCCATGCGTACCTTAACCCGTGTGATATCTACCATAATCTTTGACAGTCTTCCCAATGGTATGATCTTCTCTTGGTTAGCCAGGCACAGTTGTATAGTATACCATTCCAGCTTAGGTTCTCCCATCCTTTGCCATGTCTGCTTGGGTAGGATGTTTGCATCAGATCCCAGATCCAGGATGACCTGATCCATTTCATAGTCACCAATCTGCACTGTTAACCGTATTTCCTGCCCAGTGTATTTCTTATGCTTGTACAATTTGTGAAAATCTTTAACATCTAGGGGAGGGTCAGTTATTTCTGTGTAGCTATCTATCAGTGGTTGAAGATTTTCTATCACCTTCTGGTTGTGCATCAGCTTCATACATGCCTGTAGTAATGTTTTAACTTCGTCGTCCGTTCTCAGGTTTGTTGGAGCCTTGGAAGTAGATGCCTCATCCTTGGTAAAGTCTTTGCGAGCTTCAATGAAGGTTTATTTTTCCTTATTTTTATCACAAAATTAGACCTGATAGGCTGCCAATCAAACCAATCTCATGTAACTGTTTCAAACCAATATTTTGACTGAGGCTTAGCCTCCTCAACCTGAGAGGGCTCTCTCAAGGGTTAATGATTTTTGATAGAAACATAGATGACTAACTCTATGTAGGCTAAAAAGCAGATAAAAATAGATATTGGTTGTATATCACATTAGCAAGTGCACATTGGGCTTATGGATTCATAATAGCTTCAGAAAAACCAAACAATATACTTAGCATGGAAGTCAAGGCATATCAGAGTTCAAGTCAAGGAATACACATGTGAAACTGTAAAACACACAGTCAGTTTGTCTATGAAGGAAGTCAGAGCATCAATGATGAATTCTGAGTAACATAAGAAAACACCACTGCAATAGGATATTAAAAATATGCCATCAGAACAAGAACATACTAGAACTCTTCATGAATCTTGAGTTGGCTAAGTATAAAACTCAGTATTAAGCTGAAAATAATCACTTATATTAAACACAATATTTTTTCTACAAAAATTCCAACCTTTAGCATTTCAACTTCTTCATCTTTATATATCATTTAAAACATAGGATAACCTTATCCTCATCTAGTTACATCGAATTCCTAATTTTTGACACCTTTCCTAACCATGAGACATGGCATTTATTACAAAATGACAGTTGCAAACCTATTGAACAACCCTACTACAAATAAGACTCAAACTCCTTAACTCTACTCATAACAACCTTATCTAAACTATATTACATCATTTTCCAACTGTATTCCCATAAGGTCGAATCCAAATGATAAGCTCTAGCACTTTATGACCTCAATGTTGATCTCCTGCAAACTAGAAAATTGTCCCCTATTTTCTAGGCTTAGGATCCTTTGTGTTCTTGAGACACTATGACTACTATGAACCCATGACTTCGAGGTTATTTTCTGTCAAGAACTGAAATAACATATGCCCAAAATCATCCTTAAGTGCCAGCTGTAAAAAAACACCATCAAATTGTCCAAAATAGCAGAAACAGACCTGCACTACGAAAACAACATAGTTTCGTAGTGCTTTTTGTAGCGCAATCTTTTAACCCATTTGCCTTCAAAATTTTGGTTTCTTCCTTCAAATTTATCTTCATATTCACTTGACACAACCTCCCTAGTAGTTTTAGGTCAAAATACATACAGTTTCCCTTCAAAAATTTATAAGAAAAGCTGAAAAAAGCTGCTACAGCAGTTTCATAGCGCATTTCACCCTTTTTGCACTGTTTGCACTACGAAACTTCTGAGTGAGCAGTTTTTCCCAAATTTCTTCTAAATTCAAACCAAAAATGTGCCAAAACTCCATAATACCACTATTTTCATCAAAACAATCAGTTATATGAACTAAAAACATAATCTTCGTGAGGTTTATTCTTCATTTTCCATTTGATTTAGCCTTTGACCTTTTTAATAATTTATCATTATGTACCTTTGTTTTTTAGTTCATCCTGAGTCAGTTTCAATTGTAGTTCCAAATCTTCCACTTGACCTCTTAGTCTTCATATTACTAGCTCTCAAGTGAGTATTGATCACTCTGACAAATTTTGCTTCTTTGATGGCTGGAACTGTCCATGTAAAAAATTGTTCTGCAATGCTTGGAATCTCATACCTACAACCTTTTTGGCCTTCCCATACTGCCTTCATTCTCTTGAACTCTGTTTTTTCAATAATATGCTTTATGTCCCTCTTTCTTATCATAGCAATCTCTTTATTTTCTAACCTCGGCTTCTCTTCAAGCTCTTGACACTCTGTCATTTCTTCCCTTTCCTTCATTTTTCTGATGGCTGCATGTTCTACTGCTGGTGATGAGAGGTCAACCACCTCTTTAGGGACTTTGATTGTTTCAATATATTCTTGGACCTCCTTGTTTCTTTCCTTGAGCTTCTTAGCATGCCTAGTTAATGGTTTTCTTGCTTGAAAAATAAAGGCTGCATTTTCACCCTCAAATTCAAGTTTCTTTGCTGACTTATCCTTTTTCTATTTGTTTTCATCTATTCCAATGAAATCAGCTTGCACAATGGGTGATTCCTCTATATCAATTACATGAAGGATGTCATCTAAATTTCCCTTTATCATTGAACTGTCTTCTTTACCTGAAACAAATGTTTTTCCCTTTGATGCCACTAGTTGGCTTCTTGTCACTCTCTTAATTTCTTGCTGGCTGGAAACTTGTTTTTGTTTTGTCTCTTTGACACTTTCTAACCTCTGTTTTGAAGGTGATGGAGTTGCTACAACAAGCACCTATGTCTTCTCTACTCTTTTCTCAACTTGTTTCCTTGGTTTCAACTTTACAAACCTCTTTGATCTTACAACCACGGGCTGACTAGACTCTGCTGCTGGTGGTGAAGGATTTCCTCTTGTTTTAGGGTTTCTTGCTGGGGTTAGGGTTTCAATTTAAAAACCATTCATAAATAAAAAGGAAGACCAATCCCTGCTTATTTTTCTGATGCTCACTTAAAACCAATAACTTTATCAAACCATGGTGAAACAAAGATGCTTCACAACCATCAGATTTGGCCTATACTTTATCAGACATTTTGGCAAGGCTCCTATGCAAGTAAAAGGGAAAATCTAGTGATATCATACATGTGAAATGCAGCAGCAACTTGAAATGATAAGTATAAACTTTATGGTATCTGCCTTCACATGTAAAGTATCTTTGAATATTGAATAGCAGCTTAGCATAGTTGTCTTTGATACAGCTTCTAGGTATTACGTTATTGAGATCCATATCTGCATATTCAGGTTTTATGAATTCCTTGCATGGTTCCATGTCAAACTTAAAACCTTTAAACCAAGTCTCCTGCCCCCTTGGTATTTCTATCACAGAAGAAATGATCTCAGGTGTGACTGACACATTTAACATCCCAATTTTGGTAGTTGTTACACTGAAGTGTAAGGAAAAATCTTTAGGCACCTGAGTGTGGCAACCCTGCAGCTTTTCACAAAACTGGAGACAGCCTGCTTTGCTAAAATCCTCCATAACTATTTGATCCTCAACTATAACCTTCACATTTTCAGGCTCATACCTTAAGCAATGTCCCCCTCTGTGGACTTTCGCTTCCTCTGCTATACTTCTTTCAAAACCTGTCAGCTTCTCTTGAATCTGTAAAATAGCCTCACTTGTTAGGATATGAACAGCCTCGCCTGAAATAAATGAATAGCCTTGCTTAATTATGTTGAAGATAACCTTGGTATAGAACAACCATAGGCTCAGCTTGACTGCTTCAGAGCTTAAACAATTGTGTGGAGGCCAATGAAAATTAGAATGACCGAATTAGGCAAGATTTTTTTAATTTGAAATCTCACCTTATGACTGAATGATGCCCCTATCATGATGATGATGGCTGTGAGATGGGTAAGTACTTTGAATCTGACCTCTAACTGACTCACCATACCCCTGTCCTGTCATTTCTTAACGGATTTCTGATAGATTCTGGCTTAATTGACATGACGATTAAGAAACCGCAATTTTTAGCGCCCACAGTGTATTTTTCACAGTTTGCGCTACAAAATTATTAGTGCTTTCATAGCGCAAAACCTCCTTTTTGAACTAGCGGTGCTACAAAACAGAGGATTCTTGGCTAATTGCAGAAATTTAACCCGAAACTTAATGGAATGACCTCTAAATGAAAATGTGAGTATTTGATCATGGAATGAACCTCTAAAGACTTTATTTGAATTCAAATGATGACCTTTAAACTTATAAAAACTATGACCTACCCTTAAGCATATCCTAAAATGACTTTCAAACCTATTTGTGACCATGATAAAAAACAGAGATGACATAATGATGTTTTGAAAAAAAAAATTGGGTGATAACACTTCTGTAGGTCCAAGCTTTTCTGTTCGATAGCAGCCTTTCGGATAAAGGGCTCAGCCGCAGCTTTATCCTCAGCTCCTCCAGTTGCCATGCCACTGCGTGTTATGACATTAATACTTGGTCCCTCATCACACGGTTCTACCTTAACCCTATGCACATTCTACGTTGGTGTTTGTTGTTTTTCTATCAATACTGGGAAATCTTCGATCACATGATCCAATTGTCTACAATATCAGCAAGATTGTCGTGCAGGGTTTGGAAAGTCCCTTGTGAAGTGCCCTATTTCTCCACAGTTGTAACAGATCAATTTCCCTCTTCCCCGACCTATGCCTCCACCCCTTCCCCCTCCCCTGCCTCTGACTAGGGAACCTCATCTACCTGAGGGACATAGTCGTGAAGAAGGGTCAGCCTGTACCCTGGTTTCATCAGTCTATCATTAAGTCATAGGTATGACAGTTATGTTCGTCATGCCCCAAAGATGAACAGAATCGACACCATTGTTGCTTCAATTCTAGAACATAAGCACCAAGATGGGGGCAGTGGTTGGTATCATGTAGTCCAGCTACGTGGCAGTTAGAGCACCATAACGTCAGACTGCTTGGTCCCATAGCCTCTTTAGGACGCAATGGGCTGGGCCCCCCAGCCTGCATGTAGTCTGCCAACAAGGGACGTTGATCCTTGGTGTGGCTGGACACCTGGAATCTTATGCACCATACATCTGGGCTAGCCTCTTTTCCTCATTCTTTCCGCAGATTCTGTATTTTGGGGTGCATTGCCTCCAGTTATCCTTGGATCTGTTGTACCCCAAACTGGGCATCATCTCTTCGCATAGCTTCTAGCTTCATAGAAATCTCCAAAGCTTTCTCTTGTGTCTCAATCGCTTGCTGACCCATAGTTCTGTGCAGGTGAGGTAATAGCATGGTGATTGTTATAGGTCAATTTGGGCACCATTCCCAATGACCTGGTTAACTGGACATCATCTCCAGGACCAATGTATTTGGCCTATCATTCCCTATCATTTCAATTGCTACATGCCCTAAGATGAAGAACAAGACAAATCATCCATGACTTCCATTTGCAAATGTTTCCAAGTGTTGTGGTGGATTTGATGCATGGGTGTACGAAATCGCACCAATTTAAGGGGTGTGATCTACCCCTATAAACTATTGGTAACAGGCAGAAAGTGGTGGAGCTCAAAAGCATACAATCTAGAGGAAAAATTATGCAAATGTATGCTCAAATTAAACAAAAACTAAAACAAAAATATACAGAAGCTATTGAAGAGAGTCAAAATGATAATAATGCAAATGATGGCTCTAGGCCTCTTCTTATTAAATGTTTCATATGGAGAATAAATTTTACCCACTTGCCAAAGGGCCCCTAGACAATGGTTCTAGGTCCCGATGCAAGGATGTTGTTTTCCAAGCTCTGCCTCGATGTAGTCTCCCTCTCTTTCTGCTGTGATGAACTAAGATTGTTGGGTGGCCAACAATCGAGTCCCCTCTATCTCCAGCTACGGGTCACACACTACTGGTATTGCTTGGGAAATTCTGGCCAGCATAACAATGTGATCACCAATTCTTCATCTCATGGTGGCTTTATATAGGGGATTTAAAATCCTCCTTCCCTCTGTTGGTACATGGTGGATGGTGACCCAAGGGAGAGGTATGATTCCATTGTGTGCTCCAAATATTCCTTTGTGTTCTCACATAGTGTCTAAGGAGGCGTTGGTGGCTGTCCTTAGGCGGCTTCATGTAAGGAGAAACTTGTCCTTTGCTTTGTGTGGTCCTAGAAAGCGACATTTTGCCACTTTCAGGAATGTGCGCTTATCAGGAAAAAAGGCGCGTGGAAGGTGCTCTTCTCGAAGGATAATGCATGCAATCAGCATTTAAGACTAGTTCAAATTTGATTTTCTCAAAACCTTAGATATTTTAAATACTTTATTGATTCCATAATGTCTTCCTTCCTTGTAAATCCTTTGGCTTGAAAATAATTAATTTCATCTTCTGTTGTACGATTTTCCATTATTAACAGTTGCCCCCTAATGTGTGAGGTCTAGGAAGGACTGTATAGCCGAAATACATTATAGTTTCTTTTCTGTATCGTGCGTAGAGAGAGAGAGGGAGACCTGCGTGAATCTTGGAATTGACAACACCCTGCACCGTTTCCAAGATGACCCTGGCCTAATGGATCGCTGCAAGAAAATACAATTTATAGCATATATACAAAATTTTAATGATGCGGGCATGTCCCATGCTCGTGATGCTATGGCTATTTAAACAAAATTGACAGATCATATGTGTTGTCTGTGTCACTACTATGGTAGTGATGCTGGCGGTTGTTGACGAAAACTGCTTACGCCCTCAAGGGCGTTTTTTCTTTGATGATAGGTGGAATGTGGTACCAATATGCGTAAACTTGGTATAGCATATAATTGCGCAATGTATGCATAGTTGTTGGCTGGGACCTTCCCGTGTAAGCATTGTTGACAGAGACGCTTATGGAGGCACGGGTCTTCGACGGATCTGATCAAAGTGAAATGGTTGTAAGGTACGATACCATCTTGACATGAAATATTTTGTCGTATTCTAATGTTAGGAGGATAAATGACATCTGTGGACAATGATGTCTCCCACAGTGCCACCCGAGGATACCCCTTTTCATGGGGAGGGGTGATCCAAGGTACCGCTTCCTTTTTGGAAAAGAGGTGTCAAGGTCAACAAAAAGGAAGCCTTAACCAAACCATGGGTCGCTGACCTAGGGGGTCAGGGACCTGGATGTGATGGGTTTAACATAGGCATGTTGGTGAGAGGTGACTAAAAATTGATGATGGGGATTCAGTGGCCCAAGGTCGGAGTATACTTAAGAAGCTTGGCGGCAGTCATAGTTATTTATGAAGGGAAAATCCCTGGAGTCGGTAGGACTTCCAGGGTAGGTGTAAACCTGGCTATGAATGTCATGATGGTGCATGCGTGGGGGTGAAATACTCCGATCAAGGGGAATGAGGGACTGCTTCCATGGGAGAAAAGATGAAATATGTGGGTGAAGGGGCGAAGTGCATTGTTTGCGGTCTTTGTACACTTACCAAAAGAATAGAATAATGGGGTTTGGTTTGTACAAAACACAAAGACAGGTACCCCAAAACATGAAAGTGTTTCATCACTGAAGGCGTGAGGACGGTGTTTTGCTATGGGTGGGGGTCCCATTGGTTGGTCTCATGTGCGGGGTTGATGAAGCAGATGAAACAGTGTCACAAATGGGATTATGCTGGTGGAGGTATGGTTGGCCAAATGCGATGCACGGAGGTGTGAGTTTTATCTTCTTGTACAACCTTGTCGTCGGGGAAGGGGGTTTCAGTTTGCATGGTAATTTGCAAATTTTTTTGGGACTCTATCATGCTGGGGGTAGAATGATACCTGCTTCGGAACCTTCAGTAGATGGTGTTGTAAATGGTTTTCGGGTTCTTCCTGCAAAAACAACTACCTCAAGTGAAAGCATCTTCTTTTCATCAAATATTATTGAAAGGCATGAGCTTTAAAAAGGAAGATGAGAGAGGGCATACCTGCCAGCACTGAAAATTTTTTTTTCCTGGAAAGCGAATGTGTGGCATCGCTTTCGTTCATCATGGCATACTGATGACGGTGCAACTTACGGTTCGCAGAATGGACCTTCTGATCTCCTGTTATGGACCTCTAAAGTTTTTGAAAAGGGTAATAAATAGGTGAATATGGCCCTAATCCTATTCATTTGTACTTGTTGAGTTTTGAGAGATCAGAGGCGTTTGCAGAGCCTTTCTTGCCGTTACGATCAGCCCTTGTACCAAGGACTAGAGATACTATGTCAAGGTAACTTTCATGACGTCCTGCATTTTATTTTTTTTAGTTTGATGGTGCTGAGGGCTGTACAAATTTGGTTTGTATGGCCTCTAGGTGATTTTTTCCCTAGATTGCGAGGGCAATCTAGGCAAAAGCACACCTTCCTTGCACGCAATATTGAGGGATAGGCATGGGAGGCCATGTTTTTCCCTAACTTTAGTGCGCCAAGGTGTGCGTGTGAACAATACAGGTGCGCAAGGGCGCACCTGTCTGATGGATAGGTGCGCAAAGGCCAAGGTGACAAAAATTTTGGTTTTTTGTCTATTTTTGAGGTTTTTTCTCTGTACTAATGGGTGCCTGTGTTGATGACAGGATGGTGTGGAGGGAGCCGAACTGGCCCAAGATCCAGACCACTCTAGCTACTAATTTTGGGGTGCGATGTCAGTTGGCCGCATGGGTCCTTCTGAAATTTGCTGAAAATGAGTTTCTGCGGTCACAAGACTGCTTACTGTGCTACATTATACAGCACTGGTGCAGGAGGCGCAACATGTTCATGTTGCCGGGGACAAACTTGGTGATCCATCCTAAGATGGATATGTACTATGTGACTAGGTTACTACCTCAGGGTGAGGCGCTGAGGTACCCACTCCCCTCTAGGAGAGTGAACCTGGATAGATTCTGGAGACGTAATTGTGGGGGGGCACCTCTTACCGATGGATGCATCAGCATTGCATCAGTTACAGATGTGGCATAGCGGTGTGCTCTGGCAGTGATCGGACGACTGGCGGGGTCGTTTGCTCCGCATCAGGCATCTGGCCTGCAGGTTGGAGTTTGCGCTGGTTGAGGTCTGGGTATTTCTTTTACTTCGCTTGATTTTGTTTTGATGGTATGGTGTCGCAATTGAACAAGGTCCAACGTGGATCGAAGTCATTTGCATACGCCAGTTTCCTATGCAACATCATGTACGAGAGGGTGGTGCTGCTGAGGCCAGTGGTGGTGGTGCCTATTAGGGGGCCACGGGAGCCACGTATGAGGAGGTGGGATTCGGTGATACCACGAGGTGGTGGTGGCATGGCGGGGCGTTATGGAATGCCACGATAGAGGCCTGGTTCGAGGCCAACCCACAGATGTTCTTGCCATACTCGTATGTGGGAATGGACTTCCAGGGTGACCCAGACATGGGTCTCCCATTTGGTTATGTTTGGGGACCTGCAGGTATGTGTTTATATGTTTTTTCTGCATTTTTTTGAGTATATATGTACTTATGTGTTTCTCTAGTGACACTGACATTATTTTGGGTGCTCGTGCAGATGTTGGCGAGGTGGGTCGCCCCGTGGCCTGGCTGGTGGGTCACGATCCTCCGTGATGACCTAGAGGCGGTGAGGAAGGAGGTGATGCAGGTGGACCTAGCGGTGGTGCTGGTGGACCTGGCGGAGATGGTGTTGGCCCCTCAAGTGAGGGTAGCAGCTCGGCTGCTGTAGAGGTTACGGCCGAGTGAGCTCGTGCTGATGCGGCAGAGGCGCGCATTGCAATACTGACAGCTCAAGTGACTTCGCTTGAGGACTTTCAGGGTTGAGTGGACTACTTGACCAAGGGTATGCCTATTCTAGGTTTCATGGATGACTTCGAGGAGGTCTGGTTAGAGACAGTGATGGCCTGCGAGAGGGATTATTGGCCAACTCTACGTCGGGTGGCGATCACAGTGGCAACAGTAGCTCCAGTGGTCGTACCGGGAGCAGTGGTGGGTCTAGGTGCCTCGCTTGAGGGGGCACACCCCCCTAGAGTAGTTTTCTACACAGGGAAAGCACCCGTTATGAGGATGCTTCCCTTATTTTTTGACGAATTTTGTATCTTTGGGCTGGCTATTGGGTCGGTGACACTGTTTTTTGTACTCGGATATACATATTTTTTGATATATATATGAGAGATGTTTTTTGCGGCTCTACATGATGTATCACCTATTTTGGTTTATGTGTTTTGTTATGTTGATGGATGCCTATATTTTTTGTTTTATGTATGATGGTTTATTCGAGATGCATTCCAATTTAGGATAGTGTTAGCTATGCGATCAGCTGTTTGGTTTTGAATCCTTCATACATGTGAAAATGTGATATAGTCAAATTGTCTGCTTAATATTTTGGAACGCAAATATTTTCTAAACAGATGTGGATCTCTTGTCTCAAATGTTTGGTTTAGCTGTGATACTAATAACTGGGAATCGAGGTATATATGCATATGGCGAACGCCCTGCTGGAGGGCGTCACACATAAGTCTGATGACGGTGTAATATTTTGCCTGATTGTTTGTTGTTGAACCAATACACACACTGTTTGAACACAAAGGTGATCGGTCAGGGCGGTAAATGACTCAGGCAGCTGCAGCTAAATTTTGAGACCATCTTGATGCTCCATCAACAAATCCAAAATAGGTTTCATTTTGGTAATCCATAGTGATACTTTGAGCACTTTTTAACTAAGTCTTTGGGTCAAAAAAATTGAGTGGTTGGGTTTTTGTGTACTCTCACTCTATGGGAAGGGCTATTAGTGCCCTTATGGGTAGAAATTCTTGAGGTAAAGGCCATTGACAGGTTTAGTGAGGCAAGTCCTGTCCAGTTCCTTCAAGATGTATGCCCCCTGTCGAAGGCAGTATTTAATGATGTAAGGTCCATTCCACAAGGTTTCGAGCTTCCCTAGCCCTAAGGCCTATTTTGTGACATCATAGCAGAGGACTAATTCTCCCTCGATGAACAAGCAAGGGGTGATGTGGTAGTTGAATGATGATTTAACCCTTTTCTTGTGGGCTTCTTGTGTTGCAGCGACTGACGTCAATTTTCATCGACAAGCTCTAGTTGTACTAGGCACTGCTCTAGAGGCTGGGTGTCATTGAGGAGTTCGATGGCAGCATGAAAATTTGGGATCTCATGGAAATCAATGCCAAAGCACAAGGTACCTTGGTGTTTTGCGACAAGAATATGGTGGAAATCCTGGGACGTGGGGGAGGCAGTAATCCTATCGCTAATATGAGCTAATAAAAATCATATATGGTGGATTGTGTCATCGGCGTTTGGCGGGGGAAGAATCTCTGTAATGGGATTATATATGAGTGCAAGCTTAGGTTCCCTACAAGGATGGTCGATTTCCAGTAGGTGGAAATTATGCTTGCCACAGAGGTGCCTGAATGTTTCCATTATCGGGCATGACTCTGGTGTGTGATTTTGGCTAGTGCAGACGGTGCATGGTATCACTGAGCCAACAGAGTAGATAGTGTGGGATTCTATGCTACTTGTTGTTCCTTACATAGATTCTTGGAAAGGGTCGATCGTCGAAGAGGTTGTCTTCTGTTTCCATTTCCGTATCATTGGCTTAGATGTGTCTACCTATTTGGTGGAGTGTAGACTTAATGTAGCTCGTGTCGCTCTCAGCTTGGGGAGATGTACACACTTAAACGTATGATGAAAGTGTGAGAAAATATGGCAATAAGTGCGTGTGATCTTCTCTTGGTTGGAGAGAAGTTTCTAAGGGAGAGAAGAGACTACTCAGAGACTGTTTGCAAGGGGCTTGAGTTCTCTGCATTGGTTGACTCAGTGATCGTTCAGATCACATAGGCCACATGTTATCTTAGGCTTGGTTGAGGTTACTCTTTGGTGGTGTGTTGTCTTATCTTTCCTCATACACCATTGCAGGGGTGGGGACTTTAACCCGACGATGTACTTATTATGCCATTCCCAGAGTTCGTCTTGTCTCTTCTCTATGGCATTAATCATGTCGATGTTGGGACGAATTTGCGAGGCATAATTACAATGTCACTCATAATGATTACCCATACATATCAGGAAAAATATCCTTGATATGAAGGTTCCGTCGAGTTCAGTTTGAGGTCTGATGGGGAAGCAGCGCCGAAAGGCTGCTAAATCAGGGCAATGGATTATTGCATGGTCTGTCTTTTTGCCTAACGTACATGTTGGTCATCCCTGCGAAGAGCGATTGGGGGTAACTAGGGGTTCCTTGGTGGGCCGTCCTTTGGCTGTCAAGAACATGATGGATGCACTCATCTCATCCGCTTGGGTCATGGAGCTACCTGTGGACTCGACATCCATGTCGTCTTCTTGGGAAAGGTGGACTATGGTTGAGCGAAGGCTAGCAAGGGCTAGCCGGAAGCGAGATATGTAGTGACAATTCTCTAAAAGGTGATTGTCGGCACATAATGGGCATGTTAATTTTGTTGCCCGTAGTCCTACGTAGTAAGCCCTTTCAATTGAATACCATCTGTGGATGAGCTCCAGAGCTGCACACCCTTTGAGGAAGTGGCCACGCTCATCGCATAGCGGAAAATGTATAATGGGCATAACTAGAATTCTTTCTACAATCCTACATTCCTCCTGTAAGTATAGGATTGTACGAGGTTCATCGTTGACAGAGTGGATGGAGGGATCCTCTTGATAGGATTGATCGATCGCATGTAAGGCATCCCTATATCGCGGGATCTCTATAAAATGGTGGGTACAATGCCCATAGTTGCTACAGAAAGCGCATGCATGATTGGTACGCAGCGCTTTGCCTTTACCTTTGGTGGTAGGTTTCTTTTTACAGGAACGCGATGTAAAGATATCTGTTTCGGAGCCAAGGAGTGGTTTTAATTCATCCAACTCCGGACATATATGGGTAGGGTGGCCTATAACGTCGCATATGGCACAGACTAGTGATTCCATTTGAATGGCGGGGGTCACAATCTTCTTTCCTCTATTTGCGGTTTTCTTGGACGTGATGACCAGTTTCACAATGGGAACTTCCTTTGCGGGGGCGGTCTCGACCGTTTCTTGGGTAAGTGGGGGCTCCTCGCGACTGAGGGGCTTTAACCCTATGGTAGTAACATTGGTGACTCCTGTTCTGGAAGGAGGAGTGAGATACCAAACTGGGAATGCCAACAATATGTTGGGTAATACCAGTGTTGCCAAAACCTGTGATGTTTCCTAAACAACAAAACCCACATTCTCCATGTAAAAATTGCATGTCACATTCATTACCCAAAATAATCCTCAAATTGGGACTAACTCTAATGCGGAAGCTATTTCAAATTTATGGTCAAAACCATATAGCAAAACCCATTTTGATATTTCCTTGATCTTTAATTAAAACCCAATAAAAGAATTATTAATTTGGAATTACATTCTTTGCTCATGCACTACGGTTTAAAAACCCCAAATAACCAGTCGTGAATCATACCTGCTTATGATTTCAATTCTAAGGTTTAAAACCCAAATAAACCATATAATTTCTCATGGCCCCACAACTTTATTTCACCCCGCATATCCAACTCACTCAAAGCTTAGACTTTGGTTTAAAACCTCAAAAATGTAAATAGCGCAAACCTTTAGACCCATAGTATATCCAACACACTCATGCCTTACCTTATTCAAGGTTTAATTACACTTGTGTTGAACCCTTATCCATTCATTTCTACTAAAATAGGAATATAAAACATACCTTTATGAACCATGCCGCCATATTTCTCATATCCTTGCAGAATTCCATTTAAACCAAATTTTATATTATAAGGTTAACACAACACTTATAACTTACCCATTCCACCTATCACATATGTTGAGGCTCATAATATATCATATATGGCCCACAGCTATCAACCATACATACCTTTGTATTGATGATCATCTCCATACATCCGACGGCTAATCCTTTATCGTGCTCCAGCTCAACGATCCAACAGCTATCGCACAACAAAGTTGCACGCTCTTTGGTTTTTCAAACTTACGTGAAATGGCCGATTTTGAATTACTGCCAACGCCACGTGTCACTGCCTGAACGCTATCGCGTTCGTTTAAGGAAATACCACTTACTACCCTTTTGCTACGGGAAAACCACTGGCTAGTTTTCGAAACTGTTGGTCTCCCGTGTTTTGACAGTTTGGAAAATCAAAAGACAAGGCAACATCAGAACCAATCTTTAGAGTTCCAGGATCTAGTCCTCCTGTTCTCAAAGAGGGATCTCTCAAATATTTGTTTGCAAAGGTTTATCTTGTGTGCTTTGAGTGTGGATTTTAGACTAGTTATTAAGTGCATATGTTTGTTTGGTTGGATTGAGTTGATACAACATAACATGAAAGGTCTAGGAAAGATAGACAGAAAGAGGAAATATCTGGTTCATTGGGCAATGGAGTCAAAATAAGGTCATGAAAAACTCTTCAAGGGATATGGGATATCAAAGGGAAAATCTAACTTGGCCACAGGATCCTTTTGTTTTTGGAATGAGATGGACATTAATGATTTGGAAAGAGAATTTTAATTCTCAACAAAGGGAACTTGAAAACATAACTTAACATATAAAGAGATATTTTGATAGACAGGGCTAACCATAAATTCTACAAACATTCTTTAAGCAAATAATGACTTCAAGTCAACTTTTAAAATGAAATCTAAGATTCGGGGAACTCCCTATTTCCTCAAAGATTTTATTTTAAAGGACTTAGAAAACATAAAAGATTCACTGATAATTGCAGTCATAGAAGAGGGAATACCTAAATAACATCTTTTCTTACAATTATAAAGACCTTCAAAACAACTGTTCAAGTAATGGCAAAGGGCAAGATCAAAACTGACCTCTTTGACTAACTTAAAACAATGGTACTTCAAAGGGAGACTTCAATAACATCTTTCAAGTGATAGCAGACAAACAGGGAGAACCATAAATCATGCTGAAACCAACTATTTGAGCTATTAAGGAAATAAATGAGCATGAAGACTAAAGAGAAAGTTTAAAGCCTCTAAAATACTTCAGCAGAAGAAAACATAAAACAGTGAAGGGTGAACAGGTCTAAGGTGCTTCCAGGAGTCATTTCTTAGCCTAAAAATTTCAACCTACTGTAGTAAGAAATTATGGAACATAATGAAAACAAGAGAAAACATTAAAAAGTTCAAAATACTTCACCAACAACCAAGCTCATGGATCCAATGATAGAGCCTTATCAGGAACAAGCATGCAACAACATCATCAAGACATCCAAGACTTCAATTTTTTTTCAACTTCAACAGACTTGTATATTTATTTCAGAGAGTTCCAGTGTTACAACTTGTAATCAAACAACAACCAACACTCACTCATCTTCTGCTGTGGTATATATAGAAGGATGAGGAGGTGAGATCTGATTAAAGATCTCAATTACAATTAATACAGAATTAAATGGCTCACTGGCCCTTGAGGGGCTCAAATGAAGAGATTTACATGCATATCCTCTGTATTAAATGATTTACATAGTGATTTCAAGCTTGGTAGGAGTTTTGTTGACCTTTAAGGCACTGTGTGGCGTCGAAGTAACTCTGCAGATATTCTTTGCATTGAAGTTCCTGGCAGAAATAACTCTTCGGCTGTGCTGTGAGGCAGATATTTGATCTTGAGCAATAACTTCTGTTCTTGATTGAATACTTTGAGGCACAGGTGGCGCTTTAGTCGCTGGGAGGAATCAATTTGCCTCCATTTGTGGCCGTGGAGGGTTTTCCTGAGAAAACACTTTAGTTTTTCCTTTAAACTGTGTTTTAGATTGGGGATTAGGCTTATAATGATCATTTTGGGCCATAATCCTCGTAAACAGTCCATTAATCTTCTGCTCTGATAATTTCCTAGTCTTCAGCGATGATACTCTTTCTCTGTGCTTAATCCATGTTTTCTTGTTGTCGTGCAGGGATGCGCAGGGTTCTGTAATGCATCGATGGTTCATGAAACATTGATAAAAGTGAAGTTTAAACCCGGTGGATGATTTCCTTTGATGAATCGAAAGAAAGAGAGTCATCACCCTCTTCTTTCGAATTTCCTTCGTTCATAGTGAAAAACTTCGAAACTCTGCAAAATACAAACAAAATGTTATAAAATCCTGCTTTTATTGGTCAATTTGCATCGGGGGGTGTGCGAAGGAGGGAGGCTGTTGGATGGCATTATCCAACAGTGGGGGTTAATTGGAGAAGGCAAAGGAGAGATTAAATCTGAGTCGTTGATCACGCGTGATCGACGGCCGGGAGCGGAGGTTTGAAAGTCAAATGGAGGAATCGAGCGATGGATTTTGGACCATCGATCTGCAGATCAGATCGACGGTGGAGACGCGACTGCCGCTTGTACGATGGCTTGTTTATCGCACGGGCACTTTGGCACGGGCCCAGATCGGAAGGCTGTGGTAAATTTTGCTGCATGCCCTGGTCCGAACGTTAATGTGCGGGGACGGCGGTTTTGAAAAAGGTACAGAGGACACGAGGTGGCAGGTGTATGGAATCGCTGGCCATCGGGGGAAAACAACCCTTTGGCCGAAGGCGGTGCGAAAAAAACCGCCGGGTTTGGAAAACAGTGCACGGCTGGGGGGGGTCCACAGGCAGGTCGTGCTCCGCACCGTCCGATCTGTGGAGCAGATCGACGGCCGAGATTGATTCATAAATCATACGGGCGGAAAACATTTGGAAATGAAATAAAACCCAAAAAACATGATTTACAAAGGTTTTTTATGTTTTGGGCGGAGAAATATTATTTTGAAAGGATAAGCGCCCAGCGGGTCTTGCGGTTGGTTCTGGCGCTTGGGTTTATGAATGGAAAAGGGTCAAAAACTTAAGCCCAAGGGGGCTTAAGCGCAATACATAAAAATATGCATTTTTCATGATTTTTTAGTGGTTTTTTGAGGGAAGTGAAGGTTCCGATAAGGCTAAGAAGGGGTCTTAGACCTTATAAAATGGATTTTATGAAGGGAAAAAAGGAAGAATCATGAAATTGTGGGATTTTCATGGGGGATGGAGGGATAGAAGAGGAGGTTAGTTTTGAAGAGAAGGAAGGGAAAAAAGGGGTTTTGCAACAGTATTTTGGCTTTGGTAATCAGCAGGATTCTGAGTTCTGAAGGGAAACAGTAGTGAATATTACCCAAGGATAGGATATTATCAAAAGTCTTCAAGTATCAGCAATTTTAGTGATGAAATTGTTTCTTGAAGGCTATCCAACATCATTTAGCCACCATCTGATATGACAGATTTTTATGGGTGGCTAACAGTGGCTCCATTTGGGGATGGTGCCTTTTTTTGAAGGCATCAAGAACTGCAGACTTGTATTCTCTGGGAGGCTGATCAGTTGCCTCATCCATTAGGCTGTTTCTCTTCTACTTGAATGATCTTATTTTTCTTTGGAAACAAGTTATCAATCATTGAAAAACAATGGAACTTTCATCAACAGACTTTCTACCTACCCAATTTTACTGATCTAACATTTTTTCTTCATCAGAGTGCACTTGGATTGGCAAACTCTCTTACAACATTTTATTCTTTTGAAAGCATAAAAACTAATCTAATTCTATTCCTTATTTCTCCCTGAACTCAGATTAAACAGTTGAGCTCAGATGTTTCTCTACCTAATCTACTGTCTGTTGGGATTAAGCTGTCCAACAGACCTTCATTCTCTAAATTCTACAACAGAAATTCAAAAACAGTCAAGTCAAGATTAAGTTGTTTGACTTGCTGTGATCTATGGCATAAAAACAAGCTGCACATAGATTATTATTTGCAAAAAAATAAAAACAAAATGGAAGGCTTAAGATATGAAAATTTCTCATCATGGCCTTCCCTTTTCTTCACAACTCTGTTTTTGCTTTGTTTTTGAGCTGTCTTTGCTTTTCTTCTGGTTCAAGTTTTAAGCTGATTAGAACCAGATCTTTGCATTTCTTTGACTCAGAATTTAACATAGATTTGAGTCATCTCCTTTTGGAAACTTTGTTTCAGATTTTGAGTTTGTTTGAACCTTCAATTTATATCCTAATCTATCTACTGATAAGCCAATATTGAACAGTTTGGCAAATCGAATTCACTATCCTATCAGCAGAAAAATTTAAAGCTAATTAGTCAATATTAAACAGTTTGACTAACTAGAAGTGTGTTTTGTAGGAGTGGCATTTAAGCTTGCACACTTTCAGATTTATTTCTCTTTTTTGGCATGGGGCTTTGCCTTTCTTGTTTTCACAATCTGCCCTCTTTTCTTTTCTTTGTTTTTGTATTTTTGATTTTTCATAACTTTGAATGCAATGGTTAGACTATGATATTTACAATGGTAAAAAAAAAATTCTTTAAAACTTAAGATTCTTGGCAGAAGTAATGCTTGAGCATCCTGCCATTGACAGGACCTCCATATAGGTCTTCTCCATTCAATTATTTCAAGAAAAATGTATTATGACCCCTCTCAGCATGAATAATATATGGCCCTTTCCACAAGTTCTCAAACTTGCCATGTTTCCCCTTCTCTTCTCTTCTTGAATCCCATTTAAGAACAACACTTCCAACCTGGAAATTTTTTGCCTTAGTCCTCTTATCAAATAGCTTCTTCATATTTTCTTGGACTAACTATGTTCTTTCATAAACTTCTTCTCTGGTCTGCTGTAAATGGATTGTTTGGTTGATCCTCCTCTGCATATCATTTTCTTCAACCTGCACTTCTTGAAGGAGCTTCATGACTGGAACTCCCAATGAGGTAGGAAAAACTGCATCCATGCCATAAACTAACTGATATGGGGACATATTTATTGATTTCTTTGTAGTTAATCTATCAGCCCATAAGGCATGAACTAGCTTACTGTGCCATGATTTTTGATTCTGTTCCAACAGCTTTTTAATGATATTGATGAGACTCTTGTTGGAGGATTCAGCTAATCCATTTCCTTGGGGATAGTAAGCAATGGAGTGGCCCAAGGTTTTATGGTATTTGTGACAGAAATCCACCATTTTCTTAGATTTGAAAGCAACAGCATTGTCTGTTATGATTTTTTTGGGACTACCAAATCTGGATAGGATGTGGGTTTCAAGAAACTTGATAATGACAGAGTCATTAGCATTCCTGGTAGTTATAGCTTCTATCCATTTGGTGAAGAAGTCAGTGGCTGTGAGGATCCACTTATGTTGAGCTGAGGATAATGGATGAATTTCCCCAATGAAGTCCAACCCCCATTGTTGAAAAGGTGCCTCAACTCTGATAGGATGTAAAGGTAAGGGAAGGAGTTTTCTCTTGCCATCGAAGATTTGACACTTATGGCAAGACATGACCAACTTCTGAGTGTCTGGAAAAAGGGTAGGCCAATAGTAACCTGATCTGAGAATTTTGTTTGTTGTGGCCTTCCAGTAGAGGTGTCCTCCACATTCACCATCGTGCAACTCATGCATAATTTTTCCTGCATCATCTTCAAGTAAACATTTAAGAAAAATTCCAACAGCATTTTTCCAATATAACACCCCATCTAATATACAAAAACTCAAAGCTTTCTGTTTCAAAAATCTAGCTTTAGTTTTAGACAAAGAAGGAGGGGCATTTAGATAAAAAAGCACATAAATAATGACAGCATACCAAGGAGAATTCAAAAAAATTTCTTCAATGAAAGGAGCAGTAGCTTCTTCTACTTGTTCCAACACATCTACCATATTCATGTCTAGTGCTTGGAAGTTAGACTCAGCCATAAGTTTTGCTAATCCTTGCCCTTTTACTAGTTTGGTGGGCCTGATTTCTAGGTCATATTCAAGAATAGTTGCAATCCATTTTCCCCTTTTACCATCAAGGTCTTGACTTAGAATGTCCTTGACAACAGTATGTGGAACAAAAGCAATTATGTGAGAGTGTAAAATGTAGACCCTAAAGTCCTTTAAAGCTTTCACTAATGTTAAGGCTTGCTTCTCCATGATGTTATATTTGAGAGGAGAATCTCTTAAGGCCCTACTAAAGAAGGATATTGGTTGTTCTTGCCCTAAATCATTCTTTTGAAGCAAAACTGCAGCTATTGTATGTTCAGATGCAAAAGAAAAAATGTAAAAGTCTTTGGTAAAATCAGGACTAGTCAGGACTGGTGTTTGGGTAAGAGCTTGTTTGACCAGTTCGAATGATTGTTCAGCTAGTAAAGTCCACTTTACACCCACGTTTTTCTACAGCATGTTTGTAATGTTTCTTAATAGCTCGGCAAGGTTGGGAATAAACCTTCTCAAAAAATTAATATTTCCGATGAAAGATTGCAATTCTTTGAGGCTTCTAGGATGGCTAATTTGCAAGATGCCATCTATCCTTGTAGGGTCTATTTTGATTCCCTCTTCTGAAATTATATGACCAAGAATTTTCCCTTCTTGGAGACCAAAAAGGGTCTTCTTGGGATTCAGTGATAAGCCAAATTTCCTACACTTCTCAAAAACCTTTCTTAGGTGAATTAAATGCTCTTCATCAGTTTTTGAGAAAACAGTTATGTCATCAAGGTAAATAATTATAAAATAGCCAATATCTTCAGAGAAGGCTATGTCCATGGCCCTTTGGAAGGTGGCCCCTACATTCATTAGTCCGAAAGGCATTTTGACATACATAAAGGTGCCCCAAGGTGTGCTAAAGCAGTTTTGATTTGATCACTTGGGAACACTAACACCTGATTGTAACCCGAGAACCCATTGGGATATTATTCTTGACCCAACTACCCTTTGAAGTATATGGTCCATCTTGGGTAAGGGGTAGTTGTATTTTAAAGAGGCTCTGTTTAAATTTCTGAAGTCAATACAGAGCCTGATTTCCCCAGTTTTCTTTCTAACAGAAACTAAGTTTGATACCCATTCTGAAAATCTAATGGGTACTATGATCCCAACATTATAGATTTTCTCAATTTCTTCCTTAACTAAAGGTAGTAAAAGGGGATTTATTCTCCTTAGGTTTTGCTTAAAAGGCTTTTGATTTTCCTTCAAGGGGATTTTATGCTGGATGATGCTGGTATCATATGATTTTAAGTCTTTGTATTCCCAAGCAAACACATCTTTAATTTTTTTGAAAAGCTCTATGTATTGCAATTTTATGTGCGCTGGGAGGGTGCTGGATAGCTTGATCATCTTGGGTTCTGCCAGACTGCCTATGTTATGCTCTTCTATGTTTTTTTCCACAGGCTCCATTCTTGGTTCTTTGGCTACATCATTGAGATCAAACATGTGATCTAAAGGTGTGAGACCTCTTGGGATTTTATCATTTTTTCATTGTAAGACTTCCAAGTCTTCTTGGTCTTCACTATTCATTATCTCTGCTTCAAAAGGATTCTCACAATGATTTATATTAGCAGGATATGTTATTTCAGCCTCTGGGATTTGTTCAATATACAAACAATTTTCTTTATGGCTAGTTTCTGGTGTTGGTACGCTGAAATCATTTTCTGATTTTAAGAAATCATCTATATGTTTGTCAGATTCAAACACCTGCCAGTGATCTTCATTATCAGGCACATCAGGTCTATGTTTCACCTTTATACTGAGTTTTTCATTTATCTCAGGTACTTAGCACTTGCTGGCATTGAAGGCGAGTTCATTTGCTAGATGATTCAGTGCTCTAGGGATGAAAATGAGTTCATATTTTTCGAAATTTTTTAGTAGATCAAGGGCAGCATTTTGATATTCCCTAAGCCTTGGATTCTTGGTTGAGTATTCTCCTTTGATTTGTTTGATGATAAGTTTAGAATCCCCTAAGATAGATATCTTTTGGGCTTCTAATTCTTCAAGCAGTTGTAAGCCTAGGAGAAGTGCTTCATACTCAGCAATATTGTTAGTGCATGGGAAGTCTAACTTGTATGAAAAACTTTGATTTGTGTTTTGAATCCAAACACCTGCCCCTGCACTGGTTTTATTACAGGATCCATCGAAATTTATTTTCCAAAGTATATTTGACTCATTTTCATTTTCTTGTTGCTGTTGATTGTCAATGTTTTGAAGTTGATTCGAGGTAAGATTAGATTGTTCTGGTGAACTGATTGGGTCCATGTTTTCTTTACCTTGTTGAGTAATTTCATCTTCATTACACAAGATAAAGGAATCTAAACTTGATTGAATAGAATAGACTGGAGAGTTGTTTGGTTTGTCCATGTTACTCACCATGTACTTCATGTGGGATTATCTGTATAGTCTTATGTTTTGGTTGAAAACAGGGATGGTGGAATAAGACATGTCCATTTGAAGGCTGCCCTGAAGTTTGGCTCCCCATGATCTTGATAAGAGCATGCCATACTTAGGGGGAATGTCAGCTACAACTATATCCATCACTAGATTCTTGGCAGGGATATGAGCTAGGTTAACACATAAATATTTGATTAAACCCAAACATTTGACTCTGCTTGAGTCAAAATAATACAAATCCTTGTATGGTTTAGTAATTTCCAAGCCTAGGCTTTTCATTACTACTTTGGGCATTAGATTGTGTGAAGCTCTAGAATCTAACATGGCATTGTGTAGAATTTTATCGTGTATGTTCAAACTAACATAGAATGGAGGGATTGGTCCTTCTTGATATTTTCCTTCAACCTTCGGGCCAAACAACAGCTCAGGTTTGTCATCTGTCAAGTTTAAGGTGTCAGTATCACTTCCTAATTTTAAAGCTTTCAAAAATTGGTTTTTGTACACTTCTTGGGTTACTAGTTCAGCCAGGGGGATGGTAATTTTTATCTTAGCAATCTCTCCCTCAAGGCTGAAAGGAATAATTGACTTGTTAATATTTACATCTGTTTTTTCAATTGAATTTTTTTCAGCAGCCTTGATTTGCTGAACCTTGTTTGGACTAGTGATAGGAATAGTTTTATTAGGACCACTAGTTGAAGTGCTAGGGGTACTTTGTTCAACATTTGGCTGGATTCCCTTGTCTTTGTTTAAATCTGGTTTTTTAGCCGAAATGTTGGTTTTTTCTGTTGTCTTTTTGGGCTGGTTTTCCGTGTTTTTCTTGACAACAGTGCTAGTATTCTTATCTTTTGAATTCTATATACTTCCCTTGCTCCTAAGATCATACTGTTTGTGTACCTCCATGATTGCATTTTCAAAACCCAATCTATAGTCATCAGAATCTTCATAGGTGTTTGTATTTTGATCATTAGAGAAGAAACCTTGTTCTTCCTCAGTGAGGAAAACATCATCCCCACTGTCTAAGCCAATCAAGTTTACATGTGATTCTTCCAACCTTTCCAACTCCCTATCTTCCTCATATTGATCTACATAGTTCTGTTGAAAGGGAGGTCTAATTTGTTGGTCACTTTCTTTTTGCTTATCTTGATTGTTATCTCTTCTATAATTCTGATTTCTATTTCTGTTTTGATTGTTTTGAAGTGCAGTCTGGTTTTGATTTGCTTGTGCTTTCTTAATTATGCTCATCTCTTTCATCATTTCTTCCAACATTTTCTCCATTTTTGAGCTTGAAGTAGAAGGAGGGGATTCCTCTCTGAAAGATACTCTCTTTTCAGTTTTCATTCTTGCTCTCTTTTCTAATAAGTTGACTTCTACAGAAAGAGCACCCCTTTGCATATCTTCGAGAGTTGCAAAATCTCTTTCTCTTAGTGAATAAGTCATGTCAGAGTCAAATCCTTCAGGGAACTTGTTTAAGGCTGAGGCTTGTGGAGGTTTTAGTTCTGGGGAAAGTGCATTATATACACTGTTAAATCTGGTACAATAAGCTTGTACACTTTCCCCAAGGTTCCTACGGAGATTGTTGTAATCAGCAAGGACTTGGAGAGAATTCTTCTTTACTTCCCATTTGTTCAGAAATGTCTGATGGAAGCCTTGGAGATCATTAATAGTACGGGGGGCTAAAAATTTAAACCATTTTCTTACTTCTCCCCCCAGACTTTGAGCAAATAGTCTAAGTTTGACAGAATCATCATCAATTTCATTTCTGTCAAAATATTCATCCATCTTATCCACATGTTGTGATGCAGTTACGGCATTGCTAGCATCATATAATGGAATTTTGGACTAATAGTCCTGTGGAAGGTTGACTAATGGTACAGGAAGGGCTAAGGGAGCATACCATGCTGCCATGATATGTGGTGGGGGTGGATTAACAAGCGGTGGATTGACAAGAGGAGGAGTGGGCTGAAGTGAAGAGGTTTGAATAGTGGATGAAGGGTGTATAGAAGTGGATGGAACAACAGTAGATTGTTGAGCTGCTCTTGGATGATAGACACCTAAGTTAAGAAGAAAATGTAAATCAGGAGGTGTTGTTTCTCTACTACCAAGATGTTCACTTGTCTTGGAGGATAAAAGTGAAGACTCAGAATCTAGTTGATCTAAATCACCAAATGACCTAGTCCTAAAGGGATTAACTAAGTCAGCTTGTGATTGTTGTAGATATGAAATATTTTCAGGGACTGAATTAGCTCTTGGGGGTGATCTGAAAATAGTTGAAGATTTAATCTTAGGATACCTCCTAAGTATACTTTCAGGGTTATCAACTATCTCAGGTGGATTAGGGTCAGGATGGGCTCTAGTGTAGATATTTCTAGGAGCCACTATGGTGTGTTTTTTAGACCCAAATAACATGAAAAGTTCAACCAAGTATGACAATCTTTGAGAGGTTAACTGATCTGTTTACACAAATTTTAATCGTACAGTCCTCTAACTGGATTTGAATGATATCACAATGATAAGGGTTATTCCTAGTGGAGTCTTAAGGTCTGTTCAAGATTGTGGAGTCGCCAGGTGGGAAGTATAGAATGTTTTCTAAGAGGTACACTGTCCACCACCGTGTTTGTGAAATATCCTTTTGCAAGGATATTCTGAGACACAACAAACTCTAACCAGAGATCGACTGGGAGGGCATTCACCAGATATTTCACCTCAAAAAGAGGATGAGATCCGGAGGCTACCTGGCCCTTTCCAGACTCTGTCTAAGAGTATAAGATAAAACACATCAAAGGTAAGTGATATGTAAGAATGAGTGTTTTACTACAAAGTGGAAGTTTTTAGCTCCTAAGGAGGTAAAAGGTTTTATGGTCCACTACCATGTTTATTCTGAAACCAAACTTGAAATATTTTTGGGTTTTTCTGAGTTATTTTGGTTTTATACGTTAACAGAGTGTTCTAAGTCTGATTTTTCACTTAGCTAAGGTGTTCAAACAAAAAGAGTTGCTCTTATGGCTTGGTAACTGGTTCCTTCAAGGTTTGATAAGGGTTAAAAGGAATCCTAAGGGTTACTTAATTTTTCACTGATTCAATTAAGTCCTATCATGATTGCCATTTGTTAGGAAATGCTTGAAGAAAGGTTACTTATACTTATACTGGACCTAAAAAGTTCAAAGAAAGGTTTTGAAACCTCTAATTCTCAGTTGGTCCCACCGTGATCGCCATTATGTTGGTGGCGATGAGGTGGCTAATAGTAACTGGATATTCTTGAAAATAAGGGATTTCTGAGTCTTAATGGGTACTTAGATTGTCACTAACTCAGAAGGGTCCCACCGTGATCGCAATTATGTTGGTGGCGATGAGGTGGCTAATAATCACTGGATATTCTTGAAAATAAGGGATTTCTGAGTCCTAAGGGGTACTTAGATTGTCACTAACTCAGAAGGGTCCCACCGTGATCGCCATTATGTTGGTCTCCCGTGTTTTGACAGTTTGGCAAATCAAAAGACAAGGCAACATCAGAACCAATATTTAGAGTTCCAAGATCTAGTCCTCATGTTCTCAGAGAGGGATCTCTCAAATATTTGTTTGCAAAGGTTTATCTTTTGTGCTTTGAGTGTGGATTTTAGACTAGTTATTAAGTGCAGATGTTTGTTTTGTTGGATTGAGTTGATACAACAGAATATGAAAGGTCTAGGAAAGATAGACAGAAAAAGGAAATATCTGGTTCATTGGGAAATGGAGTCAAAATAAGGTCATGACAAACTCTTCAAGGGATATGGGATATCAAAGGGAAAATCTAACTTGGCCACAGGATCCTTTTGTTTTTGGAATGAGATGGACATTAATGATTTGGAAAGAGAAGTTTAATTCTCAACAAAGGGAACTTGAAAACATAACTTAACAATAAAGAGATATTTTGATAGACAGGGCTAACCATAAATTCTACAAACATTATTTAAGCAAATAATGACTTCAAGTCAACTTTTAAAATGAAATCTAAGATTCGGGGAACTCCCTATTTCCTCAAAGATTTTATTTTAAAGGACTTAGAAAACATAAAAGATTCACTGATAATTGCATTCATAGAAGAGGGAACACCTAAATAACATCTATGCTTACAATTATAAAGACCTTAAAAACAACTGTTCAAGCAATGGCAAAGGGCAAGATCAAAACCGACCTCTTTGATTAACTTAAAACAATGGTACTTCAAAGGGAGGCTTCAATAACAGCTTTCAAGTGATAGCAGACAAGCAGGGAGAACCATAAATCATGCTGAAACCAACTATTTGAGCTATTAAGGAAATAAACGAGCATGAAGACTAAAGAGAAATTTTAAAGCCTCTAAAATACTTCAGCAGAAGAAAACATAAAACAGTGAAGGGTGAACAAGTCTAAGGTGCCTCCAGGAGTCATTTCTTAGCCTAAAAATTTCAACCTACTGTAGTAAGAAATTATGGAACATAATGAAAACAGGAGAAAACGTTAAACCGTTCAGAATACTTCACCAACAGCCAAGCTTATGGATCCAATGATAGAGCCTTATCAGGAACAAGCATGCAACAACATCATCAAGACATCCAAGACTTCAATTTGTTTTCAACTTCAATAGACTTGTATATTTATTTCAGAGAGTTTCGGTGTTACAACTTGTAATCAAACAACAACCAACACTCACTCATCTTCTGTTGTGGTATATATAGAAGGATGAGGAGGTGAGATCTGATTAAATATCTCAATTACAATTAACACAGAATTAAATGGCTCACTGGCCCTCGAGGGGCTCAAATGAGGAGATTTACATGCATATCCTCTATATTAAATGATTTACATAGTGATTTCAAGCTTCGTAGGAGTTTTGTTGACCTTTAAGGCACTGTGTGGCGTCGAAGTAACTCTGCAGATATTATTTGCATTGAAGTTCCTGGCAGAAATAACTCTTCAGCTGTGCTGTGAGGCAGATATTTGATCCCAAGCAATAAATTATGTTCTTGATTGAATACTTTGAGGCACAGGTGGCGCTTTAGTCGCTGGGAGGAATCAATTTGCCTCCATTTGTGGCCGTGGAGAGTTTTCCTGAGAAAACACTTTAGGTTTTCCTTTAAAATGTGTTTTAGATTGGGGATTAGGCTTATAATGATCATTTTGGGCCATAATCCTCGTAAACAGTCCATTAATTTTCTGCTCTGATAATTTCCTGGTCTTCAGCGATGATACTCTTTCTCTGTGCTTAATCCATGTTTTCTTGTTGTCGTGCAGGGCTGTGCAAGGTTCTGTAATGCATCGATGGTTCATGAAACATTGATAAAAGTGAAGTTTAAACCTGGTGGATGATTTCCTTTGATGAATCGAAAGCAAGAGATTCATCACCCTCTTCTTTCGAATTTCCTTCATTCATAGTGAAAAACTTCGAAACTCTGCAAAATACAAACAAAATGTTATAAAATCCTGCTTTTATTGGTCAATCTGCATCGGGGGGTGTGCGAAGGAGGGAGGCTGTTGGATGGCATCATCCAACAGTTGGGGTTAATCAGAGAAGGCAGAGGAGAGATTAAATCTGAGTCGTCGATCGCACGTGATCGACGGCCGGGAGCGGAGGTTTGAAAGTCAAACGGATGAATCGAGCGATGGATTTTGGACCGTCGATCTGTAGATCAGATCGATGGTGGAGAAGCGACTACCACTTGTACGATGGCTTGTTTATCGTGCGGGCACTTTGGTTATCCATCGAGCAACATTGGCGAGTGCCCACCGTTGGATCAGTGGGCCCAGATCGGACGGCTGTGGTAAATTTCGCTGCATGCCTTGGTCGGAACGTTAATGCGCGGGGGATAACTTTAATGCGCGGGGACGACGGTTTTGAAAAAGGTACAGAGGACACGCGGTGGTAGGTGTGTGGAATCGCTGGCCATCGGGGGAAAATAGCCCTTTGCCCGAAGGCAGTGCAAAAAATACCACCGGGTTTGGAAAACAACGCACAGCTGGGGGGGGTCCACAGGCAGGTCGTGCTCTGCACCGTCCGATCTGTGGAGCAGATCGACGGCCGAGATTGATTCATAAATCATACGGGCGGAAAAACTTTGGAAATGAAATAAAACCCAAAAATCACGATTTACAAAGGTTTTTTATGTTTTGGGCGGAGAAATATTATTTTGAAAGGATAAGCGCCCGGCGGGTCTTGCGGTTGGTTCTGGCGCTCGGGTTTATGGACGAAAAAGGGTCAAAAACTTAAGCCCGAGGGGGCTTAAGCCCAATACATAAAAATATGCATTTTTCATGATTTTTTAGTGGTTTTTTTAGGGAAGTGAAGGTTCCGATAAGGCTAAGAAGGGGTCTTAGACCTTATAAAACAGATTTTATGAAGGGAAAAAAGGAAGAATCATGAAATTGTGGAATTTTCATGGGGGATGGAGGGATAGAAGAGGAGGTTAGTTTTGAAGAGAAGGAAGGGGAAAAAGGGGTTTTGCAGTAGTATTTTGGCTTTGGTAATCAGCAGGATTCTGAGTTCTGAAGGGAAACAGTAGTGAATATTACCCAAGGATAGGATATTATCAAAAGTCTTCAAGTATCAGCAATTTTAGTGATGAAATTGTTTCTTGAAGGCTATCCAACATCATTTAGCCACCATCTGATATGACAGATTTTTATGGGTGGCTAACAGAAACCACATTCACTGCTCCATTTTCCTCCATTAACTCATAGTTCCATACCATATTGATTCATGGTTCTACTTTACGTTAACCAAGGTTCCTCCCGCTTTCATATTCAAACTGCGCCATTTCTTCTTTCGACAGGTTCATTTGATTCACCACTCCTCATTTAAATGCTGCGCGAAAACCCCTTAGGAGGTTTCCAAACCTCTCCTCTATTCCTTCGCTCCAGCTCCATGCCAGAATACCGGTTTCAAACAATATGTCAGTGTGATGTAAATAATCAGATATTTCTTAAATATCAATTGCAATTAACCCTTGTTCCTGTCCTGATCTGAATCACTATTCGATCAGATGTGCTACTGATACATATAGTCCGATGTATCAAATGCCGAATTGAAAATTTAGTTTCTATTCCTGTGTCATCGATCCTTTCAGTGATCGATACACCTCAACTTATATGTCTTCTCAGATATGTATGCAAACCCTTATAGCTCTTCGATTCAATTCCTGATAATACCCTATTTCAATATTTCCATCGAATCTCTCAATGGTATATAGAATACTATTCAAACCCTATACATACATGTACTGTGCCAAACCCTTGATTCATAATATGAAATTATGAATTCATTTCTCTACACATAATCACACACCTCTTAATTGAAACTCAAAGCATTTATCTATAATTCAATCAATGCAGACCAACCATATTCAATACTCAGTTCATTCAATAACAATATTTACATAAATCCAGAACACCTCATGTTCTGTCTTTTCTTCCTTAGGCCTGATATTCTAATCAGTGGCCATTCCTCTACAATTGCCTGTAGGCTTACAACAAACCCATATTTGCCTAAACCTACTCAATCCTCTTTCTAATATCTCTGTCTTCACTGTTGCCTTGATGCTTTACAATTTATACAAAATATGATGAACCAATTTAGGTTCAGATCATCCATTATCTCAAAAAAATCCTCAAAATCCTCAAAGTCCTAAAATCTATCTTTTATCCCTAAGGATCCTCTTTAATCCCATAAAATCTTGAAACTAATTCTAACTTAAGTGTTACAATCAATTCTCAAATTTCTCATTCCCTATGGAATATAAACTATCCTAATTCTCTCATGTTCTCCAATTATTCGGGAGCATTTACAAATTCCACACAATCCTTAATATCTCTCATTAAAATCACTCAAAAACATTAATAATTACATAAGAAACCAATATTATTTTGAAAATACAAGACCCCCATGTCTATTAAAATACAAAAGGATTTTCTAAACCTAATGCTCCTGCATCAACATGCTGGGAGACGAAGCCAGCTGGGGGGTAGAGGAAAGGGGTTTGGGAGGTAGCATAGGCTAGAAAGGCTGCCATGGCCAATGCCTCAGTGTCGTTACTGCATGAGTCTATGTCCTAACTAGCCTTGGTGCTTGATGTGGACATCATGCACACCGGAGCCCCTATAATATCCCGGAATCGGGATAGCTCAGCAAGCTTGCTAAAATAATGCACTCCTGAGAATTCAGTGCATAGAAATGAGTTTGTAGCTCCTGGATCCCTTAGAAAATCTCATCTAAGATCTAAATCCAAAAGGAGAGAAAAAAAAAAACAAACTGGGTGGGTTAAACAGATCTCCCACAAACTAGTCTAGTTGAAAAACACCCAAGGAGAGGGGTTGCAGCTATATGCAAAGGACTGCTTCAGAAATAACACAGATCCACTGAAGAAAAGTAGTAGGCTGATATGGAGGTTCATAAATCAGATGTATAACAGCAAATAATATGTACATTATATCTCATACATTGTACAAGAGAAAGAATAAGACAATACAGGAAAAATCCTCATAAATGAGGTGCTACAGCCATAAGAAAAGCATGCATGAACTAGCCAGCATTATTTTATGGGGCTAAAGAAACAGTTTATTAATCCTCAGATATAGAGCATATATTTACATAAAAATTTAGATCTAATGCATATTTTTGTACAAGAAAATATCCTCTATACATTCCCCTTGGGATTTTGTGCAAAACACGAAGCACAGAGAGTAGATCTGAGATCTAGAGCTGCAAATATGCAGAATTATTCAGAAATTTCTGAATAATAAAATAGGACATCAGATCATATCTGAAACTAACATGGATTGGATGGCCAATCCATGATTCACCACAGTGAGAGGAAGAATCCTAACACCGGAGATCTCTCCTCCAAAATGCAGAGAAAACACCCTGCAACTTCTCCTTTGCAAATAACGCAGTACAGGGAGAGAAACTATGTTGTAGGCTCTAAGAATGGTTTGGCATAATGCCAAGGTCTGGATCTGAAGCTTACTCAGCTAATGCACTCCTCCAGGAGGTTAAAAGACAAACTTACTGAGAAGAGCCACTAGTATAGACTAGATCTGAGCAGATCTAGTGTCTTCCACTGCTGCAACTCACAAGGACAACCCAACTCTCAATAGGATCAACACTGCAGGTGTAAGGTGAAGCTTGGCCTGAGCCTGATAGTGGACAAGATGGAGCAAGTCTCCTCCAAGATCTGCTCAACGAAGGAGGTGGGAATCCTAAACAAGAAAGCCCAACAAGGGATGTCTAAGCAGACAATACCCTCAGAAAATAATATCTTCAACAACCCCTTTCATGTTGCCCTCCTCTTCCTTTTATAAGATTGGAGTCTTGCCAAACCCTAAACCACTTCATTAGTTTAGCTCCTTTCACATGCAGGATCTCCTTCTAGAACTGCGTTGTCCATCTAGGAGGTTCAATGCATCTATACTGTGTTGTAGATATGGTCATGGTTGACTTGGTCAAGTGATCAACCTCTTTCACACTCAAGGTGTCTTCACTTTGACTAGATAGCTTGATTTTCATTCACATTGAGCTATCTTATTTAGGATCCACTCTTTGAGAATAAATTTTGTTGACTTGGTAAAACTTGACCTTGTCCACATAGTTTAGACATTGTTCACACATGTGGATGCCTTATCTGGTTATTTCATGGTCCCTTTTCACACTATGAGGGATTTTTATTCATACTTGAGCAATTTATGAGCCTCCTTGCCCATTTATTTATCCATCTAGATTTAAAAATAAAAATTAATATTCCTATTATCTATAAGCTAATTTAGGAAAATTACAGTCTCCCCCTCCCAAATGTTGCTTATCCTCAAGCAACTGGAAGGGTGCTGCAAAATCTCCCCGTCTTCTCTTGTGGCCCCCTCATCCAATAGTCTCCACCATTGCTCCAAATTTTTTGCAATAGTTCTGTCTTCCAATGGTCCTTCCTCAATGTGAAAGTTGGCCTTTGGTGAATAAACCCAATGGCTCTCATCATGAAGAAATGGAAGGTCTATGTGGAAACCCTCTTTCTGATCCATGGCCTCCTCAAGATAGAAGTGATGACAATCATGGGGAATTTCATTATTCATGAAAGACTCCCATCTCCATGCTATCATCAAAATGAAGTGGATCACCTCCCAGATTGGCAATCCATAGAAAAATTCCCCCCCAATACATATGAGAGGCATGTTCCCAAAAAACATATGGCTCACTCTACAAAGAGACAAGTGATCTATCATAGTAGCCATACAATATCTCATGCTCCCATTGGAGCATGCAGTGGAAAAAGAGTGGGGAACTCCTTCCCCCAAGGACACATCCCACCAATGTGCCTCTCCTCCAACCATGTTCCCAAGAGCAAGAAAATTTCCAACACATGGAATCATGATTAGAAGCATGCTAGCCGCCATGTATGATAAAGGAGAAGGGAGATGTTCCCTCATGTGCAACCAGTGTAGTTTCACCCTTAACTGCCATATAATAAGAGATGACAAGTGCCTCCCCCAACACTTGCTTGCTTCCCCATCCCTTCTGAATGCTTGGAAAAGGTGCATCATAGTTGGTGTAAAAGAATCACACCATGAAGAATATAGTAGCTTTCCAAGATCCTCCAAGGAATGACCTGCATCAACATAATTCATGGCCTTGAGTGGTCCATGAAAACCATCATAAATAGTGCCCCCTCTTGGAGCAATGTTTTGCAAATGAGTGTTAGAAAAATATAAGCATATAGTAGATACATCATAACGCTCAGAAAGACAAGTCCCTCTATATACTTGTTTTACATCAGTGAGGTAACTCATGGATGAGTCCCCTCTCACACTCAATGAGGAAGGAGGTATGAGTGATGGCTCTTCCCAAGAGCTATGTTCCTCCCTCTATAACAAATAGTTCATGCACTTCTCCATATGAGAGTGCACCTCTTCCTTGAAACCTTCCCATATGAATCCACCCAAGAAAGTATGATATGCTCTAATGAAACCAGTGGGTTTGGAAAGAAGGATCTCATAGGTTGCATTTAGTAGTCTCTCCTTGAGCTTGGAGTCTCTAACCAAAAGGATAAGATTATAGAAATAAATGACTCAATCAACTACCTTAAACCTCCCATCCATTACTTCCCCATCAAGAACCCCACATGTAAAAAGGTCCTTGGAATATTCCATCATGAGTTGGGAATCCCAATAAGGATCCAGGATTCCCAGGAATGACAGCGTTGTAGAGGTCTGAAATGTAGCCCCTGTCATATCATGGCTCTCCTCTTTGACATGCTTGATGTCAAAATCACATGTTGGAGCATCATAATCTTCCCTTTGCTACCTCCTTTGCAGCTGATCTTTCCCAAGACAAGATTGAAGTAGATGGAAATCAACTTCCCCTCAGAAAGTCCTTGTCTTCCAATACTTCCTTAATCTAGCCCATGCATGCAAGAGAGTCAACATCCTCTTGTCATGTTTATAAATCTCTTTTATGAATGAAGATACCATGGGCTGCCCCAAAGATATGGAGTTGCCATGTGTCCTCATGTCCATGCCATCATAGACTTCTGATTCCTCCTTCCTCAGTGAAGATAACTTAGTGGAAGATAGCAATGCCCCTTTCAGGAAATTTCTCACCTCTCTTTTGAATTCATGAGAGATTCTCTGCACTGTGTTGGCTTCTCCCAAGGCTCCCTCCTTAGCCAAGTATGCAAATGTTGCCCATAGTTGACAAAACACTTTATTTTTCCTCCAATCAAGAGGTGCTTGAGGTGCTTTTTTTGTGACTGCATTATCATCGCCTGCCTTCCCCTCCTCCTCTTCAATAACTGAAAGTGCCTCATCATCAACAAGAGACCTTAGATCTTGGTCATCTATTGAAGGAGGAATCTTCATGCTTTCCTCTTGTGAAGAGAGCCCTTCATCCAATGGAGATCTTGTCGTTGGCAAAGCATCCAACAAACTTACACCTTCTTCCATTGTTTTCAAAAATGGAGTTGGATGCATAGACCCTTCCAACTCATGCAAAACATTTGTTTGATATGGTTTGATAGTTTCAACCAAAGATGTTACACATGGAGCTTCATCAAACCTTCCCACTAATCTTTCATTAAACTTTGCATAAGTAGGTGTATTTGAATTTCTTAAGGAAAAGGACTCAAACAACCACCAAGCATATGCTTTACCTTCAAAATGCAGGGCTGCTACTTTTATGGCTTCAATTTCAGAAACTTGATGTTGCTGCATAAATTTGCCTAGCTCCTCCACCCCAACCCTAACTGGACATTTAGGTGGTCCATAAAAAGTAGATAGAAAGAATCTACCCACACCATGTTTCTTCCCCTTTGTGCTTCTTTCCTCCTTGATCTTGCAGAATCCTTGGAAGTTCAAGTTATCTCTGAACTCCTTGGATTGGGCTACATATTCCCGCAAATACTCTCCAAGAATCTCCTTCTTGGGCACACCTCCTTTCTTCCTCTTCATGAAGAAATCACTAACAGAATGTTGAAGATTTGTGATATGGCTGACTGCACATATCCATGAGATGAGGATTTAGAACTTTCCTCATGTATATATCTTATAGATCTGGTCGAGGGATCTTCTTGCTCTTCCCTCCTCATTTCTCTGATGTCTTTCCGGGTACCTTGCAAAACTTGAGATAGAAGTTCTGTGAACCTCCTTTCTCAAGAAAAAAAGGGTTTACTCTATTTTCTCTTGCATATCTCCTCCTCCTCTTGAGAATACTCCATGCTACTTGAAGCTCACAGGCTGAGCCAAGAAAGCAGCTCCGATACCACTGTAATATCCCAGAATCGGGACAGCTTAACAAGCCTGCTAAAATAATGCACTCCTGATAATTCAGTACATAGAAATGAGTTTGTAGCTCCTGGATCCCTTATATCATCTCATATAAGATCTAAGTCCAAAAGGATAGAAAAAACAAATCAAACCAGGTGGGTTAAGCAGATCTCTCACAAACTAGTCTAGTTGAAAAACACCCAAGGAGAGGGGCTGCAGCTTATATATGCAAAGGATTGCTTCAGAAATAACGTAGATCCAATGAAGCAAAGAAGTAGGATGATATGGAGGTTCATAAATCAGATGTAAATTACAGCCCATACATTTTACAAGAGAAAGAATAAGACAATACAGGAAAAATCCTTAGAAATGAGGTGCTACAGCCATAAGAAAAGCATGCATGAACTAGACAGCGTTATTTTATGGGGCTGAAGCAGCAATTTATTAATCCTCAAATCTAGAGCAGATCTATACATAAAAATTAGATCTAATTCAGATCCGTGTACAAGAAAATCTCCTCTATACATTCCCCTTGGGGTTTTGTGCAAAACATGAAGCACAGAGAGTAGATCTAAGATCTAGAGTTGCAGATCTGTAGAATTATTCAGAAATTTCTGAATAATACAATAGGATAGTAGATCATATCTGAAACTAACATGGATTGGATGGCCAATCCATGAATCACCACAGTGGGAGGAAGAATCCTAACACCGGAGATCTCTTCTCCAAAATGAAGACAAAACACCCTGCAACTTCTCCTTTGCAAATAACGTAGTCCAGGGAGAGAAACTACACTGTAGGCTCTGAGAATGGTTTGGACTAATGCCAAGGTCTGGATCTGAAGCTCACGCAGCTAATGCACTCTTCTAGGAGGTTAAAAGACACACTCATTGAGAAGAGCCACTAGTATAGACTAGATCTGAGCAGATATAGTGTCTTCCACTGCTACAACTCACAAGGACAACCCAACCCTCAACAGGATCAGCGTTGTAGATGTAAGGTGAAGGTTGGCCCAAGCCTGATAGTGGACAAGATGGAGCAAGTCTCCTCCAAGAGCTGCTCAAGGAAGGAGGTGGGAATCCTAAACAGGAAAGCCCAACAAGGGATGTCTAAGTAGACAATACCTTCAGAAAATAATATCTTCAAAAACCCCTTGCATGCTTCCCTCCTTTTCCTTTTATAAGATTGGATTCTTGCCAAACCCTAAACCACTTCATTAGTTTAGCTCCTTTCACATGTAGGATCTCCTTCTAGAACTGTGATGTTCATCTAGGAGGTTCAATGCATCTAGACTACGCTGTAGATATGGTCATGGTTGACTTGGTCAAGTGATCAACCTCTTTCACACTCAAGGTGTCTTCATTTTGACTAGCTAGCATGATTTTCATTCACATTGAGTTGTCTTTATTTAGGATCCACTCTTTGAAAATAAATGCCATTGACTTGGTCGAACTTGACCTTGTCCACATATTTTAGACATTTTTCACACATGTGGATGCCTGATATGGTTATTTCATGGTCCCTTTTCACACTATGAGGGATTTTTATTCATACTTGAGCAATTTATGAGCCTCCTTGCCAATTTATTCATCCATATAGATTTAAAAAGAAAAATTAATATTCCTATTAGCTATAAGCTAATTTAGGAATATTACAGCCCCTGTGACATCGGGAAATGCCTCGGGGATAATGGGAGGATCTCCTAGGAATGACCCTAGAACAGACGACGGTTTGAATTAGCCAGGGCCATATTCTTGGTACTGTGAAAGACCATCCGAGGCTACATCTACATATGGTATAATTACATCCATGTTGGTTAGGGGATGCTTCTCATTGTGTCTCAGCTGGTCTACAATGATGATGCGGTCCTCGTGGGGGAACATCATAATGCGGAAGACAGAGGAGGCTATGGAAAACATGGCGTACATATAACTCCGCCCGAGGAGTATATTGTAATCCAAGTGAGTGTCCAAGACTTCAATGTCTATGTGGACCGTCTTTCCAGCTAAGCGGACCGGGACATTTTGGTAGAGGCCGACACGGGTCGAGGGATGACCATCATACGCTCAAAGTTTTATGACTAAGGGTTTCAGTTCGGGAGACCCTAAATTCTGCCAAAAATTTTTTCACATGATGCATGTCGATGCACCCCCATCTATGACACATCAGTGAACAGTGATATTCTGGACTGACACTGGTATCTGGAAGGCGACCATAGAAGGAAGCCTAGGGGTGGATTTTTCTAAGTCAAAAGCCATCAGGCACGTATCGGTAGGATCAATAGTACCTAATGCGGAAAGTAGGGCTTTCCGCTATTTTGGGCATGACTGCAGTACTTCCAGAGCGGACATGGCAGCGGGTGATTGAGCTAAATCATCCATGATGCTATAATTATGGGCCACTTTGGAGTATTTACCTGCTCGCCTATTAGGTACCTTTTCCATATTTGGAAATGGTTCTATAAGCATATTTGAAATGGTCAAAGGTGCAGTCATCGTACTAGTACTAGCCCCTAACATAGTGGTGTCTGGTGGGGTGTCATAGTTGCAATTCCCCAATCATGTAGATTTCATGGCTGCTTTTCCTGAAATCATCTAGGTTTTGCTAGTGAGTGCTTACCGTCCCTTGGTTTGGGAATGGTTCTTGCATCACGGCGGGTTGCTGGGAAGATCCTCCTTGTCCTCAGTTACTATGTATATTTTTAAGCTCAGGGAGATTGTGACAGTGGTGATTATAGTGCCCGTATTTACCACATATTGAACAAGAATGGTTTTTTCGTAGAGGTGGCCTTTTGCCTTGCCGTTGGGCATTGCTTGGCTCTTGGTTCTAATTCCTGTTGGAGTTACCTCCAGCGTGGGATCGCAGTGGGCACTGCTGATTACTACCCCCCTATCCAGGGTTCCCTTTTGGCTTGTTTTTTGACTTTTTCTTTACCACGTTAGGAGGGTAGTTCTCCTGGTTATACTAGTGTGGTTGGTTTTGGGATGGCTGCACAAAGTTCAACTGTGCATTGGTTTGCGGAGGTGGATTGTGTGCTGGGGACTGAGCATAATTTTGTCCCATGTTTTCACCTGGCTGTTGGAGGAGAGCTCTTCCGTCAGTGTTTCTTTATGCGTACTAGTTCCCCTCATCCAGAGGATAAGGTCCTCCTTGGTGATACGCTTGCGCCCTATTAATCAAATTTTGTTGAGGCATATGATGACTTTGAAATCCAGGTTGAGACATGTTCTGGGTAGAACTATATGCGTAACCAGAGTTTTGACCACTTCTACCTAGGTAACCTTGGGTCATTGACCCAATTAGTCCATCTGCAGAGTTCGATGCGCCTAGTAATTCTTGATAAGTTTGCAGGCGCAGGGCATTAGGCGGGATGTTGTAAATGTATCCTGATTGTGTATAAATAAATTCGAGCTTCTAGGCTTTACTGATTGCATCCTCTTCGGATGTGGGGTTCTACTGCGCCACATCCTTTGAAAACTCCATTGTCAGAGTTTTCAAGAATAATTCTAAGAGGACCCGGTCGTCGAGTTTAGGTTTACATAAACTGCAACGCCACCTCCACTCATGGAGATGATCTGAGATATGGATGGTGGGGGTTTCTCTAAAATGAGTCAATAACTCCATTCCCGAATCATGGTGAATGGGTACCTGAAAATATATGAGGAACGCGGTAGCGAGGGCGCTAAAGGTTCCATGTGAAGTAGGAGGTTGCTCCATGTACCACTTCGCAGCTACTCCCGTAAGAGTGTGTTGAAATAGCCTCAATCGAATAGTGTCATCAATGATACTATTCAATGAGCACCACAGGTAAAAGGTCATTACATGATTACCTGGGTCTTCCACTTGCTTGCCTTCAAATTTTGGTATATCTGAAGGGAGCTTCGTGGGCATCGGAGGCCATGTAGGATTATGTGCGATGGGGTCATTCGTTAGCTTGGTTAAATCGGGTAGATTCAACGAAGCTAAGAAAGGTGACTAGGAGGTTGACGCCATTGCAACGTGTGAAGACACGAAGTTCTGGTTAGAATGAGGGTTAGTCTGTGACATACCCTGATGTGTGTTCAGTTGGCTTCCCGAATGGGAAGCACTCCTCTGCCCCCTAGGGGTTGAGGGAGGAGTGGTGTGTGGTGTGGTGTTGGGAGACCTACTAGGGTTCCCAACTATGGTTTCTCCAATAAAGGATGAACCAATGACAGTGCCAGTGTTCCGTCTTTGACGCCTGAACGACGAAAGACCTGGAACCCCTCCCAGTAATGGGGGGAGGTCCAAAAGATGTCTAGATTGACGAGGTTCAGTTGGGACCATTTGGGTGTTGACCAGGTTAGCTTTTGGAAAAATTTGAGAGGATAGAGTCCATGATCAAAGAAAAATTATGGCCACATACATAAAACAAAATAAAATAAAATAAATTTTCCCTGTAAATTAATCTATGTGATCAATCGAGCAAAAAAAATGGTTTTTGTTTGTTTGCGCATGATACTCAAAATCCTAGAATACCTATTGCATCCTCACACACTCAAAAGTAACTGGACCTTGAGAATATTTCTTGTAAGTATTGGCACAACGTCTCGTAAGAGCTGGCGACGCCCCCAGTCAGCCGAAGGGAATCCACCAAGGTAAGGGTAAAGGGTCTGGCGCTTGCCTACACTGTCACCTATAGGGTAAAGGATGCCCTAGTTTTTGGCCACTAAGAACCACCATCCCACGTGAGCGTTCGAGTCTTGAGATTCTTGGTAGTCAACTAACAGTACCGAGTATCAGTCGGGTCAAGTAGCCCCAACTGATACCACACGCACTGCGCCTAAGCCTAACCCTCTCAGAATCGGGTCTCTATCGCACTTGGGTTTTCTTTGTTGGGGCTGATAGGTGGATTTGAAGCTCCCTAAATACAAAAATTATATGTTTCAATATGAAGTATGATCAAGGTGGCTTATTGGATTCCTACCCCCTTGATCCTAACTTAAACTATAAATTCTTTTGTGGCCCCTTTGGGGAGAATTTAGTGACTTTGGGTAAGTTAGTTTTAGGTGTCTTCCTTTGCTTAGTGGGTGAGTGTGTGTGAGAATAAGGTGAACAAGCTCATAGTTTGAACATATGGATATCACTGATCCTTTACAAAAATCCCCTAGTTAAACTATGTTATATTGTTCCTGGCTCAAATGGAAAACATGTGCAGATAATGGGCCGCTTTCAAATTTTCCTAGTTAATCTATGTGACTAACTAAAGGGAGATGTAAAATTGTGAATATAGAGTGTTCATATGCTTACCTAGGATCACCGGAGGGTGTAAAGGTAGCAAAGATTACTTTCTCTTATCGACAATTCAATCCTAGTCCCACAATTCATAATGCAAAAGTTGAACTAAACTAAACAATTTCTACACTAGAAAGAAGAAAAATAGCTATGCATGCATGGCTTGGGGCCACTTACTTGGAATAGGTATCTAAGTGTGAATACCAAAAATTTTCAAAACATAAATTGTTCATAACGCAAGTTAATTTTCCCCCTACTTAAATTATGTGAAGATTTTTGCAAAAACCAACATGAAGAAAAATTGACTCTAAGCCTACAGAAAGCAGCTAAAAGTGAGTTCTCACAAGTTGTGGGGTATCAACACAAGTACTGGAAAAATAAATTAGGGGCTGCCAAGCACCTTGCAAGCAAAAAAAGGCAGAATTTTGGGAGAAAAATCTCATTCTGTAAATTGCGCGCAAAAAGCCTTGACAGGTGCGCTTTCCTACGCGCAGGTCAGCACTAAACGCACGCCCTACGCATATGTGAGGAACAAACTCGCACAAATTCCTACAAGTAAAATTATAGGAGCTGCCCTTCTTCATTCTGTCACTCAAAGTGAATCTAGGGACTACAAGATGGATCAGAGGACTATTAGCTCCACGCTCCAGCATAAATAAAGGTCTCCTGCAAAAGAAGGCACAACCACATAAACTTGTAAAATGTTAGTGGAGTCCCCAATCTTGTTGTGGTGGATTTAATGCACGGGTGTATGAAATCACACCAGTTTAAGGGGTGTGGTCTACCCCTATAAACTATTGGTAACAGGCAGAAAGTGGTGGAGCTCAAAAGCATACAATCTAGAGGACAAAGTATGCAAATGTAAGCTCAAATTAAACTAAAACTAAAACACAAATATACAGAAGCTATTGAAGAGAGTCAAAACGATAATAATGCAAAAAATGGCTCTAGGCCTCTTCTTATTAAACATTTGATATGAAGAATAAATTTTACCCACTTGCCAAAGGGCCCCTAGACAATGGTTCTAGGTCCCGATGCAAGGATGTTGTTTTCCAAGCTCTGCCTCGATGCAGTCTCCCTCTCTCTATATGGTGATGAACTAAGATTGTTGGGTGGCCAAAAATCGAGTACCCTCTATCTCCAGCTCTGGGTCACACACTGCTGGTATGGTTTGGGAAATTATGACCAGCATAACAATGTGATCGCCAATTCTTCATCTCATGGTGGCTTTATATAGGGGATTTCAAATCCTCCTTCCCTCCGTTGGTACATGGTGGATGGTGACCCAAGGGAGAAGTATGATTCCATTGTGTGCTCCAAATATTCCTTTGTGTGCTCACATAGTGTCTATGGAGGCGTTGGTGGTTGTCCTTAGGCGGCTTCATGTAAGGAGAAACTTTTCCTTTGCTTTTTGTGGTCCCGGAAAGCGACATTTTTCCACTTTCAGGAATACGTGCTTATCGGGAAAAAAGGCGCACAGAAGGCGCTCTTCTCAAAGGATAATGCGCACAATCAGTATTTAATACTAGTTCAAATTTGATTTTCTCAAAACCTTAGAGATTTTAAATACTTTCTTGATTCCTTAATGTCTTCCTGCCCTGTAAATCCTTTGTCTTGACATTAATTAATGTCATCTTTTGTTGTACGATTTTCCAGTGTTAACACCAAGATTTTTAGTTTATATTATAACATATGAGAGCTCACCAACGCTGCCTCTCAAGGGAATAAGTACGTTGCATATGCAGGTACCTTCATTCAAAGGTGCTCTGCAAAGCACTTCCTGACACTATAGGGTGTGTTGGTTACATTGGAAGAAAAATTCTCATTGTTCTGGAATCTCCACTTGCCTTCTAGAAGATTTCACATGTGTCAAACTTCGAATCCATGAGTCCATTTGACATATGCAAGATTGGAAACATGCCTTGCCTATTATTAGAAAGTAATTTATTGTAAAACTACCTTCAACTCATCTAAAAATTGAGCACAGATCCTAGTGCTTGAGAGGGAAGAATTTGAGTAGAGAAATTCTGGTGGAATTTCAATTGAGGAATTGATTTGAGTGACATGCTGCTGGAGAGATGTGCATTGTGATGAGGCTGGGATGTTGCTAGAGATGGTGACAATAAATCAATCATTGGGTTGTAACCTCCCCTTCTATCCATTAATAAAGATTGTTGCTTACTTTCCCACATATGTATCTGTATAAGCTCATGTTTTCCATATTATGAATTCTTATTTGATATATATGGTTTATGTTTTATTGATTTAACTAAATAACTTGAATATACATCTGTATTATTTCTATATATTTTTGTTTAGTGCTCATTCTTGCAGGAAATATTTTCAAACATATAGCTTAGATTTGAAGCTACAACAAGAGCGACAGAAGGAGAATAGGAAGTGCTTGGACTCCAAGTAAGTTCTTTGATCTGTTCTATGTGTCTATTTACAGTTGGGAAAAGTAGTTGCATATTCTTTAACCTGTTGTTCTAGATGAGCACTACATCTAGGGAAGAATGTTTTATCTGTAATCCATAATTTCGCATAATAAATTGGCGACTCTGCTAGGGAGTTTACCCTTCATCCTTAGTGTATTTGCCTCTGATTTTCTTTGCTTATTCACCCAGTAGCATTTACTTATAAAGATTAGGTTTTTTGAAATCCAAATTTTCATTAGAAGTGTGTTAATCAGTTGTATTTTTCCTTATACACTGCATCCAACGCACTGTTGGACAGGACACAGTGCTTTACATAGCACTGTCTCCCATTCAGGCCTACTTTGCAACGCACTGTCTCTCCTTAGAGACTGTGTTGCCCCCTGAAACCATCCAAATTCCACTGAATTTGTCATTGCATTTTGTTTTCAGTTTGTTGTCTGCTATGTCTTAAACAGCCTGATACCTCAGATTGACCAGTGACCTTACTTACTCCTTCTTCCTTTGAAAGAAAAGTTTGTTCAATGTTTATTTCAAGCATTTTTCTTTATCATTGACGAATTAATTTCAAAGAATTTTCATTGCTGCATTAGATCCATTTTCTTTTGAAAAGGAAATTGTCGTAAATTCTTCATTTCCTAATAGGATAAATTGTTGTTTAAATCCTCATTTTTCGTTTAAAAGAGAAATTGTTGTTTACATTCTTCATTTCTCTAAAGTAAAAGGCATTTGTTTTATTGATTTGGTGCAGTTATTTTCTTTTCTGCATTCATAACAGTAAAGGGACTGAAAAGAAAAGCTTGCATTTGTATGTAGTGTATTGTTGCAAAAGGAACAATTAGGAAAGCTGCATTTTAGTTTGTGCTTTTTGATTTGTTTTCTCTCAAATTGATTGCTCTTTCCCCTAGTAGCTAGGATTTTCATTGAAAAACTAAAAGTGAAAGTTGCTTATCATTTTAGTTTACATTTTAGGAATTTCCAATATATCATCACGATGAACCTTAAAAGGAAAATTGATAAACAAGATCAACTTAAAATTTATCTCAATTTACCTAACTAAGCATTGGAACCATAACGATAACATTTAGAAGGTCTAGGCTACAGATGTATTCCGCCGTCGTAAAACATAGCAGCTATCATTAATTGTCTACGATACATTCCGAGTGTGATACCTCACTCCATGTACATAAGTATATCATAGCTTGTCCACGTAATTTTAGGTATATCAAGTGGTGTTACAGTACGAAAAGTATAAAGGGGTGCTCTCACAGTGCGGTTTCGCATCAGACAGTGCTAATATGGAATTGGGCCTCCACGTACCTTCCAGTATATTTGGGAGGAAAGATTTAGGTACTATCCATCCATAGTGAACCAAGTTGACTACCTTGTAAATTGTGGTACATCGAACACAGCATTTGAGGAGATTTCCTACCCGTACTTCTTGGTTCGCCAGGAGGTATTATGCAGTTCAAAGTTTCTTGGTAAACCTTTTTCCTAGCATTGCCCTTTTATTTTGTTTTTTTTTTTGGTTAAAATAAATCAGTAATCGTGGAAGAGAAAAATCCTTTCTCTTGTCGTTCGCATAGATTAGCATTGAAACCACCTTTACCACCAGAAGTTATTCCTGGTCGGCGAAGGCGAAAACACTCTACCGAATCAAGTACTATTTGTACCTCTGGTGAAGCATCATATTCCCATATACCAGAGTTAGCTCAAGTTGTTTCTACACATACTGGTTCGTCTATTGTTGTCAAAACAGAGTCCTCACAACTACCTGTGGTCACGATCCATCCAATCAATGAGACCATACCTCATGGAACCAACGTTGTTCAACCAGAAGTTGATCAGAATCCTGTCTCCTTTTTGCCAGAACATCTGAATCGCGAAGTCGAACAACCTGAATTTGTTCCTCCGTTGGTCATCCCAGAAATTTTTGTAGCCATTGATTCTCCCATATCACACATTCAACCTCCTGAAATATACTTTGGGCCTGACGGTGAAATACTTCCACCTGGTTTAATTGTGATTCAAGAAATCCCACAAGACGAGACACCTTTAAATCCAACCCATTTTGGGGAGGAAATTTACCTGTACGAGTGTTTTCCTCAATCAACACCATCTGCTTTTGTTGATCATGTTCCTATTCATATTCTCGTTGATTCAAAAGGGTATACATTTGTTCAAGTAACTATGCCTGAACCAACATCTTCAGTTGGACCATCTGTTCCAATTACTTCATTACCTGCCCTCGCAACCCCGTTTATGTTCACAACTTCACCAGAGTCATACTTTCATGGTGGCCCTATGGTCCCATCAGGTTACAAATATTTATCTAGAATTTTCTTTGGTGCATCTTCAAAACCATGAACTTTACCAATGTCATCATCCAGTATTTTAACTGGTAATCCTATAGTGAGTACTAAAAGGCTTGATTCTTTATACACATCATTAGGGAAATATCAAGTTGGTCCTTGTGGGTCTATTCCATCCAGTACTATATCAACTAGACTCCCTACATTTGGAGGGCAATATTTTCCGTCTTATTATCCTCCTCATGCTGGGGCGCAACCTTTGGTCACCCACTATGACAGTATTCTGTCATTTTTTGATCAACCTAATGTCTAAGTGAATGTTTGTCAATGGCAATCCACTCTACCTATCCAACCACAAATGGTTGCACACTCGTATCAACTAGTTCAACCTGTTACACCCACATCATTTCCACTTATTAATACATCTTTACCTCTATTGCAAAATAAAAAATTTGTACAACAACCTTTTCAGGCGAATCCTTCAACTCAATACCCTCCAGTATTGGGTCCACAGACTCCAAACCCTTTAGTTAATTTACAACAACCTACACCCGGAATCATTTATTCACAAGTTGGTTTACCATTTTATGGGATTTCATAGCCACAACCAAGTTATACATATCCACAACTGAATCCAAGTTATCCTAATTTGGGTTATAACATTGGTGGACAGACCCCTTGGCAGCCTCAGGAACAAATACCTCATACTTCATTTCAACAAGTATCATATACAGGTTTTGGTCAACAGAATCCTCAAGCGTTTTCTTTTCAAAACAACCCCTATTTGGGTTACCAGCAACAGATTCCTTATGCTAGTGCTCAAAGGCCTGTTTCTCAAGCAATTCCATCATACCCTGGCTATGCTCAACCTGACCTTAATAGACAGTTTCCCTTTGTTGCAACTTTAGAGTTACCAAATTTAAATCGGCTAACCAATGATCCAATCAACTATGCTCCTTGGTGGCTGGTGATACCTCACAAATTACCACGAAATATTTTTAAGTTCAATGGAAACCCTAGGGAAGACCCGTAGACTCATGTCATGACTTATCAGTTGTGGTGTTCATCAAACCCCCTGAATGATGATTCTGTTCGACTACGTCTTTTCCAGTGTACGCTCACAGGTCCGGTTGCAAAATGGTACATTGAGTTAACTAGAGATTATTTTGATAATTTATTTGCCCTAGCTACTATCTTTTTGACTCACTTCCAATTACCCATACGATATGAAACTAGAACAGAACTCTTGACCAATTTCAAATAGACTAATGCTACTCACATTTCCGATCATATTCATGATTGGCGTCGTCGACGTAGAATGGTTAAGACATTTGTTCTGGATCATCTCCTTGCTAAATGGTTCATTAAGTCCATGTTACCTTCTATAAATAAGGATCTGGATAAGGGTGGCGTCGTCATAGAAGAGAAAGTTATCACTCGTGCCCAATATTTAGAATTGATTTATACTCAGTTTGGCACGCTCTATGAAAAAATTCCTAACACACCGAGATCTAATTTTATTGTTCCTCCTCAATTAAAGGACTCTCATGCCGGAGACGGCTTGATTGGTACTGCAAGCACACATCATAATATTGCATCTGATCCTGCACTTTCTTCCGAAATTAATGCCATGTCATTTGACAAGGGAAAAAGTGACAAGCAACCCGGAAGTAAGAAAAAAGGGAAACCCAAAAAAAAGAAAACTTCTAACCCGCAGGAAAGATCATCTGATCAATCGTCTAGACCAAGGAAACCTCGTTATCCATGCATAATCTTTAATGAGAAACATTTTTTTAAGGATTTTCCTCACCGCACTGAAGTCTCTAAAATCATTAAGAATTCTCATGCGTTAGCTATGTTGACAGATCCGTTTCCTAATACGGACACAAATTTGGTTGCTACGGATCCAGCTTCTAGGTCCCAAGTACTTATGTTATCTGTCACAAAACCTTCATCAGATATTTTGATGTCAACGCGTAATAAATACTATGGTAGTCAGGCCACTGATCAACCTACTACCTCGACTATGAATCTGTCTATGGAAACAGTACTGCCTACTGCTATTCCTATATTGAAAATTCAGCCACCAAAGGGAGTCGTTCATAAATCGACATATAATCCTCGAGCAAGAGCTACACAAAATTATAATATAGTTGAAGACTTGGCTCAATCCCCTTCAGCTATGTCTGCTCTTGAGGTTTTACAAAATTCTCCCTCCCAAAATCAGGCTTTATTGTCGACTATTGGTGGAATTGATCCGATTGATTCTAATCTCGTCGTCTTTAATCATACAGGCTATGTGCTACAATTGCCAGCAGAATTAGCATTCTCCATACAAGTAAATGTTATCAATCACCTTGTTCATCGTACTATTATTGATGAGGGAGCGTCTACATGCATTATGTCTCTAAATTTTTGGAAGTCACTTGGCTCACCGCGCTTATCTCAATCATTAACAATGTAGAAGGCTTTCGATGGATGAACATATAAGCCTTGTGGTATTATTAATAACCTGCATGTTGAACTAGGGGGAAAAATAGTGAATGTTGATGTTGAGGTTGTTGACAGACCCCTTGACTATAATATTCTACATGGAAGGCCATGGGTATATGCTATGACTGCAATTGTTTCTACATATTTTAGAATGATAACCTTTCCATATAGAAGTACTATCACAGTCATCAATCAACTATCCTTCTTTGCCTCCGATTCGCAAGTAAATAGAAGTGTTACGTTTATTCACGCACCCCAACTAGCACTACAGAACATTGGTGTTATAGGTAAATTTTGGCACCATTCCCAATGACCTGGTTAACTGGGCATCATCTCCAGGACCAATTATTAAGGGCCTATCATTCACTATAATTTCAGTTGCTACATGCCCTAAGACAAAGAACAGGACAAATCATTCAAAGAATTTCATCTGCAAAGGTTTCCAATATTTGAAGTTTATAATATATCATGTAAGAGCTCATCAACATTGCCTCTAAAGGGACTAAGTGCATTGCATATGCAGGTAGCCCCATGCAAGGTTGCTCTGCAAAGCACTTCTCGAAATTCACAGGTGCGTTGGTCATATTGGGAGCGAAATTATCATTGTTCTGGAATCTCCACTTGGCCAGTGCCTTCTAGAAGAGTTCACATGTTTCAAGCTTCGAATCCATGTGTCCATTTGATATCTACAAGATTTGGAACATGTCTTGCCTATTATTGGAAATTCATTGATTGTAAAACTACCTTCATCTCCTCTATAAATTGAGCACAGATCCTAGTGCTTGGTAAGGAAGAATTTGAGTAGAGAAATGCTGGTGGAATTTCAATTGAGAAGAAGATTTGTGTAACAGATGCTGGAGATATTTATACTGTGATGAGGTTGGGATGCTACTGGAGATGGTCACTTCAAATCAATCACTAGGTTGTAACCTCCCCTTCTATCATTAAAAAAGAGTACATCTTACTTTTCCCTATATGCATCTGTATTGGCTTTTATTTTCCATATTGCAAGATCTTGGTTGAAGTATATGGTTTATGCTTTACTGATTTAGCAAAATAACTTGAATAAAAATCTGTATTATTGCTATATTCTATTGTTTAGTGTTCATTCTTGCAGGAAATATTTTTCACAGCCGGCTGGAATTTGAAGCTACAACGGAAGCGAAAAAAGGAATCATTTGGAAGTGCTTGGATTTCAAGTAAGCCTCTAATCCATTTTGTGTGTTTGTTCTTAGTTAGTAAAAGTAGTCATATATTCTTTAACTTGTTGTTCTAGATTATCACCTGTCTAGGGAAGCATGTTTTATCCGTAATCCACAATTCTGTCCAACAAAATGGCAACTCCACTGGGGAATATTTTTCTTTATCCTAGGTGTTTAAGCTCTGATTTTCTCTGTTTATTCACCCAGTAGTTGTTACTCACAAATATTAGACTTTTTTAAATCTGAAATTTGCAAAAGAAGTGTGTTAAATAGCTGTGTTTTTCCTTATACACTGCGCCCAACGCACTCTTGGACAGGACACAGTGATTTTCATAGCACTGTCTCCCTTTCAGGCCTGCATTGCAAAGCACTGTCTCTCCTTAGAGACTGTGTTGCCTCCTAAAACCATCCAAATTTCCTTGGATTTGTCTTTGCAATTTGATTCAGTTTGTTTTCTGCTGTGTTTTGAAAATTTTAAACCTCATATTGACCAGTGAATCTATCTACCTCTTCCTCCTTTGAAAGAAAATTTGTTCAATGTTTGTTTAAAGCGTTTTTCTTTATCATTGACGAATTAATTTCAACATATTTTCATTGTCGCATTAGATCCATTTTATTTTGATAAAGGAAATTGTCGTAAATTCCTTATTTCCTGATACGAGATTGTTGTTAAATTCCTCATTTTTTCTTCAAAAGATAACTTGTTGTTTGTATTCTTCATTTCTCAAAAGTAAAAGGCATTTGTTTTTGTCGATTTACTAAACTTAGTTTCTTTTCTACATTCATAACATTAAAGGAACTGAAAAGAAAAACTTGCATTTGCATGTAGTTTTTTTTGTGATTTGCAAAAGGAACAATTAGAAAATCTGCATTTAGTTTGTGCTCATTGATTTGTTTGCTCACAAATTTTTTTCTCTTTCCCTCTAGTAGCTAGGATTTTTATTGACAAACTAAAATTGAAATATTGTTTATCATTCTTAGTTTGCATTTTAGGAATTTCCAATACATCATCATGGTGAACCTTTGAAAGGAAAATTGTTAAACAAGATCAACATAAAATTTATCTCAATTTACCTAACAAAGCATTGGAACCACAACAATAACATTTAGAAGGTCTAGGCTAGAGACGTGTTTTGGCATCGTAAAACATAGCAGTTGTCGTTAACTTGTCTTCGTTACATTCCGAGTGTGATACATCACTCCACGTATGTAAGTATATCGTAGCTCGTCCACGTACTTTTGGGTATATCGGGTGGTGTTACAATACGAGAAGTATAAAGGGGTGTTCTCACTATGCGGTTTCGCATCAGACAGCGCTAATAAGGATTTGGGCCTCCACGTACCTTCGAGTATATTTGGGAGGACAACTTTTAGGTGTTATCCATCCATAGTGAACCGAGTCAACTGCCTTGTAAATTGTGATACACCGAACACAACATTCGAGGAGATTGCCTGCCCGTACTTCTTGGTTCACCAGGAGGTATTTTGCAGTTCACAGTTTCTTGGTAAACCTTTTTCCTAGCATTACCCTTTTATTTTGTTTATTTGTTTTTGGTTAAAATAAATCAGTAATCGTAGAAGAACAAAATCCTTTCCCTCGTCGTTCGCGTAGATTAGCATTAAAACCACCTTTACCACCAAAATTTACTTCTGGTAGGCAAAGGCGATCACAATCTACCGAATCAAGTACAATCTATACCTTTGGTGAAGCATCATCTTCCCACAAACCAGAGTTAGCTCAAGTTGTTTCTACACATCCCGGTTCATCTAATGTTGTCGAAATGGAGTCTTCACAGCTACCCGTGGTCACGATCGATCCAATCAGTGATACCATACCTCCTGGACCCGACGTTGTTCAACCACAAATTGATTCAGATCCTGTCTCTTATTTTCCATAACATATAAATCTAGAAGTCGAACAACTGGAAGTTGTTCCTACCTTGGTCATCCCACAAATTTCTGTAGCCATTGAAACTTCTATATCACACATTCAACCACCTAAAATATATTTTGGGCCCGACGGTGAAATTCTTCCACCTTGTTTAATTGTGATTGAAGAAATCCCACAAGACTAGACACCTTTAACTCCAACCCATTTTGGGGAGGACCTTTACCTGTATGAGTCTTTTCCTCAATCGTTTCAATCTGATTTTATTGATCCTATTCCCATTCAAACTCCCGTCGATCTTAAAGGGTATACATTTGGTCAAGTAATCATGCCTAAACCAACTTCTTTGGTTGGGAAAACTATTCCAATTACGTCAGCTCCTGCCCTCACTACTCCGTCGATGTTTACAACTTCACCAGAGTCATATTTTCGTGGAGGCCCTATGGTCCCATCAGGTTATAAATCATTATCTAGAATTTACTCTGGTGCATCTTCAAAACCATGGTATTTACCAATGTCATCATCTGGAATTTTAGCTAGTAATCCTATAGTTATTACTGAATGGCTTGATTCTTTATACACATCATCAGGACAATATCAAGCTGGTCCTTCTGGGTCTATCCCTTTAAGTACCATATCAACTGGACTCCCAGCATTTGGAGAACAATATTTTCCGTTTTATTATCCTCCTCATGCTGGGGGGCAACCTTTGGTCACCTAATATGACAGTACTCTGTCACGTTTTGGTCAACCTAGTGTCGAAATCAATGTTTGTCAATGGCAACCCACTCTGCCTATCCAACCACAAATTTTTGTACACTTGTATCAACCAGTTCAACTTGTTACATCCACCTCATTACCACTTGTTAATACATCTTTACGCCTGTTACAGAATCAAAATGTGTAACACCAACCTTATCAAGCGGGTCCTTCAACTCAATACCATCAAATGTTGGGTCCACAGACTCCAAATCCTTCGGTTAATTTACAACAACCTGTATCTGGAATCATTTATTCACAAGCTGGTTTACCATTTTATGGGATGTCACAAACATAACCTGGTTATACATATCAACTAAATCCAAGTTATTGTAATTTGGGTCATAATATTGGTGGATAGACCCCTTGGAAACCTCAGGTGCAAATGCCTCAAACATCATTTCAACAAGTATCATATCCAGGTTTTGGTCAACAGAATCCTCAAGCGTTTTCTTTTCAAAACAACCCCTATCTGGGTTACCAACAGCATATTCCTTATGTTGGTGCTCAAAGACCTATTGCTCAAGCAATTCCATCTTACCATGGCTATGCTCAACCTGACCTTAATAGACAATTTCCTTTTGTTGCAGCTTTAGAGTTACAAGATTTAAATCGGTTAACCAATGATCCAATCAACTATGCTCCTTGGTGGCTGATGATACCCCACAAATTACCCTTGGGTATTCCTAATTTTAATGGAAACCCTGGAGAAGATATGTCGACTCATGTCATGACTTATCATTTATGGTGTTCATCTAACTCCTTGAATGATGATTCTGTTCGACTACGTCTTTTCCAGTGTACGCTCACAGGTCTGGCTGCAAAATGGTACATTGAGCTACCTAGAGCTTCTTTTGATAATTTCACTACCCTAGCTACTGCCTTTTTAACTCATTTCCAGTTACCTATCAGATATGAAACTAGAACGGAAATTTTGACCAATTTCAAACATACTAATGCTACTCATATCTCTGATCATATTCATGAGTGGCATCATCATCGTAGAATGGTTAAGACATTTGTTCTGGATCAGCTCCTTGCTTAATGGTTCATTAAGTCCTTGTTACCATCTATAACTGCGGATGTGGCTAAGGGTGGCATCATCACAGAAGAGCAAGTTATCGCTCGTGCCCAATATTTAGACTTGATTTACACTCAATCTGGCACGCTCTATGAAAAAATTCCTAACGCGTCGAGATCTAATTTTAATGTTTCTCCTCAATTAAAGGACTCTCATGCCGAAGACGGCTTGATAGGCACTACAAGCACACACCACTCTAATGCATTTGATCCTGCTCCTACTTCCGAAATTAATGCCATGTCGTTTGACAAAGGAAAAGGTGACAAGCAACCCGGAAGTAAGAAAAAGGGGAAATCAAAGAAAAAGCAAACTTCTAACCTACAGGAAAGATCATCTGATCAACCGTCTGGACCTCGGAAAACTCATTATCCATGCATAATCTATAATGAGGAACACTTTGTTAGGTATTTTCCTCACCATGCTAAAGTCTCAAAAATCATCAAGACTTCTCATGTGTCAACTGTGTTGACAGAACCATTTCCAAATCCGGACACTAATTTGGTTGCTGTTATCCCTTAAAAAAAAAAAAAAAATTAAAACATGGCATTTCAACTCTGTTTTGACCATGATCTAAATAGTTTTGAAGACATTTTAGTATCGTCAAGGGTATATCATAGTTTTTGAGGTTAGTGTTCACCATCAAAATTCAAAAAAGTCTTTTTAGGTTCATTCCATAGTTAAAAAGTTCACATTCTTCCTTTAAGGGACATCTAAGTAGGTTTTAGGTTGGTTTTCTACAATTAGCTACAAATCCACAGTTTCGTAGTGTCGTTTTCTCAAAAAATGAGTTTTGCGCTACGAAAGCACTGCTACTTTCGTAGCACAAATTGCAAAATTTACACTGTGAACGCTACGAAAGCGCGGTTTTGTAGCTATCGTGTCAAATAAGTCGGGATTTGTCAGTTTCATTTGGGGAATGACATGATAGGAGTTTGGTGAATCAATTAATTAACATATTTTTTGTACCCACTTGTCCTACAGTCATCATATTCATGATAAGGTATCAATTATACATCATTTGGTCATGAAGTGACATCTCTAATTCGATTTTTTTTGCCTAATTTAGTCATTCATGTTTCATTCACCTTCACATATGTTATCCAAGCTCTGAAACAGTGAGGATTAGTTTATGGTTGTTCTATCCAAATACAACTCTCATCAAATCAAGCGAGGTTGTCCATCTGGTCAAGAGAGGCTGCTTTACAGGTTTTAAAGAAACCAACAAGTTTTCTACAAGGAACATGGAAAAGGAAAAGAAGATCCATAGAGGGGGACATTGTCTAAGGTATGAACCTAAGAATGCAAATGCTGTTATGGAGGATCAAATCATAGTGGAGGCTTTTAGCAAGGCTGGTTGTCTCAAATTTTGTGAAAAGCTACAGGGTTGCCACACTCAAGTGTCCAAAGAGTTTGCTCTACATTTCAGTGGAACCACTACCAAAGTTGGAATGATAAAAATTCCAGTGACACCTGAGATCATAACTGTTGCAACAGAGATACCAAGAGGAAAAAAATCTTGGTTTAAAGGTTTTAGGTTTGACATGGAGCCATGCAAGGAGTTTATGAAACCTGAATTTGTAGATATGGACTTGAACAATGCAATACCCAGGATCTGTATCAAGGATAACTATGCAAAGCTGCTATTCAATATCCAAATATATTTCACATGTGAAGGAAAGTACCATAAATTCTACACTTATCATTTTAAACTACTGTTGCATTTCACGGGAATGATTTCATTAGATTTACCATTTTATTTGCATAGAAGCATTTCCAAAATGGCTAACAAAGTCAAATCTAAATCTGATGGTTGTGAAACATCTCTTTTTCATCATGGTTTGATTAAGTTACTGGTTCTAAATGAGCTACAAAAAATAGATAGAGATTGGTATTCCTTTTTATTTATGAGTGGATTTTAAATGGAAGACCTAACTCCAGCTAGAAACCATAAGATCAAGGGAAATCCTTCACCACCAGTAGCAGAATCCAGTCAGCCAGTGGTTACCAAAGCTAAGAGGTTTGTGAATTTGAAACCAAGGAAATAGGTTGAAGATAGAATTGAGAAAGAATCAGTGCTTGTTTCAAAAACCCCATCACCTGCAAAATAGAAAATAGAAAAGGTCAAAGAAATAAAACAAAAACAGGTGCCCAGTAAGCAGGAGAGTCAGAGAAAGACAAGAAGTCAAGTATCAGCATCAAAGGGAAAATAAATTGTTTCAAGGGTAGAGGATAGTCCAATGATGAAAGGAAACTTGGATGATATACTGCATGAGATATACATAGAATAATAACCCATTTCGTAGGCATATTTCATTGAAGTGAATGAACCTAAACAGAGAAAAATCAAATCAGCAAAGAAGTTGGATTTTGAAGGTGAGAATGCAGCATTTGTTTTTCAAGCTAGGAAACCTCTAACCGGACATGAAAATAAACTCCAAGAAAGCAATAAATATTTCCAAGTGACTATTGAAGCAGCAAAAGCCCCTAAAAAGGTGGTTGATCTCTCATCTCCTATAGTGGAGCGTGCAATCAACAAGGTAGAGAAGGGAAAAGAATACATGTCATAGTGTCAACTGTTGGAAGAAAGGTTGAAGCTAACAAATCAAGAAATAGAAATGATGAGAAAGAGGGAAAGACAGCACAACATTGAAAAGAAAGAATTCAAGAGGTTGAAGGCTGTTTGGGAAGGTCAAACAGTTGCTAGGTTAAAGATCCCAAGCAGTGCCCAGTAGTTCTTTACATGGACAGTTCCAGCTCTTAAAGAAGCAAGGCTTGTTAGAGTGATCAAAACTCATTTGAGAGCAAGTAATAGGAATATAAGAAGCCAAGTTAAGGTTTTGGAGCTACAATTAAAACATTCTCAAGATGAACTAAAGAGTAGAGGTACAAAATGAAAAAATTCAAAACAAACTCTAAATGGAAAATGAGAATAAAATTTTGTGAAGAATATGTTTTTAGCTAAAATATCTTATGGTTTTGATGAAGCCAATGATTTTCTGAAGCTATGGTGCCTTTTTTTAAAAATTTTTGTGAAAATATGGTTAAAATTGCTTGCACAGCAGTTTTGTAGCGCCTGTAGTGCAAAAAGGGTGAAAAGCGCTACAAAACTACTGTAGCAGCTTTTTCACCCTTTTTCTTATCAAATTTTGGAGGGAAGACCAAGAATTTTGATTTGAAATTCTTAAGGGAGATATATCAAGTGAATATCAAAGTAAATATAAAGGAAAGGAAGTAAAATTTTAAAGGAAAATGGTAAAAAAAACCACACTACGAAAAGCGCTACGAAACTGTGTTGCTTTTGTAGTGCAGGTCTGTTTTCATCGTTTTGAGAAATTCAAGGTGGTTTTGCACAGCTGGCATGAAGAGATGACTCGGGTCATATTTCAATAATGTTCCCAACATCAATTAGCCTAGAAGTTATTAGTTTGAAGTGGTCATAATATCTTAAGAAACTAAAGGAATCTGAAGCCTAAAAACAGGGGAGAAGTTTCCTACATTACAGGGGATTAACATCATCAAAATTATGGTTATAACAAGTTGAAACTCATCATCAGAATTCAACTGAGTGGAATGATAGGTGGAAAATTATGTATTTAAGTTTAGATAAAGTTGTTTTTATTAGAACCAAAAGATTTATAATTCTATTTGTAATAGGACTCTATGTTAGTTTTACAACTGTGTTTGTAATAAATACCATGTTTTATAGTTAGAATAGGTGTCAAAGCATGGGAATTCGATGTATCTAGTTATGGAGAAGCTTGTCTCATGATGTAAAGGATATATAAAATATCAAGAAGCTTAAATGGAAAGGGTTGGACATTTGTTAGCAAAAAGACTATGTTTTATGTAAGTGACTGTTTTCAGCCTAATACAGAATTTCTACTTAGAAAACTCAAGATTCATAAGGAGTCCTTTTATGTTCTTATTCTGATGACATATTTTCAATATTCTATTGTAGTGGTGTTTTCTTATGTTACTAATAATTCATCAATGATGCTCTGACTTCCTTCATAGACAAACTGACTGTGTGTTTCATTGTTCTACATGTTTATTCCTTGACTTGAACTCTGATATGCCTTGACTTCCATGCTAGGTAGATTATTTTGGTTTTGCTGAAGCTATTATGACTCCATAAGCCCAATGTATACTTGCTAATGTGATTTACAACCAGTTAATATCATTTATCTATTTTTATCCCATATAGAGTTAGCCATCTACATATTTATCAAAAATCATAAACCCTTGAGAGAGCCCTCTCAAGTTGAGGAGGCTAAGCCTCAACCAAAATATTGGTTTGAAATAGTTGCACAAGATTGGTTTGATGAGCAGCCTATTAGGTCTGATTTTGTGATAATATTTTCCATGAGTTCCAGCTGTGCAAAATCAAATTCGAACTCCCAAATTAGCAAAAACAAACCTGCGCTACGAAAACAACACAGTTTCGTAGCGCTTTTCATAGCACAAACTTTTTAACCATTTATCTTCAAATTTTTGGCTTCTTCTTTTCAAATTTATTTCATTATCACTTAGCACAGCTTCCCTATCAATTTTAGGTCTTAATACACATATTTTCCATTCCAAAATTTAAAAGAGAGAGTGAAGAAGCATGCTACAGCAGTTTCGTAGCGCTTTTCACTGATTTTGCACTGTATGCACTACGAAACTGCTAAGCGAGCATTTTTGTCCAATTGTTTCCAAAATGTAAAGTGTGAATGTGCCAAAAACTGAAAATGAACTTTATTTCATCATATCACTTGAAAAAAAAAGTTATTTGAGCCATCTTGAGGTCCCTTCTTCATTTGCAATAGGTTGGCCTATTGGTTTTTCCTGTTTTTTCCTGAAAAATAGGTATTGGGACAGAGCCTATATCTCCTACTCCATGATTTATTTTGAGAAACTGAAGGAGGTTTTTGTATTCCAAGATGTCTTGAATATAAACCTCTCTTGGTTTTTTAAACACATCATGGCGTAGGAGATATAGGCTCTGTCCCAAGACCTATTTTTCAGGAAAAAACAGGAAAAACCAATAGGCCAACCTATTGCAAATGAAGAAGGGACCTCAATAAAGCTGGAATAACTCTGTTTTTCAAGTGATATGATGAAATAAGGTTTATTGCTAAAGCTGGAATAACTCTGTTTTTCAGCATAGTTCCAAGCAAATACATCTATTAATCTCTTCATCATTTCAACATATTTAAACTTCATATCAGCTGAAAGAAATTTTGAAAGTTTAATCATTTTGGGCATAGCTATAGTAGCAAGGTTACAACTCTCAAATTCTTCATCATCATCTTGCATCTTGGGATATTTAAAGACATCATTCTAATCAAAAAAAAATTCTAGAGGTATGAGTCCCTTTGGTATGGAATTATTCTTTAATTGCAAAATTTCAGAATTTCCTTTAGATTCAGCTAACATGTTCTGCTAATCTACTTGTACATTTTCAAATTCTTCTTTCAGCTCAATAAAACTTTTCACCTGTTGATCATCCTCAAAAACTAAATTCGTTTTCAGTTGCTCACAAAATAAGACCTGATAGGCTACTCATCACACCAATCTTCTGCAACTAGTTCAAGCCAATCTTTTGGTTGAGGCTTAGCCTCCTCAACCTGAGAGGGCTCTCTCAAGGGTTTATGATTTTTGATAAATATGTAGATGGCTAACTCTATATGGGATAAAAATAGATAAATGATATAAAATGGTTTTAAATCACATTAGAAAGTATACATTGGGCTTATGGAGTCATAATAGCTTCATCAAAACCAAAATAATCTACCTAGCATGGAAGTCAAGGCATATCAAAGTTCAAGTCAAGCAATAAACATGTAGAACAATGAAACACACAGTCAGTTTGTCTAGGAAGGAAGTCAGAGCATCATTGATGAATTCTGAGTAACATAAGAAAACACCACTGCAATATAATATTGAAAAGATGCCATCAGAACAAGAACATACAAGAACTCCTTATGAATCTTGAGTTGTCTAAGTAGAAATTCTGTATTAGGCTGAAAACAGTCACTTACATAAAACAAAGTCTTTTTTCTAACAAATGTCCAACCCTTTCCATTTCAACTTCTTGATATTTTATAGATCCTTTACATCATGAGATAAGCTTATCCATAACTAGATACATCGAATTCCCATGATTTGACACCTATTCTAACTATGAAACATGGTATTTATTACAAACACAGCTGTAAAACTAACATAGACTCCTATTACAAATAGAAATAGAAATCTTTTGGGTCTACTCAAAACAACTTTATACAAACTTAAATACATCATTTGCCACCTATCATTCCACTTAGCCAAATTTTGATGATGATTTTCAACTTGTTATAACCATAATTTTGATGATGTTAATCCCCTGTAATCTAGGAAACTGCTCCCCTGTTTTTAGGCTTAGGATCCCTTTAGTTTCTTAAGATATTCTGACCACTTCCCACTGATAACTTCAAGGCTAATTAATGTTGGGAACATGATTTACATATGACCCAATTCATCCCTTCATGCCAGCTGTGCAAAACCACCTTGCATTTCTCAAAACCATGAAAACAGACCTGCGCTATGAAAGCAGCACAGTTTCGTAGCGCTTTTCGTAGTGCAGTCTTGTTTTTTACCATTTTCCTTCAAAATTTAACTTACTTTCCTTCAGATTTACTTTGATATTTACTTGATATATCTCCCTTAAGAATTTCAAATCAAAATTCTTGGTCTTCCCTCCAAAAATTGATAAGAAAAAGGGTGAAAAAGCTGTTGCAGTAGTTTCGTAGCGCTTTTCACCCTTTTTGCACTAAAGGCGCTACGAAAATGTTGTGCAAGTAGTTTTGACTAGATTTTCACAAAAATTTAAAACAAAAAGGCACCATAGCTTCAGAAAAACATTGTATTCATCAAAACCATCAAATATTTGAACTAAAAACATAATCTTCACAAAATTTGATCCTCATTTTCCATTTAGAGTTTGTTTTGAATTTTTTCATTTTCTACATCTGCTCTTTAGTTCATCTTGAGACTGTTTTAATTGTAGCTCCAAATACTTTACTTGGCTTCTTACCTTCCTGTTACTTACTCTCAAATGAGTGTTGATCACTCTAACAAACCTTGCTTATTTAATAGTTGGAATTGTCCATGTAAAGAACTGTTGGGCACTGCCTGGGATCTCTGACCTAGCAACTGTTTGACCTTCCCAAACAGCCTTCAACCTCTTGAATTTTGTCTTTTCAATGTTGTGTTGTCTTTCCCTCTCTCTCATCATTTTCATTTCTTGATCTTCTAGCTTCAACATTTCTTCCAACAGTTGACACTCTAACATGTATTCTTTTCCCTTCTTTACCTTGTTGATTGCATGTGTTGACTGCATGCTCCACTATAGGAGATGAGAGATCAATCACCTTTTCAGGGGCTTTGGCTGCTTCAATAGTCACATGGAAATATTTATTTATTTCTTGGAGTTTCTTTTCATGTCTGGTTAGAGGTTTCCTAGTTTGAAAAATAAAAGCTTCATTCTCACCTTCAAAATCCAATTTCTTTGTTGATTTGATTTTTCTCTGTTTAGGTTCATTCACTTCAATGAAATCTTCCTGCACAATGGGTGATTCTTCTATGTCTATTGCATGTAGTATATCATCCAAGTTTCCTTTCATCATTAGACTATCCTCTGCCCTTGTAACAACTGCTTTTTCTTTCGAGGCTGATACTTGACCTCTTGTCTTTCTCTGACTCTCTTGCTTACTCGCCACCTGCTTTTGTTTTATTTCTTTGACCTTTTCTATTTTCTGTTTTGCAGGTGATGGGGTTTTTGCAACAAGCACTGATGCTTTCTCAATTATATCTTCAACCTGTTTCCTTGTTTTCAACTTCACAAACCTCTTAGCTTTGGTAACCACTGGCTGACTGGATTCTACTACTGGTGGTGAAGGATTTCCCTTGATCTTAGGGTTTCTAGCAGGAGTTAGGGCTTCCATTTAAAATCCACTCATAAATAAAAAGGAAGACCAATATCTATTTATTTTCTATAGCTCATTTAAAACCAGTAACTTAATCAAACCATGATGAAACAGAGATGTTTCACAGCCATCAGATTTAGCTTGGACTTTATCAGCCATTTTGGAAAGGCTTCTATGCAAATAAAATGGTAAATCTAATGATATCATTCCTGTGAAATGCAACAGAAATTTAAAATGATAAGTGTAGACTTTATGGTACCTGCCTTCACATGTGAAATATCTTTGGATATTAAATAGCAGCTTTACATAGTTATCCTTGATACAGCTCCTGGGTATTGCATTGTTCAAGTCGATATCTACAAATTCAGGTTTCATAAACTCCTTGTATGGCTCCATGTCAAACCTAAAACCTTTAAACCAATATTTTTGTCCCCTTGGTATCTCTGTTACAGCAACTACGATCTCAGGTGTCACTGGTATGTTTATCATTCCAACTTTGGTAGTGGTTCCACTGAAATGTAGAGCAAACTCTTTGGACACTTGAGTGTGGCAACCCTGTAGCTTTTCACAAAATTTGAGACAGCCAGCCTTGCTAAAAGCCTCCATTACCATTTGATCCTCCATAACAGCATTTTAATTCCTAGTTTCATACCTTATACAATGTCCCCCTCTATCGATCTTCTTTTCCTCTTCCATGTTCCCTGTAGAAAACCTGTTGGTTTCTTTAAAACCTGTAAAGCAGCCTCTCTTGACCAAATGAATAGCCTCGCTTGATTTTTTGATAGTTCTCTTTGGATAGAACAACCATAAACTGATCCTCATTGTTTTAGAGCTTGGATAACATATGTGAAGTTGAATGAAACAGGAATAACTCAATTAGGAAAAAAAAATTCGAATTAGAGATGTCACTTCATGACCAAATGATGTTTAATTGTTACCTTATCATGAATATGATGACTGTAGGACAAGTGGGTACAACAAATATGTTAATTAACTGACTCACCATACTCCTATCATGTCATTCCCTAACTGAAACTGACAAATCCCAGCTTATTTGACACGATAGCTACGAAACCACGCTTTCGTAGTGCTCACAGTGTAAATTTTGCAATTTGCGCTATGAAAGTAGCAGTGCTTTCGTAGCGCAAAAATCATTTTTTGAACTAACGGCGCTACAAAACTGTGGATTTGTAGCTAATTGCATAAAATCATCCTAAAACCTACTTAGATTTCCCTTAAATGAAAAATGTGAACTTTTTAACTATGGAATGAACCTATAAAGACTTTTTTGAATTTTGATGGTGAACACTAACCTCCAAAATTATGATATACCCTTGACCATACTAAAATGTCTTTAAAACTATTTAGATCATGGTCAAAAAAGAGTTGACATGCCATGTTTTAATTTTAATTTTTTTTAGTGATAATAGTGGCTCCACTTGGGATAGTGTGCCCTTGTGGTACACTAAGAACCAGTAGTTATAGTGTTGCTATCCATTTTTCTTGATCAAAACATTAAAAACCTTGAAATTGCCAAGATTCCTCCTCAAGCTCTAATGGCCTTCACTTTGGGCTCAAGCTTGCTGACCTTGCTTGTCATTATTAGCAAAAAAACTTATAAAATGATATATGTGCAATGATATGAACAATTCATCAGATTTAAGGAAGAATGATGCTTCAAAAACCTGCCATTGACATGTCCTCTAGCATATGGTTTTCCATCTATCTCCTTCAATATGTAAGTATTGTTTCCATGGAACGCGGCTACCTTGAAAGGACCTCTCCATAAGTTCTCAAACTTACTATGTTTGCCTTTTTTTTCAATTTTGGCCTCCCATTTCAGCACTTCATCTTGAATTTGAAAATTCTCTTCCTTGATCTTCTTATCAAATGTCTTCTTGATTCTGTTTTGAGATTGTCTATTGCTGTCATAAACCTCATTCCTTTTCTCTTTTAGAGCTATCAGCTGATTAATTCTTCTTTGGATTGCATTTGGTTCCTCTTCTAGCCCTTGAATCAGCTTCATAACAGGTACTCCTAATGATGTAGGAAAAATAGCCTCAACGCCATATACCAATTCATATGGTGAAGTTCCGATTGACCTCTTTGTACATATCCTATCAGCCCATAAGGCATACTTCAGTTTCAAATGCCAAGCCTTCTTATTTTCCTGTAGCACGTTTTTAATGATCCTAACAATGCTCTTGTTCGAAGATTAAGCAAGACCATTTCCTTGCGGATAGTATGTAGTAGAATGCCCAAGAGTAATATGATATGATGACAGAAATTGTTCAGCTTCTTAGACTTGAATGCTTGTGCATTATGAGATATAATCTTCATGGGGCAACCAAATCTAGACAAGACATTATTTTCTAATAAAGAGATAATCATAGAATCATTTGCTTGCCTATTTGGGATTGCTTCAATCCATTTGGTGAAGTAATCAGTCACTGTAAGAACCCAACGATGTTGACCTGAAGATGATGGATGAATCTCTCCAATAAAATCTAGTCCCCACTGCTGGAATGGCGCTTCTACATAAATAGGCATCAAAGGTAAGGGTACAAGTTTCTTCTTACCCTTGAAAATCTGGCATTCATGGCAGGCAGCAACCCTCTTGTCTACATCCTTAAACATTGTTGGCCAATAAAACCCCACTCTCAAAAAAAAATTCACTGTTGCCTTCCAATAATGGTGACCTCCACAATCTCATTTATGAAATTCCTCAATAACTTTATCAGCCTCCTCCTCCAAAAATCAATTTAACAAAATTCCACCGGTATCCTTCCAAAACATATTTCTATAAAATATAAAGTATCTCAAAGATTTCAGCTTAACAAACCTTGCTTTGGATTTTGTCAAATCAGCAGGTGCTTGATGGTGTTGTAGGACAAAAATAACTTCCTTGTACCAATCTGAGTTGATATATTTTTCTTCAATAGGAACTAGTTCCTCATCTTCATCTGAAATTTCTGATATTTCTGCAACCCAATTTAAATCAAGACAGTCAAAGTTTGACAGTGCCATCATCTTTGCCAAACCTTTCCCTTTGACCAATTTTATCAGTTTAATTTCAATATCATATTCTAGAAACTTTGCAATCCATTTCCCCCTCTTACCACCAGGATCAGCTTGAGTGAGGATGTCTTTCACAATAGTATTAGGAACAAACGCCACAATATGAGAATGCAGAATAAAAATTCTGAAATCTTTGACAGCCTTTACCAAAGCATAGGCTTTCTTTTCTAAGATATTATACTTTAGTTCAGCATTTGCTAATTTCCTACTAAAGAAAGAAATCAGTTGTTCAATACCTTGTTGTCCCCTTTGTAGCAGAACTTCGACAATAGTATTCTCTGATGCAAAGGTAAAAACCAGAAATTCCTTGGAAAAATCAAGACTGATCAATACTGGTGCCTATGTGAGTGCTCTTTTGATCTCTTCAAATGAATTTCTTGCCTCTTCTGTCCACTTAATATCAACTCCCTTCTTCAGCATCCTTGTTATATCTTTCACAATATCAGCAAAATTAGGAATAAATTGCCTTACAAAATTAACTTTTCCAAGGAAAGATTGAATCTCCTTCCTAATTTTTGGAAAATCCACCTTCTAAATTGCACTGACCCTGCTTTGATCAATCTTAATCCCATCTTTAGAAATGATATGCCCAGGTAATTTACCTGAAGTTAAAGCAAAAACACTTTTGGTGGGATTTAGAGAGATGCCAAACCTTCTACATTTTAGAAGAATTCTTTCCAAGTGTTTCAAGTGATCTTCTTCCTTCCTTGAAAAGACTGTTATGTCGTCAAGATATACAACCACCATCTTATCCTTTTCTTCAAAAAAAAAAAATTCCATTGCCCTCTGAAAGGTAGCTCCTGCATTCATGAGACCAAATGGAATCTTGGCGTACATAAAAGTACCCCATGGTGTAGTAAAGGATGTTTTTTTTCTAATCATCTAGATGCGCAAGGATCTGATTATAACCTAAAAAACCATCAAGCGTAGACATTCTCTAAGAACCAACAATAGTTTACAAAATTTGATCCATCTTTGGGAGAGGACAATTATCCTTCAAGGAGGCTTTATTCAGATTTTTGAAATCAAAGCATATTCTAATTTCCCCACTTTTCTTCCTAACCGAAACCAAATTTGCAAGCCAATTTGAAAATCTGATTGGGACTATGATTTTGGAATCAAAGAGTTTTTTAACCTCCTTCTCAATCAAAGGCATGAGAAGTGGGTTGATCCTCCTTAACTTCTGCTTGAAAGGTCTTTAATTTTCTTTTATGGGAATAGTGTGTTGAATAATGGCGGGATCATATTCTTTTAAATCAGCATAGTTCTAAGCAAAGACATCTATTAATCTCTTCATCATTTCAACATATTTAAACTTCATATCACCTGAAAGAAACTTTGAAAGTTTAATCATTTTGGGCATAGCTATAGTACCAAGGTTACAACTCTCAACTTCTTCATCATTAGCTTGCATCTTGGGAGATTTAAAGACATCATTCTAATCAAAAACAATTTCTAGAGGTATGAGTCCCTTTGGTATGGAATTATTCTTTAATTTCAAAAATTCAGAATTCCCTTTACATGTTTGAGATAATGCCTTCATTATTGTGCTTACCTATTTTGGATTGGTTTGTTGAGGAAGTTGAGAGATTCTCTCAACTTCTCTCTCTAATATTAGAAGTGATTCAACTATATATTTGATGTATCTGATTATTGCGATATAGAAATTATTTGTGTGTTATTTTTTGTGCATTTTTGCTCTCTCCAATTTCTAATTTGGTATCGGAGCAATCCTGTTGACTCGCTGTGGAGAGTGGCATTTTCATATTTGATTGAATAGGGAAGTTCTGTGGCCCAAACCCATTAAGACCTTAATCGACGACCATAGGCCGTCCGCTGTATGGACAAAGCATGAGCTGCAATCGATACTATTAAGACTCAGGTTTCTGTTTGCATACTCCGCTTCCTAGTTAGGCGATGACTCAGATTTAAAAGCGGTTTAAAAGCGTTTTTGATCCACTATCATCGGACTCTTTTGAAGAGCCACCAATTCTTGATTCTTCTGAGATATGATGCAGCGAAGGGTTAGACTGCAAAGATAATTAGAAAGCGCTTTCCATTGACAACGACTGCAACGCTGTAAGTCGAGTGCGAATATAATTATGTCTACTCGCAATTAAAGTTTGAGCACATGGCCGAGTTTCCAGTTCAGGTCTGCATATAATTATGTCTGCTCGCAATTAAAGTTTGAGCACACGGCCGAGTTTCCAGTTCAGGTCTGTTGTGCTGCTTAGAACGCTGAACGGAGCGTGTGTAATAAGGAAGACAGCGTCAGCGTTGTGATACATACATACACTTTGCATTTCGCATTCAGAACATACACTTAGCTGGAGTGGAATCAATCAATCACTGGAGCTGTGGTTTGCCTCAAATAAAAAAAAAATTATTCAGTTTAATTGCAACCTGTTTTAGATTTGCATAGTTTGAAAATCAACTTCTTTTATTTTCTTTTTAACATGGAGCAGCCTATTGTATTAGAAAAGTTTAATGGCTTTAATTTCTACACTTGGAAGGTAAAATTCCAGTTGCAAATGATGAGTAGAAATTTATGGAATATCATAGAAGGCTCAGAAATAGCACCTACAGATGCTCAATAGTTAATTGCATGGGAAAAAAGAGAGGAAAGAGCCAAGTCTATCCTTGGGCTATCACTTGCAAATTCCCAGCTACATCTTATTGACTTAAAGAAATCTTCTGCAGCAATATGGGAAGAAATGAATAAGGTATTTGGGGCAAAAGCTGTTAATACAAATTTTTTCTTAAAGTTACAATTGTTTAAACTCCAAATGGATAATGAGACATCATTGTCAACACACATAAATGAGTTAAGAGCTTTGATGAGATAGTTTTCAGAAATTAATTCTAAAGTAGATGATGATGATGCAAAGGCAATCTTATTAAATAGCTTGTCTTCAAAATATGATAATGTCATATTTACTCTAAGTCAAATGCCACATCAATCACTTGATGAAATGATAGCAGCTCTTATGGCAGAAGAAAAGAGGACAGGTGGCCCAGAGGCTAGTTCACATAATGAACTTGCACTAAAGGAAGGGTGAATAAAAGTAAGACTGAATTTTTCTATTGTCATAAATATGGACATACAGCATTCAATTGCAAAATTCGGGCTCGAGATATTTTAAATGGACAATTGAAAAAATCAACCTATGCAACATTTTCAGGCGATTCACCCGATGCAATATTTGAAGATTCTTCAAGTGAGGATGAACCTCCTAATCCATCTCTTAAACTGTTCTAAAGCATGTTTTGTGATTTGCAAGTGTGTGAAATATAGTGTGGAGTGCATTATATTTATTGCTATGAGATTTATGTAGAAGAGAACCAATTATTGAACAAATTAGCATTATTTAAATTAGTCGTTCTTGACGTTCTACAGGGACGAGAGAACAATTGACTAATTTGATTATGTGAATTTTTTATATGCTGATATTGTTGTGCTACAGGCCAAGAGCATCAGTTACAGGTTACAGTATGATGTGAAGCAGGTCAAGTTGTTAGATTAGCTCTTGAACAAATTCAGTATTCAGACCATTTTCCTAGCCACTGATGGATAGCTGAAAGCAAAATATCCAATAGATGGTGACTGGTCCATAGGATGGTTCATCACTTGTCAGCTTTATCGCGGAAGCCCCGACGAGCCGAGTTGTCAATACTATTGATCTTGCAAAGTTCATTATTGCTGGTCAGAAACAAATGTATTTTAAATGGGTTGAATGGTAGCTCGAAAATGGTGGAGAAAAGAGCGTTTCCTATGAGATCTCAGAGTGGGTACAAATGTTAATGAAGACCAGATCAGACAAAGAGACAAAAGTTCAAAGTGTTGTAGTTGTGATTAATTATTATATGTTTTGTAATGTAGGCATTAAGGGGGGGTGTTTGAGATAATGCTAACATGTTATGTTGATCTACTTGTACATTTTCAAATTCTTCTTTCAGCTCAATAAAAAATTTCACCTGCTGATCATCCTCAAAAACTTGCCAATGAGTAATATTATCAGGAATGGCTGGCCTATGGCAGACTTCAACTTCATACTTTTATGTGGAGTGCATATGAATAATGAAAAGGCTTGCAGAGACAATAAGAGAATCAGCAATGGAGTTTTGTTCTCTAGTTTTGACTGTGAATGAATAGGCTTGAAAGTTTTCTAACATGTCCAAAACAAAATTCCTATATGCTCTCATCCTTGTATCATTTGTTTGATAAACACCCTCAGTCTGTTTTATGACTAATTTTGAATCTCCAAAAACAGAAATATTTTGAGCAATCATTCTTTTCAACACTTCTAGACCCAAATCAAGGATTCATATTCGGCCATGTTATTCATGCAATCAAAGTTCAGTTTATAGGAAAAGAACTTACTTTAATCCCTTGGATTTCTAATCCATATCCCTACTCCTGCTCCTTCTTTGCATGCTGACCCATCAAAATAAAATGACCACCAAACTTCTTCCTCTTTATTGCTGACTTGCTGACCTTCCGCCTGCTGACTTTGAGAGTGTTGAATTTTAGAACTATGATTTTCTGCTTTCTTTTCTTCTTCCGCTTCATTAGTCAATTCATTGAAAAGAATAGCAGAACCAAGCTCAGTATCGAGAGCATAAATTGGAAATTTTTTGGGTTTATCTTTACTACTCACCATGTAAGCCATCCTTGTCTCTCGATACAATCTTCTTTGCTCTCCAAAAACTGGAATGGTAGCATAAGTAAGATACATTTACATTGTACCTTTAATTTTTTCTACCCATGACCTTGACAACAACATACCAAACTTCGGTGGAATTTCTGCTACAACAATGTCCTTGACTACAGTCTTAGCAGGAACTTGCGTCAGACCAACAACAACAACCTTGATTAGACCAATGCATTGAACTCTTTTTGAATCAAAAGAAAACAAATCTTTGTATGGCCTAGTTATTTCTAACCCCATTCTTTCCATGATTAGTTTGGGCATAAGATTGTGAGAAGCCCTTGAATCTAACATAGCATTGTGAAATGTCATGTCGTGAATGCTAAGACTCGCATAAAAAGGAGGAACTTCCTCATTCTGTTCATCTTCTAGTCTTAGGCCCAAATATATGGTCGGATGATCTTCTAATACATTCAAGATATCAGCAGCTCCAAGTTGTGAGTTTAGAATTTTAACAATCTTTCTTCTATATTCATCTACCTTGATAATTTCACCAAAAGGGACTGATATTTTTATCTTAGAAATTTCATTCTCAAGATTGAAAACAGAAACAGATTTTTCAGCTTCTTTGGTAGGAAGGATAGCTGGTATATCTTTCTTACCTTCAACGACCTTAGGAACTTCCTTCTTGCCATCAGCAGTCTTAGGTGCATCCTTTTTAGGTTGTGTCTTGTTTGTAATGATAGGTACATTCCTATTTCTGAGATTATATTGTTTCTGCATCTCAAAAATGGCATGTTGATACCCCTTTAGATATAGTCTGATGTTTCTTCTTCATGATTGTTTTGATCTGATTGATCATGTTCTTCCTTATTCAAGAAAATTCCTAACATTTCTTCATCAAAACAATGAATAGACTCCTCATATGCTTCAGGGTCATCTTCTTCATCAACCAAATTCTACTGAAAAGGAGGTCTCATTGGAGGATCAGGGTGCTGATTTCTATTCTCCCTTGGTCTTTGTTGATTCTGACGTCTCCTGAACTGAGGGTTTCTAAATTGAGGTTCATTTTGTGCAGGATGAGAAGAAGTATTTCCAAGGGCTAATCTATCCATCAATTTTTCCATTGTTTTCATCATTGAATCCAGTTTGTCTTGAGAAGTAGAAGATGAAGGTTTCTCCACTTCTTTCAACTTACCCTTACCCATTTTTAACTTTTTAGCTACTATCAAATTAACCTCCACCTTCACAGCATCATTTTTCATTTCAGCAAGTGTAGGAGATTCTCTTTCTCTCAGTAGTATGGAAAAATCATAGTCGAAAGCTTCAGCATACCTCACTTGAGCTAAAGCTTCTGGTGGTTTCAAATGAGCAGGAACAGAATCTAACACTTTATTAAACCTTTTTGAAAAATTTTGGACAGTTTCATCAGTAGCTCTTTTCAAAGTACTATATTCAGTAAGAGCTTGTACTAGTTTAATTCTATTTCCCCATTTTCTTAGGAAAACATCTTCAAATTCATTCCAATCATGAATACTTCCAGGGGTAAGAGCTTTATACCATTTCCTAACTTCACCAGTAAAACTTTGAGAAAACAATCTCAATTTAACATCTTCATGATCAACCTCCTCCCTACCTATAAAGTCATTAAATTTATCTACATGATCCTCTGTTGTAATGTCTTCATCACTTCCCCATGTTTTAATTCTAGCAACATATTTACTTGGGAGGTCATGTAAGACAGCAGGAAGGACAAGAGGGGTGTATCTAGCAGGTGCAACAGGTGTATTTCCAGCCATGATTAGAGGTACTGTGGTAATTTTAGGAAAGGCAGAAACAGTAGATGATAAACTGCTATGAGGAGGACTGCTTGGTCTTTGTAGGTCACTAACAATTGAGCTCCAATTGGGAATAGGTAAACCAGCTTTACTTTTCAACAATACTTCGAAAGGATCAAGCTCCTTTAATTTTTCTAGAGGCTCTCTTTCCAACAACAATTTTGAAGTGACAGCTTCCCATAATTCCTCTTTGTCTTCTTGTATTACTAGAGCTGAGGTGTTAATTCCTCTCTTATGTAAGTCTAAGATAATTTCAATTAGCTCCTTTTCATTTTCTGATCTAAACAAAACCTCATGAATTTTACCATCAACTCTTTTGTCTTCATGACTTCTTGATATTTTAGAGGACAAGGATTTCAAATGAGATGGAGTACATGATATTTCAGAAATGCCTTGACTGCCTCTTGAAATGGTGTTTGGATTTTCCATGATGGTAGGTGGATCTGGGTCAGGATTACTCCTCATGTATCTCCTTCTCGAAGCCACCTTAGAACATATAAATTTTAAATGGAGTCACCGAGGTAGATGCAACCTTGAAAAGCTTCCTGAGCTCCTGCTACCTTCAGAAGTTCATCTTCAAAATCTCGAGAAAGTATAGTTTTCAGGCCCCCGGCAGATGCACCAAAATGTTATCACAAAATCAGACCTGATAAGCTGCTCATCAAACCAATCTTGTGCAACTATTTCAAGCCAATCTTTTGGTTCAGGCTTAGCCTCCTCAACCTGAGAGGGATCTCTCAAGGGTTTATGCTTTTTGATAAATATGTAGTTGGCTAACTCTATATGGGATAAAAACAGATAAATGATATAAACTAGTTGCAAATCACATTAGCAAGTATGTTGTTGATGTCCGGATATGAATAGAATTCAACCCTTTTTCCACATAAATTATCAACCCGAGGGCATTATTTATTTCAAGACTAATGACAAATTATATGCAGATACAAGCACATGGTACACTGGAGATCACAGGTTTAATCTATAACACACATACCACTGTAACAGCAATGTGATGAACTGCAAAAATAAAAGGCATCCACAACAATTAACGTGACTGTAACCACAAATAAAGAATCACACCAAACACAACACTACAAAGAAAAGAAGAAAGAACGCAGCACCTGATCACAAGAGTGGGCCCAACTCTTTGATAAGGGCTGCGGAAACTCAAGAATTACAGGAGAAATAGTAAGCTATTGTACATTCAATTAATGATAAAAAGATTGATTACAAAGTCTGTATGTCCAAGGGCTTCTTCCGATTCACAGCCCGTAAGCCTCTTTATACAATTGTCTTGAAACCCCCGATTCCTCTCAACAACTCCATTGTTACAAAAATACATCTTGTTACAACAGAAACCGGGTTGCCCAGCAAGAAACCGTAAGAAGGCCTAAGATAGTGTTGATATACACATGGATGTCACGTTGTAGCAGCAAATAAGGAAGACGCTAGAGATGATGGGTTGTGCCTTGACTTGCGGCCGCAACGCTCCTGTTGTAGCCATATCTGAAGAAATATCAGAGTTAATATGTAGAAAGGTAAAACCTCCATGACAAATACATCATTAATCAAATATCCCATAAAATGTAGGAAGAAGGTTTTTACCTCATGCTTTTAAGATTAATAATGGCACAAAGAGATAGAAAGATGGGGTAAAATGGGAGAGGAAAGTATACAAATCCAGTACCCAACATCTCCCCCCAGTTGATCTATCTGCATGTCCTCATGCAGCTCGTCATCTCCTCGGATCTAGATTGGACTGATTGCGATCGGCATGAAGCTGTGTGAGGTCATATTCTGCTGCCATTTCTGTTCCTGGTGGCTTATATCCTTCTGTCAAAACAACGTCCTTCCACCAGTCTGGTTCAATGTTATACACAGGATTATATTACGCAGCTGGCAGCTATAAAAGGGGAAATTGAAATCTTAATCCCATCCATATAACCCCATAGGTATGAATACATGCCACGTAACGTGGCATTCTCTCTAAGGCACATGCAAAGTTAGGTGCCACAAATGGTTCTCTTTCCCTGACGCCTGAGGAGGACAACATCCATATTTTCTGACAATTGTCCAGTGCTTCCTTGCGAAATGTCATAATCTAGCCAATACACAGGTCAACGCACCATTTCTAGGTTGGCAATGTGTGTTCCTTACGGTCCTTAATCTGCAGAGTTGTATAATGCTTGTTATAAATGGTTGAGGACGGATTATGCAATCTTCTAATCATCAATGGCCTGCTGGCTTGATTTTCTTCAAATGTTTCCCAGACCTTTCTCCATTTCATCTGATTGATGGTATAGGAAGTGAATTCTCTTAAATGGATGTCTCCCACGAATGGCACAGGGTTAAAGGACTGATCATGTCTTAACTAATACCCATGCATATAGAGCTCACATATCAAATGTTGTCCGATAATGTCATGAATGTTCAAAATATGGAGAAATTGAATGGGGCCTTCAATTTCATACCAAATCTCCTTATATATACTTTCAAGACAAAAGAAAAGAAATTGTTCATGAAGGAATAAGGCATAGCTATGTGCTAGAGGTCTGCAGGCCATTACCTGCTATGCTAGGGAGAACATCTTCTCCTTATCTGTCTTTAGAAACTGAACTTGTTCTTCCAACTCTTCTATCCTGGCCTTCTGTTTGGCCTGCTTCAGTCATGCCTTGTATAACTGATCCATGTACCGTGTGACAACTCTAGCAGCCTGTTCTTGAACCCTAGTTGTTTCTTTCTTGTGGTCGCTCGCCGCAGATTGCCACTTTTGAATTTCAGCAGCCAATAAAAATTCTCAACCTTCAAACAACTCTTCGATCGAGCCAGTCTGGGTAGCTGTAGTGGAGACTTCAATCTTCATCTTTATTTCCCTCCATTTGTAGATTTTTACCTTCCTTTTTAAACGTGAAAATTGTTTCTTCAAATCCCAAACCTCCCTTTTCAGTCTCATGGTTTCATTGAACTACAGCCGATACCTCTTTTTGAGAGGTAACCTTCTTTTCTCACACTGTTAGACCCATTCATGTTTAACGATGAATTCAGTTTCTAGGCCCATGACAGGCTTAGAAGGCGGCAGAATGCTGTCGGCATCCTCTATAGATTATTTTGTCAAGCCCTTCTGGCTGGGCCCCCTATCCACAGGGGCTTCTTCTTCTACATTTCTTCTGGGAACTCCTGTTGTTTGGTCGGAAATTTCATTGATCCCCCTGTGTTCTGATGTTTCTACAGGAACGTTGTCTTCCTTTTGAACCTATAAGTGTTCTGTTTTAGTAGTGTCTGGGCCAATCTTGGTCGTGTCAACAATTTTAGTACCGAGGGAACAGCCGCTTCTTCCATTAACCGTTTGGGCGAGTGAAATCCCCTCGCCCCTCTGGGCATTAGGGACTGGAATGGAGAACAGGGAACAGACGCATCATCTTCATTTCCGGTTTGGACTGGGACTTCATGCATTACCACCTCAACTGAAGTCGATGCTAGTTCTTGTGGAGCAGCATCGATTCCGTGGCTCAATTCCCTTCTATCCTCTTGCCCTTTGCTTACCATTTCTTCTTCATGGGTCGATACTGGTTCTTGTGGAACAGTATCGAATGCCTAGTTCATTCCTTCTTTACCCTCTTTTTCCTCAGGACTCACCTTTGTTTCCATAGTTGGTACCGATTCTTGAGGTCCAGCGTTGATTTCGTGGGCTGACTCCTCTTGTTCTAGCCAAATTGGGGGTGGTTCTTGTGTAACACCCCCACTTATATCAACATCCACATCTGTCTGGGTAGGTGATGTTGTTTCTTGCAAAACAACATCACTTGCCATTCCTCTGTCCACAATTCCATTCCTTTGTTCGTCATTGACAAAGGTTGATGGTTGTATAATGGTATCAATTTCCTATACGATGTCCATAATTCCTTCCTTTGTGGGTTTTTCAAGCGAGGCTGGTTCTTGTGTGACAGCCTCGTCTGTGTCAGCAACTACTTGCTCCATACTCATCTCTTCTTCCTCAGGTTCCTCCTGATCAATTTCCGTTTCCATTTCCTTGAGTTCCTCTTGATCAATTTCTTCTGAATATTCTTCTTCCGCCTGACCAGCCGGAGAGGCTGGTTCTTCTTCTCTAGCAACAATCATAGCTACTACCGCTTCTTCTAAGGATACGTAGAGTTCCACCCAGGAAACCCGTAGCCCGCCTATTGCATGCACGACCAATAATTGCACCAATCCGTGGTTAGAAAGTACTGCCATCATCCGACAAGAGCGCCGAGCAGACTGTGCCATATGCTGCAGTTGTTTCAATAGGAAGAATGGAATATTTAGGTCATGCACCTGATTCTATGGAAATCAGAGGTGTGTTATAATTTTAAAGTGATACTTGAACAGAGCTGAGGCCTGACCCTCACAGGTAATGTATTTTATTACGAAACCTGCAACTTCGTTCCAAGGATACGGCAAATTTTTGCGCTCGTATCCTCTACCCAATTGAACGACACTTTCTTCTACCTGCAAGAAAAATTCGGGAAATTCTGAGAGAGAAAATTTCTGAGCAAACCATTGTTGCCCCTACTGTCTCAACCCACTAACCTCTGCAATTACCTCCTCTATGACAAGAACTTCTAGACCTCTAACCTGAGAATAATTCTCCTCTAAATTGAGTGTGAATTACATTGTGATACCTCCATCAAATCCCTGCAATCTGTCAAAGTATATATCCCACCCTACGTTGACAAAGACTTGCCAAACCTCTGGATTGTTGTGAACTGAAACTATGTTTTCAGGCCCACCCATATTGTGGAGACTTGTAGCAGCGCTTCCTGTAGTAGCAAACCGTTGGGTAAGGTGGTGGGTACCAAATTCGGAGGAACAGCATAGTGAAAATGGAAAGGTGGTAACGGTAAATACGGTTGGTAACTCTTGAAAACAGAGAAAAATCATGAAAGAGTATGGTAAGTGTGGTAAAATAGAAATAATAATTGTTCGTATAGGGTGGACGAGACATCTTACAAATCCTAATACAATTCAAATGATGATACCACATATTGATGGGAATCGTAAGGTGTACCATGAGCGGAATGTCATACTTAACTTATGAGGCAATTATTACACCATACTTAGCATGGCGAAACCCGCCCCCACCCCCCCCCAAGTTAAATTTTTGCCATCCACGGCATTAAAATATTCACATGGGATATTTAATTAAATCAGTAAAATTCACATGGAGGCGTACCAGACTGCTTACCTGGACGATGTGATGGTTGGTAGGATGACAGCGCAGTAATTATGTGGATGGCGTAACACCATCCGGTGTAACAACAGCGGAGTAACAGCATCCAGTGTAACAACATCAGAGTAACAGCATTGGTGTAACAGCATTCGTGTAACAACATCGGAGTAACAGCATCCTGTGTAATAACATTAGAGTAACAGCATCGGTGTAACAGAATCGGAGTAGCAGCAACCGAGTAACAGCAACATGAGTAGTAGCAACTGAGTAACAGCATCATGAGAAGCAACAACCGAGTAACAGCAATGCGGGTAACAGCATCCGGTGTAGCAGCATTGATCAAGGAGTAACAACATCTAGTAACAGCACTTGGTGTAACAGCATCATGAGTAACAGCAACCGAGTAACAGCAACATGAGTAGCAGCCATCGAGGAATAGCACCATGAGAAGTAGCAACCGAGTAATAACACCATGAGTAGTAGCAACAAGAAAATTCCTTGATTTTCACTCCTTAGTTTTAGCTCTTACAAAAAGACAAGAAAATAGAACAGAATTCTTTATTTATTTATTATATATATTTTTCTTTTTTCTTTTTTCTTTTTTCTTTTTTCTTTTTTTTTCTTTTTTCTTTTTTCTTTTTTCTTTTTTCTTTTTTCTTTTTTCTTTTTTCTTTTTTTCTTTTTTTTCTTTTTTTTCCTTTTTTTCTTTTTTTTTACAACTAGGGTGTAGAGGAAGGATTCTCTGCGCTGATAACCTTCAAACCAGATTTCTCAGAGATTTGTTTAATAAAAGCATCCATAGAGGCTGGTCGGTGGTATAGTCTCAGGCGATGTCCATTGACTATAAAGGAAGTACGTGTATCGTAAATTGTGACTAGCCTGACTGTTCCATTATCAAATACAGCATCCACCTCATAAGGTCCCATACAACGAGTGCAAAGCTTTCCCTTAAAATCCTTAAAATGAGAGTCATAAAGTAGTTCCCAATCTCCACTTTGAAACACCTTATTTTTAATAAACTTATCGTGCCATTTCTTTCTCTGTTGTTGGATAGAAGTAGTTTGCCGGACATCCATTGAACATATTTCATCAAGTTCATTAAGTTGAGCCAATCGGTGTTTATGGGCATCTGATATATCTAAAACAACTTCCAAAGCTGTTCTGAGCATTCTTATTTAAAATTCTATTGGAAACAATGGGGATTTCCCATAAACCAACTTGAATGGTGAAAGCTCAGTTGTATTCCGCCATGTTGTTCTGTATGCCCAGAGAGCCTCTGGAAGATTCTGAGCCCAATCCTAATGATGGTATGCCACAGTTTTTGTCAAAATGTTTTCTAATGTCTTGTTTGTGCTTTCTACTTGTCCATTTGCTTGGGGATGGTATGGAGATGTCACTCTGTGCTTGACCCCATATTTTTGCATGAGCTTTACTATCTTGCGTGATGTGAATTGTGCTCCTCCATCTGAAACAAATTCTGTTGGAGTACCGTAATGAGCAAAAATTTCTTCAAATAGAAAATCTGAGACTACCTGCTCTATTTCTTTCGCAATAGCTTTGGCTTCCACCCACTTAGTCATGTAATCAATACAGACCAAGATGTGGAATTTCTGCGAGGAGGGTGGGTTAAAGGGTCCAACAAAGTCAATAGCCCATTTCTCAAAAGGCTCGAGGACTGCTTGTGCCTACAAAGGCATTTCATCAACTTTACCAGGCTACCCCATACGTTGGCAACTATCACACCTCCTAACATAATTCTAACCATCACGAAGAATGGAAGGCCAGTAATATCCCATTTGTAGCACCTTATGACATGTTCTTTTGTCCGCAAAATGCCCTCCACAAGGGCCATCATGGGCAGCTTTCAATACTTCATAAATATCATCTTCAGGCACACAGCGTCGAACCTGCTTATTTGCTCTTATATGAAAAAGGTACCCTGCCATCCAAGAATATTGGGCACTATGATGAATAATCTTTCGTTGTTCCCTATATGAAAAATGAGGCACTTTCCTTGTAGCAAGATAGTTAGCAATATCTGCATACCACGGAGGTTTAGTAGAAACTGAAAAAAGATGTTCATCGAGAAAATTGTCTTCTATTAGTGTGCATTCATCATTGTTATCCATTATAGATAGGAAATCAGCTACTACATTATCTTTTCCTTTCTTGTCTACTATTGTAATATCAAATTCTTGAAGCAATAGTAACCATCTCGTAATACGGCCAGGAGTAATAGGTTTATTCATCAAATACTTGATTTTTGTGAGATCAGTATGGACAATAGTAGAGTACCCCATGATGTAGTGCCAGAACTTATTGATAGCGTAAATGATAGCTAATAATTCTTTTTCTGTCACCCTATAGTTTAGTTCAGTAGGAATTAAATTCTTGCTGACGTAATAAATTGCATACAGTGTTTTGTCTCCCTGTTGTCCTAAAACAGCCCCTACTATTGTCTGAGAAGCATCAGTTTGTATGTGAAACGGTAATGCCCTATCAGGTCCTCGGAGGATTGGGGCCATGCACACCAGCCCCTTAATTTTCGTGAAGGTTGTCTCACAATCTTCAGTCCACAAAAATTCTGCATCTTTTGTTAGCAATTGAAATAGTGGGTGTGATGTTTTAGCAAAATTTTCTATAAAGCGTGTGTACTAACCAGCACAACCAATAAAGCTACGTACCTGTGTGGGTGTTTTGGGTACCAGGAAATGTAATATTACCTCTACTTTAGCTGGATCAACTTGAATTCCAGTTGCTGAGAGAAAATGTCCCAATACTACTCTTTCTTCCCTCATCATATGGCATTTGACTGTACTCAACGATACATGGGTCTGTTTACATCTTTTGAGTACCTTCTCCAAATTTTCCAATCTTTCCTCAAGTGAGTTCCCATATGGAGTAAAATCATCCATATATATTTCTACGCTATCATCGACCAAATCAGAAAAAATTCCCAGGATTTCCCTCTGGAAGGTAGCAAGAGCATTACACAGGCCAAATGGAAGGACCCTATATGCAAAGGTTCCCCACGAGAATGTGAAAGTTTTCTTGTCCTGGTCTTTCGGGGCTATCTGGATCTGGTTATATCCGCTGAATCCATCTAGGAAGGAAAATAACTTCTTTCCAGCCAAGGTGTCCAGGACTTGGTCAATGAATGGCAAAGGAAAATGGTATTTTTTTGTTGCCTTATTTAGTTCCCTATAATCTACATAGATCCGCCATTTACCATTCTTTTTGGGAATGATAACTAGCGGGGATACCCATTGGCTATCTGAGATGGGATAAATGAATCCTACATCCAACAATTTTTGTAATTCTTCTTTAACATTGTTTTTGAGAGCAGGATTCATCCTCTGTTGAGGCTGTCTTATAGGGTGGCAATCTTCCTTAATGTAAATATGATGAATGCATAGGCTGGCAGGGATACCCTTCATGTCAGTATAATCCCAGGCAAAAGCTTCCTGATGATCTTGAAGGACTTTCAAAAGCTATTTGGTCTGAGATTCGGACAGGTTTGGGTCGATATTAAGTGTTTTCCCTGATTCAATCTTGATTGGAGTACTATCGTGGAATGGGGTTACAGGAATGTCCTCAATGTCATCTTCTGTTTCAATGTTTTCTTGTGTCTTACAGCTCATAGCAGATTCTAGAATATGTCGAGTTCAATTGAGAACAAAACTGGAATCATTAATGAAGGCGTTAATGGCATCATCTTCAGTTTTTGTTTTAAATTGAAGGGCCTGGAAAATAGTGAGAACTGGTCTAACATCTTCATTTTCAGGTTCAGGCTCTTCTGCAGGTAGAGATTTCTGACTGGGTAATGATTTTTCAGATGGGCTTGGTTTCGCAGGAGAATAGAGCTTGAGATTCTTCATATCTGTCCCATTTTATATTATCATGTGTCCAGACCGGCATCCTATGTAGGCATCTGCAGTTTCCAACCAGGGTCTTCCTAGGATCAATGGGTGGCCACCTACTAAATATCGAGTCCACAATATAAGGAGGTCCACAAGGTAATGCCATGAGTCTACTGAAATGATCACATCCTCTAATTTCCCTATTGGTTTAATTTTGGATCTATTTGCAAGTTCCAGGATAGTAGGGGTTGGTTTAATGTTTCCAAGTTCTAATGTGTTCATTGTTTCAGCAGTGATAATGTTAATGGCCACTCCCAAATCCACCAATACATTTGGGATTTCAATCCCATTAATTTTTACTGTTAGAATCGGGTTCCCAGTGTCTTCGTATTTTACAACCATGATCTTTCCTAACATGATATCAGATAGTTTGCCCATTACATGAATAGTTAATGGATCCTTAGGTTTCCTCCCTGGTTTCTTTGAGCAGTATTCTTTCAAAGTTTTTACATAAATAGGTACATCCCTCATAGCTTGTAAAAGGGGTATTTTAACAAAAAGATTCTACAATTCCCCTAGGAAGTCAAATTCTGCTTGAGGGTTTGGTTTGCTCAAGGTCAATCTTTCGGGATATGGGGGAGATATTAAATGACCTTGATTGGGAACAACTTGTGGAGGTGTCTAATTTATTACGTTTTGATCTGAATTCTCCCTCACTATTCTTTGTTCTAGTTCTATATCTTCACCGTCAAATAGTTCTGTAATAATGGGTGAAGTAAGTGCATTTACTACCCGACCAAACCGTAGATTTATCTCATTGAGTCCTACGGTAGAAATGTTGTGGGATGGAAGGTTCAGAGTGTCTGTTTGTTGAACCCCTTTATTATTCGGATTTGGGTTGGGCTGGATAGGAAGCTAGGGTCTAATGGTTGGGTTTCCTGGGGGCACATTGGAAGGCAACTGTAGTTTTTGTTGAGGCATAGGCTGAGGAAACTGTCCAGTGGGAGGGGGTCCATGCCAATTTTGATTCCATGAAGGATTCGGACTAGACTGAGGAACCCATTGTTGCTAAGGGGGAGACTAATATTGAGGCCACATGGCTGAAAATTGTGTAGATTGGGGACCCATACTAAAATTATGAAAGTACTGGGATGAGTCCTGAAACATACCTGGATTTACCGTCGGTCGTCGAGGTTGCCATGGCTTCTTCTGCCCCATAAAGTATAGTTGTTCCACCGTGATTTTCTTGCTTTCTCCATGGAAAACTTCTTTCAGCCTAGGCAAGGAAGGACATGCATTGGTCGTGTGATTTTGTTCGCAGATTGTGTAGGCTTCCACCATGTTCAACGGGCATTCCTTCAAAGGGTGTTTCTTTCTGCACTGAGAGAAGAATTTGGGCTGATAGCGTGCTCAGGATATCGGTCCTCAGATTATCCAATAGATTTCCAATATCTACTTTTGTGACCCCTCCACCGGAGGTCTTCGATGACCGAATACCCTGTCCACTTCTTGCAGCCCCCTGGGAACATTTGATACAGTAATCACAGATAGTTTCAAAGTTTTCTTTTGAAATATCCCCTTTTCCCACTATATTTAGGAGTTGCAGAGAGTCTTCCCTGAGTGCTCTGAGAAGAATTATCTTTAGAATGTCCTTATCCAAGTCACTATGTCCAGACCTCTGCAATATGTATTTAAATCGTTCTACACAGTCCTCCATATTTTCATCCTCCTTCTGTGCAAATTTAAATATTTCCTCCTTAATGTCATGGGACTTACAGTAATCTTGGTACTTTTCCAAGAAAGCTTTTTTCATTTCTTCCCATGAGGTAATCGTGCTTCCCCCTAAACCCATGAACCATCTCAAGGTTGTCCCTTTTAAGGTAGCAGGAAATATTTTTAATTTCTGAGCATCAGTCATATAGTCATATCCTCAACAAAAAATATCAAATTCGAAGAGGAACGTATCAAGGTCTTCAGAAGAGAGCCGATGAAAAATAGGCAAGGTTGTTAAAGGGATGGGTCTCATTGGTGCATCACCTGTAACATTTCCAATGGGAAAATCAATAGATGAACTTATAGGTGCCATAAATATCCTCCAATACTCACTTGGAATTTCAACTGGTTCCACAGCTGATATCTGGAGTGATTCAACCGAATATGGTCACACCACACTCCCTTGGTCCCTTGGTGAATCAAAGTCCTTCAAAAGTTCCTTTACCGGATCAAAATCACTTAACTCAGCAATGGGAATTTTTACAGCGCTTCCACTTCTGCTATAGAAATAACACCTTATGGTACCATGGATGGCACTGTTTGTTCCACAGACTGCCCTTCGGACTTCTTCTGAACCATAACCCTAACAGTAGCACGGGATGATGCCTCAGATCTATATTTTTCAATAATTTCCTGAATATATGTCTTCCTTCCTAGATCCTTCCCTTTCTTTGGGGGTCTTTCTCTGCCCCTCTTGTTTGGATCTTTGTTCATACAAATTGTGGAGAGGGTTCATCAAAGAAAATCAATCAATTGCTGAGGACCTGAAGTAGGACAGATAACTTCCTCCCTGCGATGAGAGAAAAGATTCACAGAAAACGAAACAAAAGGAAAAGGAAAAAAATCGAAGTTCAGGACCTGGAGCAGAGTAATAGCATACCCTCCCCGGGATGAGAAATTGGCCCCTAGAAGGAAACAACAGGAAATAAAAACAGAAAGACTATACTACGCCTAGGACTTAGGGCAAGGTTTTACAAAACACCTTCCCCAAGACGAGGGTTTAATTCTACAGAAAAAAAAAAAAAAAAAAAAAAAAAAAAAAAAAAAAAAAAAAAAAAAACACAAGGCACTTACGTTCAGGAATTGAAACTGGGCAATAGATTCCCACCTCAAGATGAGATATCGACTCTGAGATTTGTTGTAGATCCTGTTCTTGCACCTGTTAGCCTTCCCCGGCAACGGCGCCAAAATTTTGGTGTCCGGATATGAACAGAATTCAACCCTTTTTCCACATAAATAATCAACCCAAGTGCGTTAGTTATTTCAAGAATAACGGAAAAGTATATGCAGATACAAGCACATGGTCAACTATAGATCACAGGTTTAATATATAACACACATACCACTGTAACAGCAATGAAATAAATCGCAAAAATAAAAGGCATCCACGGCAATTAACGCGACTGTAACAGAAAATAAAGAATCACATTAAACACAACACTACAAATAAAATAAGGAAGAACGTAGCACCTGATCACAAGAGTGGGCCCAAATATTTGATTAGGGCTACGGAAACTCAAGAATTACAGGAGAAATAGCAAGTTGTTATACATACAATCAATGATAAAAAGATTGATTACAAAGTCTGTATGTCCAAGGGCTTCTTCCGATTCACAGCCCGTAGGCCTCTTTATACAATTGTCCTGAAACCCCCGATTCCTCTCAATGACTCCATTGTTACAAAAATACATCTTGTTACAACGGCAACTGGGTTGCCCAGCAAGAAACCATAAGAAGGCCTAAGATAGTGCTGATATACCCATGGTTGTCACGCTGTAGCAGCAAATAAGGAAGATGCTGGAGATGATGGGTTGTGCCTTGACTCGGCCACAACGCTCCTGTTGTAGCCAGATCTGAATAAATATTGAAGTTAATATGTAGAAAGGTAAAATCTCCATGACAAATACATCATTAATCAAATATCCCATAAAATAGAGGAAGAAAGGTTTTACCTCATGCTTTTAAGAATAATAATTGCACAAAGAGATAGAAAGATAGGGTAAAATGGGAAAGGAAAGTATACAAATCCGGTACCCAACATATGCATTAGGCTTATGCAGTCATAACAGCTTCAGCAAAATCAAAATAATGTATCTAGCATGGAAGTCAAGGCATATCAGAGTTCAAGTCAAGGAATAAACATGTAGAACAGTGAAACACACAGTCAGTTTGTTTGTGAAGGAAGTCAGAGAATCATTGATGAATTTTGAGTAACATAAGTAAACACCACTAGAATAGAATATTGAAAATATGCCATCAAAACAAGAACATACAAGAACTCCTTATGAATCTTGAGTTGTCTAAGTAGAAATTCTGTATTAGGCTAAAAACAGTCACTTACATAAAACAGAGTCTTTTTGCTAACAAATGTCCAACCCTTTCCATTTCAACTTCTTGATATTTTATAGATCCTTTACATCATGAGATAAGCTTCTCCATAACTAAATACATCGAATTCCCATTCTTTGACACCTATTCTAACTATAAAACATGGTATTTATTACAAACATAGCTGTAAAACTAACATAGAGTCCTATTACAAATAGAATTAGAACTCTTTTGGTTCTACTCAAAAAAAAATTATCTAAACTTAAATACATCATTTTCCACCTATCATTCCACTCAGCTGAATTCTGATGATGAGTTTCAACTTGTTATAACCATAATTTTGATGATGTTAATCCCCTGTAATCTAGGAAACTGCTCCCCTGTTTTTAGGCTCAGGATCCCTTTATTTTCTTAAGATATTATGACCACTTCCAACTGATAACTCGAGGTTAATTGATGTTGGGAACATGATTGACATATTACCCAAGTCATCCCTTCATGCCAGCTGTGCAAAACCACCTTGAATTTCTCAAAACCATGAAAATAGACCTGTGCTACGAAAGCAGCACAGTTTCATAGCGCGGCTTTTTTTCATGGTTTTGAGAAATTCAAGGTGGTTTTGCACAGCTGGAATGAAGGGATGATTTGTGTTAGTATGAATCCTTTGTCGAAGTGTACGAAAAAGGACCACTTTAGCTACTCATAACTAATAGCCCTAACAACAAAAGTGGCTGCCAATATCTTCAGATCTGTGGTTAGTTGAACATAAAAGAGCTGCAAAAACCAGATCTATGCATGGAAAGACATTAAGCAGAAAAAACAAGGGTTTGCTCCATATACCAATAGACAAGACAAGAACAATTTTTGAAAGAATTTTTATATTAATTGGGCACCTCGGAGGAAAACAAGAAGGTGTATCCAATTCTCCTCAGTGGGATGGGTTCTTGGAAGTCCTCAGCACTTCAGATCTAAGATTTCTCTCTCTTGTTGGTGTAGAAAACCCACACAAAGAATGGAACTCAAAGGGAGCTCACACAGCAAACGGTAGAAAAATGGGACCAAGTGTATAGATCCAGAGTGATCCAATAGGCCAAAAAAGGTGAAGAATGGTAGGAAAAACTCTCCTATTTATAACAAAATATTGGGTCATTCTAGATCTTGGTGCAAGGGTTAACTAGATCTAGATCCACTTTTTATGGAATATTTTATTATATTTGTTGGAGGGAAAAGGTATTTGACTTGGGTCAAATCCCTTAATTTGTCAAAAATAAATAAATAAATGATTTATTTATCTTTTTAAGGAAGCGGTTAGAAGACAATCAAATAAATAATGATTTATTTAATTATTTAAGGAGGTGGTTGAAAGATAATTAAATAAATAGTGATTTATTTAATTATTTGTGGGTGATTTGGTCATATTTAACAAGGAATATCATCTAAATAAGGTTTAAATGGTTATTCCTAGAAATAATAAGATAAATAAAGGTTTATCTAATTAATTTCTTTGATTTTGGGTTAAACATGACTGGGAATAATAATTAAATTATGGTTTAATTAATTATTCCATGAGGAAAATCAAACAAATATAGGTTTGTTTAATATTTCCTTTTTGGGTTTCCTGTTTTAACATAGTGAAGGCAATTTTACTTAGGGTAAAATTGGTCTTACATGGTGTACTTGGGTCCATCTAATGATAATAGGTTAGATGACCAAAAAATGGTGTAACAATTTGGGTCATATTTAAATAATTTTCCCAACATCAATTATCTTCAAAATTATCAGTTGGAAGTGGTCATAATATCTTAAGAAACTAAAGGGATCCTAAGCCTAAAAAGAGGGGAGCAGTTTCCTAGATTATAGGGGATTAACATCATCAAAATTATGGTTATAACAAGTTGAAACTCATCATCAGAATTCGACTGAGTGGAATGATAGGTGGAAAATGATGTATTTAAGTTTAGATAAAGTTGTTTTGAGTAGAACCAAAATATTTCTAATTCTATTTGTAATAGGACTCTATGTTAGTTTTACAGTTGTGTTTGTAATAAATACCATGTTTTATAGTTAGAATAGGTGTCAAAGCATGGGAATTTGATGTATCTAGTTATGTAGAAGCTTATCTCATGATGCAAAGGATCTATAAAAGATCAAGAAGTCGAAAAGGAAAGGATTGGACATTTGTTAGCAAAAAGACTCTGTTTTATGTAAGTGACTGTTTTCAGCCTAATACAAAATTTATACTTAGACAACTCAAGATTCATAAGGAGTTCTTGTATGTTCTTGTTCTGATGGCATCTTTTCAATATTCTATTGCAGTGGTGTTTGCTTATGTTACTCAGAATTCATCAATGATGCTCTGACTTCCTTCATAGACAAACTGACTGTGTGTTTCACTGTTCTACATGTTCATTCCTTGACTTGAACTCTGATATGCCTTGACTTCCATGTGAGGTACATTATTTTGGTTTTTTTGAAGCTATTATGACTCCATAAGCCCAATGTATACTTGCTTGCTAATGTGATTTACAACCATTTTATATCATTTATCTATTTTTATCCCATATAGAGTTAGCCATCTACATATTTATCAAAAATCATAAACCCTTGACAGAGCCCTCTCAGGTTGAGGAGGCTAAGCCTCAACCAAAAGATTGGTTTGAAATAGTTGCACAAGCTTGATTTGATGAGCAGCCTATCAGGTCTGATTTTCTGATAACAGTTGCTATTGATCCAGATCCTAGTTCCAAAGTGTTAATGTTATCCGTCACAAAACCTTCAACAGATATTTTGGTGTCAACGCGTAATAAATATTATGGTAGTCAAGCCACTGGTCAACCTACTACCTTGACTATGAATCCGGCTACGGAATCGATGCCGCCTACTGCTATTCCTGAATTGAAAATAAAGCCACCAAAGGGAGTAATTCACAAATCAACATATAATCCTCGAGCAAGAGTTGCACAAAATTATAATATAGTTGAAGATTTGGCGCAATCCCCTTCAGCTATGTCTGCTCTTGAGGTCTTACAAAATTGTCCCTCCCAAAAATAGGCTTTATTGTCGGCCATTGGTGGAATTGATTCGACTGATTCTAATCTTGTTGTCTTTAATCATATGGGCTATGTGCCGCAACTACCAGTAGAATTGGCATTATCCATACAAGTAAATGTTCTCAATCACCTTGTTCATCGAACTAATATTGATGAGGGAGCATCTAAATGCATTATGTCTCTAAATTGTTGGAAGTCACTTGGCTCGCCACGCTTATCACAATCATCAACAACGTTGAAGGCTTTTGATGGAAGAACATATAAACCTTGTGGTATTATTAATAACCCGCATGTTGAACTAGGGGGAAAAACAGTGAATATTGATGTTGAAGTTGTTGATGGACCACTTGACTATAATATTCTACTTGGAAGGCCATGGGTATATGCGATGACTGCAATTGTTTCTACATACTTTAGAATGATTTCCTTTCCACATAAAGGTACAATCACAGTCATTAATCAGCTATCCTTCTTTTCCTTCGCTTTGAGAGTAACTGGAAGCATTCTGTTCGTTCACATACCCCAACTAGAACTTCAAAACATTGGTGTAGGACTTTTAAAGGATTCCACTCTCATGGGAACCTTTGCATTACCGCCGCCTGCGACGTCGGCAAAAATTGAAATTATAGAGACCTGCTACATGATCTCTTCCACTCTATATGGCTTAAGGGAGAGTACGGGTGATTCTTATTTTTCTACATTGGATGAATTTTTACCACCCAGCCCTATTGAGTTGGCATAGCAATCGATCTATCTGGCTTGGGCAGAAAATCCAAAATCAGTATCGCCGAGTGTTTGGGTTGATCGTTCCTTAGAGTTTGGTACTCCATCTGATCCATTTTCCTCAATGTTTTTGACAGATGAAAATATTCTGGAAGCTATGATGTCAAAAGGAGAACCATGGGAAGATTATCATCATCATTCCCATCTTCCTAATTATGAAGAAAAATATCTTAGTGAACTATATCACCCATCAATCAAAAATTTCTTTTCTAATTCTTTACCTATTAATGCAATCGATTCTGAGCGAAATCTGTCAAATATTGAAGAAACCATTTCTATCGATATTTCGACCAAACCTGGCATTGTAGAAAATATTCATGTTGGTGTATCTTTTTCTCCATCAGAACTTGAATCATATCGCTCTCTATTTCATGAATTTTGTGATATATTTTCTTGGTCTTACGAGGAAATGCTAGGCATAGATACTATTATAGTTGAACACACTATTAATATGTATCCTGATTTCAAACCGGTGCGTTAATAGCTTCGTTTTGTTCATCCAAAGAAAGCCACTGCCATCAAAGCAGAAGTTGAAAATTTTTTGCGTGCTGGTTTCATTTACCCTGTTTCGCTAACTGAGTGGGTTTCCAATATCGTTCCTGTCATGAAAAAACAAGGAACCATTAGAGTGTGCATCGATTATCGGGACGTCAACATTGTTTGTCCAAAAGACAACTATCCTACTCCCTTTATCGACTAGATTATTGATGATTGTGCTGGATGCGAAATATTTTCGTTTATGGATGGATTTTCCAGCTACAATAAAATCAATATCTGCCCAGATGATCAACATAAGACAGCATTCATTTTTCCTTGGGGCACATTCACCTATAGGAAACTTCCATTTGGTTTAAAGAACGTTGGGGAAACTTTTCAGAGGTCAATGGATTATGCTTTCAATGACATCAAGCACATTGTTCAACCGTATCTAGATGATTTACCAGCGTATTCACGAAATCGGACTGATCACCTAATGCATTTGAGAGCCATATTTTTACACTGTTGACACTAAAAATACGCCTTAATTCACATAAATGTCTGGGTTTTTTTGTTCTGGTCGTTTGCTTGGATTCGTAGTCTCAAAAGAAGGAATTCGAATAGACCCATTGAAGGTTCAAGCCATTCTTGATTTGCCTGCGCCATCAAAATTTACTTCAGATACAAAAACTTCAAGGAAAGGCTAATTTCATCAGAAGGTTCATTCCAAAATACGCCGAAATGGCTAAAGGATTTACTCAACTCTTGAAAAAGGGGGTTCCCTTCCATTGGGACCAAGTTGCGCAAGCTTCTTTTGATGCTGTCAAGGATAATCTTGTATGAGCGTCATTAATGTATCCCCCTAATTATCAAAATGATTATTTCCTATATATCCCTGCGGCTGAAACAACCATTGCTATGGTATTAGTCCAAATAGAATATGGAATTGAACATCGAAACTATTATTTGACTCGTAATCTCAATGATACGGAATTTAAGTACTCATACGTAGAAAAGCTTGCCTTGGAAGCTCTTCAAGTTGTCCAAATATTTTGCCATTATATCCTGCTCCAAAAAACCATTATCGTTTTGAATTGCAACCCCATGACTTATATCTTATCACGTCAATTTCTGGGGGGGGACTATTCAAAATGGATTGTCATTTTGCAGGAATTTGATTTGGAATTCATCAAATATAATTCAAATAAGTCTTTAATTTTAGTTGAGCTTCTCTGTGACCTTCCCTCTGATAGTACTACAACTACGTCGGACCCATCAATTCTTGACAAGTCTCTGTTCCTTATCGGATCATCTGATCCTTGGTATGGGGATTCCATCATTTATCTCCCAACTCAAACTTTTCGACCTGATACCTCTCACTCTGAACAGCGACGTATTCAATACCAAGCCAAAGATTATCTTATCGTTGGTGATACACTTTATCGTTGTGGTGTTGATACAATTTTAAGGAGGTGCCTCACCCATGAGGAGGCTGAAAAAGTGTTAAATGATTGTCATGCTAGGGCTTGTGGTGGAAATTTATCTGGATATGCTACCACACAGAAGATACTTCGCGCTAGTTACTTTTGGCCTACTATTTTTCGAGATTGCATCCTCGCAATCAGAATTTGTCATGCATGCCAGATTTCTTATCGTAAAATCTGCAAACCGCCAGTGCCAATACATCATGTTGTCTTTGTGGGACCATTTTAAAAATGGAGTATTGACTTCATGACCTATAACCCTCATTCGTCCGGGGGGCATGGTTATATTATTGTTGCAGTCGACTATTTTACCAAATGGGCCGAAGCGATGCCTACATTCAAGAACACGGGACAGACAGCTGCATTGTTTTTCTTTTATCATGTTATTCCATGGTTTGGGGTCCCACAGGCTATAGTTATAGATCATGGGAATCATTTTCCCAACCATATGATGTTTGAATTGACTGCCAAGTTAGGATTGTCACATGATAATTCTACTCCTTATTATCCACAATCAAATGGACAAGTTGAGGCTATCAACAAGATTCTTAAACATATGCTTCAATGAATTATAAGAGTTCGTAAAAGAAACTAGCATTTGATCCTGTACTCCGCCTTGTGGGCATATCAAACCTCGGTGAGAAATGTGACTCGATTTACTCCTTTTCAATTGGTGTATGGTCTGGAAGCTATCTTACCAATCCAATGCGAAATACCATCATTAAAACTCGCAATAGACTTATTACCTAACACCTCAGAAGAATAAGCGTGTCTCCTTAACCTTATCCATCTTGATGAAACACGTTATGAAGCCCAATTGGCCAACAAAGCGAATAAGAGACGTATAAAGGTGCAATACGACAAAAATGTCCAGCCTCGCATCTTCTCAGAGGGCGACTTGATCCTTCTTTACGATCAAGAAGCTGATGTAATAGGTACAGGAAAGTTTTAGCCATTATGGCATGGCCCCTATATTGTCAAAAGAGTTCTTGCTAAGGTTGCCTATGAGTTGGTTGATTACGATGGAATTCCGTTGGCGTAGCCTAAAATTGGGTTGTTTCTAAAACGTTACTATGCTTAACCATGAGCATAGTAATTTTTGGTATTATATTGTATATATATATGCTGTTGATTTTCATTCACTATCTTAATTTGTTTTTATAGTTTTCTTGACGTTATTAATCCGCTTTACATTTCATCGCAAATTTCTGGATCTTTGGAAACATTTGTTGGATATGTTGATGGTGCTAGTCGTAATACGCAGAATCCATCCTCTGCAGCGTGGGCCATTTTCACTCTGAACAGCGAGTTAGTGAGTTTTCAAGGGATTTGTATCGGTAGATCGACAAAAAATATCGTTGAATATAGCGCATTGATCGAACTTTTCTCTGATTCCATTTCATTTGGTATTAACCGCATAATCATAAGGTTAGACTCACAACTTGTGGTATTACAACGTACTAGTGTTTATGCTGTTAGAAATCCAACACTTCATTGATTGTTCCTAAGAGTTCGAATTTTGGAAAGACATTTTGATTTTATTCAATATCAACACATTTCCAGAAATTTTAACACATTGAGTGATTCATTAGCTAATCAAGTTTTAGACAAACATTTGCAACATATGTAAAGAAAACATTCACATCATTGAATAGGATTGCACAATAAACATAGGAAAAACTCTGAAATCATATAGATAGATACTTATAGGTTTTTACAAAATTTGTGCCCAAGACACATTGGTCATCTGACCTCAAAATGTATGCAAAATGTCACAAGTAAACTAGTCGTGCTTGTGGTAACATGATATAGATCTAGCTATCCTACGGAGTAACCGCATCTAGCGGTTATGAACCCCAATAGTGTGTCGTTGCAGTCGCATGGGTAGCTCTTCGATCCGGAAATCTGGAATCCCGAAGGTCAACCCCTCTATGTGCTGCCGAAGCTCAGCCAGAGTCTCAGCCATATCAAGATCCTGAAGGACTACTCTCCCGATAGCCCTCTTTGCTGGTGCATCTGCTCCACGCTTTGGTTCCTCTACTGGTTGAACACGACCAACATCTGCATTACATAAAACATTTAATTTAGTCTTGGGAAAACATCAAAAATACAAAAACATTGTATAAACCTTAGGAAAATCAAAAACATGGTCAAAATGTTCTTACCCATTGCACCCCACTAAGCACCTTCTGGTAATGCTAAATCTAGATCTCCTCGAAAATCAACGCTTGCGTATCCATACTCATCGATGGCGATGATTTGTCACCGGAACTAGGTGAAAAATGTAGTAGAGAACACAATAGTCGATTGGCCTTCATGCCGACCCATGAGTTCTACCCATCTCTGCATCCAAGGATCTCTAGGACTAGTTATATCCAGTGTCACATGTTATGACTGGATCAGTGGAATCCATTCTAAAGCGAAGGATATAAGGATTGAAGCATATCTTAAATTCTTCTTCCTTCCTCCCTTTGCTTTGTTCAGTTGTTCCTTTATCTGAGAAAGTATAGCTTCAGACCAGTTGAAGATTGTTGGCTCCAAGAACTTTAGCGTGTACTGCATATACGATCTATTCGCTACATGTAGTGTAACGGTGCTAGAAAGTTTAGCGATCGTGAAAAGGACAGTTCTAAAAGGCAAATCTCTAACATCCCAGATGTTTATCTTTCCGTATTTTCTTGGCTTTTCCCCTGGATAGCAATACTGTAGAATATAATCTTTGTTTTTAAACTCATGTGGTGATCATTTTTTAAAGAGCCTTCCAGATTATCCACAGTGCTAGAGAACGACTTTCGACGTTTCAAATCCCAACGAGGATGATGGATCCCCGTTTGGATTCGAAACATCGACACTCATTCTCTAGCACTGTGGATAATCCGGAAGGCTCTTTAAAGAATATAATCTCTCAAACGATAGACCCTGAGAGTGAAATAGGCAAGCCTCTCCTCAACAAAATTGTGAGAAAGTATACATCCTTGACTGTTATGGGAACCACTGGTTCTTAATATGAAATGCCTCAATAGTTGGATCCCATGCTCGAACTAAGAACTCCAAGAGTTCTATTTGTTTCCTCATTCCCAACAATTTGAAGTACTTAAGCATTCCACAATCTCTTAGGGCTCTTACTGTGCCCAGATAATTTAGGGCAATCATATCCTATTCTTCATGTTATCTTTCCCTCCATGTAATCGTCATTGTAATCCAATGGAAACCTGAAATACAACCATAAGATCCATTAGATTCCATTCATTGCAAAAAACTAGGCAAATTTTGGGCATAATATGAAAATCAAAAACTTAGATTGCACCCAACGCACTCCCTAAAAAGAGACAGTGTGTTGCATGAACAAGTAGCCTTCACTGTACTTGCTATGAAACGTAGGTTTCGACATTCAGGGGTGCGTTGCCCTCTTTTTAGGAAAAATTTACCCTAGGGGCCTTAAAACCCTGAAAATTTACAGAAATTGGAAATGAAATGAATACTAAAGGAAAGAGGAGGTTCATGTCACTAACCTGGATCAAACGGCAATGAAATCCATCCACAAAAACGATCGCAATCAACAGCTAAAGTTCGAGGGAAAAATCAGGTTCAGAGCTCCAAATGCAAATGGTAACTATGGAATGGTAAAAATGAATAGTAAAACTGCTTTTAATAGTCATTTAATTATTTGAAAATTAAATTTATTGCTATGACTATATTTTTATTATTTTTTTATCATGAAATGGGTATTTTTAATCCATTTTATGTTGTTTTGAACAGGATATACAACTGATGAACAGATTAGTTGTGCAGATTTATTTCAAAGAATGACTTGACCACAAAGCATATTTTTTCTCCTTATTTTTCGAGCTTTGTTAAAAACGGAAAGGGATTTGAAGCGCACTTTTATCTCTTTTTTGAGCTTCGATAACAGCGATACAGGAACCCATGGAGTCTTCTTTCAACTCTTTTCAGACTCTGATAATGTGAAAATATTGTCGAGCATTTGTCTTTTCAAGCTTGTAAAAGTAAATGAATAGATATCTACTCAGTATAAGTTTAACTCTTTTCTGGACTAAGATAGATTATGTAGGAAAAAGGAATACCTTGGTTAAACATGACCAAAGAGGTTCTCTCAGAAATTATTTTACACTTTTTCGGATCTGAGTGACAAATTTACGAAAAATTAATATGGAGTTTTCTTTCATCCTCTTTTTCAAACTCTCTAAATATGAAAAAGGACTAGGCTATCACTGTCGTTAAGCTCGTTAAAACATAAAATAGCGACAAGCTTGTCGATCATGGCAAGAATCAAGTTTCATTCATCGCTAGACTCATTAAATTATTAAATAGCGATACTTTATTCCCCCGAAGGGTTGAATTATAGATCAAGAATTTGTTATCCTCCTCAAGCTTGTTAAAAAATAAAGAAGTACTGGTCGACAAATGACCAGGGAAAATTTGGGAAAATTGAGAAAGAATTCTTTATGGTAGCAAGTCGCTCTTGAACATGACACTTCCTTCACTCCATGTCCGTGACTGTTTGGGTTGGGTAATCTTCTTGACGGTTCATTCATACCTATGGTTCATCATATCTTCACTTCGGTTTTGGTTCAATGCTGCCAACTCATCTCAGTGTCACCGATATGTTCAAGAGAAGTCATCTAGTGAATGCTCATCCTTCTGCAATACTCATAAACCTTCATTTTCATGACCGTCATCCCTGAAAATTGCTATATCGAGTCACCTTTGTCTCCGAAATCAGTAACTCCCATTTTGCAATAAGGTGACTTCCTGTCGACGACAAATCAATATCCAGGAAGTTCACTTAGAAACATTAGATTCCAGTACCAAGAGGCTTGTTACAACATCGACAAGATCCTCGCTTCTGGACCTTTGATCGAAATATTTTGTTTGTCGTTCGACATCAAATAATCTATTCACGCATTACGAAATGTATTGCAGTACTTTGAGGTCCATTGACATTAATGGTGGTTCTCTCGCGTTTGTTAACATCTCACATCATTGGCTGGTAATCAAATGATGTCTTTCCATGTTCGACTACAAATCATATATTCGCATGGCTAGACTTGTACCCGAATGATTGAGTGAACGAGATAAGAAGACCCCGGATCTAGTTTCATCCATCCGGGCTGTGATTTTAGGATCGTTATACACATCACCTGTACGGTGACCTTACATACATATTGTCATCCAAACATGGGCCTATATCTGTAGGCATGTCTGCATTGGGCAACATTCCAATGAAGACGACTTTCTGAATTAAGTACATGTTATTATATTTTTTATGTGCTGAAAATGGGAATGTCTACCCTCAACAATTATGATCAAAGAGGATATATCATGATGTAATTTATTGTAATATTGATGCAGGTGACTACTCCGCTTCATCTCCAGCCCATCACAGTGTAAATCATCTCAATCAAATGTTATTATTATTATTTTGACTTCATGCTTTAGGGGGCAATTGTTATAGGTCAATTTGGGCACCATTCCCAATGACTTGGTTAATTGGGCATCATCTCCAGGACCAATGATTAAGGCCCTATCATTCCCTATCATTTCAATTGCTACATGCCCTAAGATAAAGAACAAGAAAAATCATTCAAATACTTTCATCTGCAAAGGTTTCCAATATTTGAAGTTTATAATATATCATGTAAGAGCTCATCAACGCTGCCTCTAAAGGGAATAAGTGCATTTCATGTGAAAGTATCCCCATGCAAGGCTGCTTTGCAAATCACTTCCCGACATTCACATGTGTGTTGGTCACATTAGGAGTGAAATTCCCATTGTTCCGGAATCTCCACTTGTCTAGTGCCTTCTAGAAGAGTTCACAAGTGTCAAGCTTCAAATCCTTATGTCCATTTGACATCTACAAGATTGGAAACATGTCTTGCCTATTATTGGAAAGTCATTGATTGTAAAACTACATTCAGCTCCTCTATAAATTGAGCACATATCCTAGTGCTTGGTAAGGAAGAATTTGAGTAGAGAAATGTTGGTGGAATTTCAATTGAGAAGAAGATTTGTGTAACAACTACTGGAGAGATTTATACTCTGATGAGGTTGGGATGTTGCTGGAGATTGTCACTTCAAATCAGTCACTAGGTTGTAACCTCCCCTTCTATCATTAATAAAGAGTATAGCTTACTTTTCCCTATATGCATCTGTATTGGCTTTGATTTTCCATATTGCAATATCTTAGTTGATGTATATGGTTTATGCTTTACTGATTTAGCAAAATAACTTGAATAGACATCTGTATTATTGCTATCTTCTGTTATTTAGTGTTCATTCTTGCAGGAAATATTTTTCACAACCGGATGGAATTTGAAGCTACAACGGAAGCGACAGAAGGAATCATTTGGAACCACTTGGAATCCAAGTAAGCCTCTAATCCATTCTGTGTGTTTGTTCTTAGTTAGGAAAAGTAGTTGTATAGTCTTTAACCTGTTGTTCTAGATTAGCATCTATCTAGGGAAGCGTGTTTTATCCGTAATCCACAATTATGTCCAACAATTGGTGTAGGACTTTTAAAGGATTTCACTCTCATGGGAACCTTTGCATTACCACTGCCTGCAATGTCGGCAAAAATTGCAAGTATAGAGACTTGCTACATGATCTCTTCCACTCCATCTGGCTTAAGGAAGAGTACGGATGATTTTGAGATTTTTATGTTGGATGAGCTTCTGCCGCCCAGCCCTATTGAGCTGGCATATAGCAATCAATATATCTGGCTTGGGCGGCGAATCCAAAATCAGCGTTGTCGGTTGTTTGGGTTGATCGTTCCTTAGATTTTGGTACTCCTTCTAATCATTTTTCCTCAATGTTCTTGACAGATGATAATATTTTGGAAGCCATGATGTCAGAAGGAGAGCCATGGAAAGATTATCATCATCGTTCCCATCTTCCTGATTATGAAGAAAATAATATTAGTGAACTATATCACCCATCAATCAAAAATTTCTTTTTGAATTCTTTACCTATTAATGCAATCAATTTCGAGCGAAATCTCTCAAATATTGAAGAAACCATTTCTATCGATATTTCGACCAAACCTAGTGTTGTAGAAAATATACATATCGGCATATCTTGTTCTCCATTAGAACTTGAATCATATCACTCTCTATTTCGTGAATTTCATGATGTATTTTCTTGGTCTTATGAGGAAATTCCAGGCATAGATACTAGTATCGTTGAACACACTATTAATATGTATCCTGAGGTCAAACCGGTGCGTCAATGCCTTCGTCATGTTCATCCAAAGAAGGTTGTTGCCATCAAAGTAGAAGTTGAGAAACTTTTGCGTGATGGTTTCATTTACCCTGTTCCGCTAACTGAGTGGGTTTCCAACATATTTCTTGTCATGAAAAAGAAAGGAACCATTAGAGTGTATGTCGATTATCGAGATGTCAATATTGCTTGTCAAAAAGACAACTATCCTACTCCCTTTATCGACCAGATTATTGATGATTATGCTGGATGTGAAATATTTTCGTTCATGGATGGATTTTCTGGCTACAATCAAATCAATATCCGCCCAGAGGATCAACATAAGACAAAATTCATCTGTCCCTGGGGCACATTCTCTTATAGGAAACTGTCGTTTGGTTTAAAGAACGTTGGGGCAACTTTTCAAAGAGAAATGGATTATGCTTTCAATGACATCAAGCACATTGTTCAACCCTATCTAGATGATTTACCTGCGCATTCACAAAATCGAACTGATCACCCGATGCATTTGAAAGCCATATTTTTACGATGCCGACACTACAAAATTCGCCTCAATCCACATAAATGTTTGTTTTGTGTTGGCTCTGGTCGTTTTCTTGGATTCGTAGTCTCAAAAGAAGGAATTTGAATTGACCCATTGAAGGTTCAGGCCATTCTGGATTTTCCTGCACCATCAAATTTACTTCAGATACAAAAACTTCAAGGAAAGGCTAACTTCCTAAGGAGGTTCATACCCAACTATGCCGAAATGGCTAAAGGATTTACTGGACTCTTGAAAAAGGGGGTTCCCTTCCATTGGGACCAAGTTGTGCAAGCTTCTTTTGATGCTGTCAAGGATACTCTTGTCCGAGCATCATTAATGTATCCCCCTAATTATCAGAATGATTATTTCCTATATATCATCGCGGCTAAAATGACCATTTCTATGGTATTGGTCCAAGTAGAAGATGGAATTGAACATCTGATCTATTATTTGAGATGTAATCTAAATGATATGGAAGTTAAGTATTCATACATAGAAAAGCTTGCCTTAGTATTTTTTCAAGTTGTCCAAAGATTTCGCCACTATATCCTGCTCCGAAATACCACTGTCATTTCAGATTGAAACCCCATGACTGATATCTTATCACGTCAATTTTTGGGGGGGGGGAATATTCAAAATGGATTGTCATTTTGCAGGAATTTGATTTTGAATTCATCAAATCCAAGTCAAAGAAGTATTTATTTTTGGCTGAGCTTCTCTGTGACCTTCTCTCTGATAGTATTGCTACTACGTCGGAACCATCAATTCATGACGAGACTATGTTTCTAATCGGATCATCTGATCCTTGGTATGGAGATTTTATTCGTTTATCTCCAAACACAAACTTTTCGGCCTGATACTTCTTGCTCTAAACAATGACGTATTCTATACCAAGCCAAAAATTATCTGATAATCAGCGATACACTTTATCATCGTGGTGTCGATACTAAGGTGCCTCACTCATGAGGAGGCCAAAAAGGTTTTAAATGATTTTCATGCTGGGGCTTGTGGTGGACATTTATCTAGATACGCTAGCGCGTATAAGATACTCTGCACTGGTTACTTTTTGCCTCCCATATTTCGTGACTGCATTATTATGGTCAGAAGTTGTCATGCGTTCTAGATTTTTTATCGTAAAATCTGCAAACCACTAGCGCCAATGCATCCTGTTGTCTTTGTGGGACCATTTTCGAAATGGGGTATTGAATTCATGACCTGTAACCCTCGTTCATTCGGAGGACATGGTTATATTATTGTTGCAGTTGACTACTTTACCAAATGGGCTGAAGCGATGCCTACATTCAATAACACAGGACAGACAGCTGCATTGTTTTTCTTTAATCATGTTATTGCATGGTTTGGGGTCCCACACGCTATAGTTACAGATCATGGAAAGAATTTTCACAAGCACATGATGTTTGAATTGACTGCCAAGTTAGGATTGTCACATGATAATTCTACTCCTTATTATCTACAATCAAATGGACAAGTTGAAGCTATTAACAAGATTCTTAAACGTATGCTTCAATGAATGATAGGAGTTCGTAAAAGAAACTGGCATTTTATCCTGTACTCTGCCTTGTGGACGTATCAAACCTCGGTGAGAAACGCAACTGGATTTACCCCCTTTCAATTGGTGTATGGTCTGGAAGCTATCTTACCAATCCAATGTGAAATAATGTCGTTAAAACTCGTAATTGACTTGTTACCTGACACTTCAAAAGAATAAGCGCGTCTTTTTAACCTCATCCATCTTTATGAAACACTTCGTGAATCCCAATTAGCCAACGAAGCGCATAAGAGACATATAAAGGTGCAATACGACAAAAATATCCAGCCTTGCAATTTCTCAGAGGGCGACTTGGTCCTTCTTTATGATCAAGAAGCTGATGTAATAGGTGGAGGGAAATTTGAGCCATTATGGCATGTCCCCTATATTTTCAAAAGAATTCTTGCTAAGGGTGCCTATGAGTTAGTTGATTACGATGGAATTCCATTGGCGTAGCCCAGAAATGGGTTGTATTTGAAACGTTACTATGATTAATCATGAACGTAGTGATTTTTTGTATTTTATTGTATATATATGCTATTTATTTGCATTCACTATCTTAGTTTGTTTTTTAGATTTTTCTTGACGTTATTAATCCACTTTACATTTCATCGTAGATGTCTGAATCTTCGAAACCATTTTTTGGATATGTTGATGGTGCTAGTCGTAGTACGCAGAATCCATCCTCTGCAGTGTGGGTCATTTTCACTCCGAACGGTGAGTTAGTGAGTTTTCAAAGAATTTTATCCTGTACTCCGCCTTGTGGTCATATCGAACCTCGGTGAGAAACGTAACTGGATTTACCCCCTTTCAATTGGTGTATGGTCTAGAAGCTATCTTACCAATCCAATGTGAAATAGCGTCATTAAACTCGCAATTGACTTGTTACCTAACACCTCAGAAGAAGAAGCGAGTCTTTTTAACCTCATCCATCTGTATGAAACGTGTCGTGAAGCCTTATTGGCCAACGAAGCACATAAGAGATGTATAAAGGTGAAATACGAAAAAAATTTCCAACCTCGCATTTTCTTAGAGGGCGACTTGGTCCTTCTTTATGATTAAGAAGATGATGTAATAGGTACATGGAAATTTGAGACATTATGGCATGGCCCCTATATTTTCAAAATATTTCTTGCTAAGGGTGCCTATGAGTTAGTTGATTACGATGGAATTTCATTAGCGCAGCCCAGAAATGGGTTGTATTTGAAACGTTACTATGCTTAATCATGAGCGTAGTGATTTTTTGTATTATATTTATATATATGTTGTTGATTTGCATTCACTATATTAGTTTGTTTTTTATATTTTTCTTGACATTAGTAATCCACTTTACATTTCATCGCAGATGTCTGAATCTTTGGAACCATTTGTTGGATATGTTGATGGTGCTAGTCATCATACGCAGAATCTATCCTCTACAGCGTGGGCCATTTTCGCTCTGAACGGCGAGTTAGTGAGTTTTCAAGGGATTTGTATTGGTAGATCGAAAAACAATATCGTGAAGTATAGCGTGTTGATCAAACTTCTCTCTGATGCCATTTCATTTGGTATTAACCGCATAATCATAAGGTTAGACTCACAACTTGTGGTATTATAGCTTACTAGTGTTTATATTGTTAGAAATCTAGCACTGCATCGTTTGTTCCTAAGAGTTCGACTTTTGGAAAGACACGTTGATTTTATCCAATATCAACACATTTCTAGAAATTTGAACACATTCTCTGATTCTTTGGCTAATCAAGTTTTAGACAGACATTTGCAACATATGTAAAGAAAACATTCACATCATTGAATATGATTGCGCAATAAATACAAGAAAACACTGAAATCAAATAGATAGATAGTTATAGGTTTTTACAAAAATTTGTGCCCAAGACACATTGGTCATTTGATCTCAAAATGTATGCAAAATGTCAAAATTAAACTAGTGGTGCTCATGGTAACATGTTATAGATCTAGCTATCCTATGCAGTAACCGCATCCAACGGTTAGGAACACCTATAGTGTGATGTTGCAATCGCATGGTTAACTCTTCGATCTGGCAATCCGGAATCCCAAAGGTCAACCCCTCTATGTGTTGCCGAAGCTCAGTCAGAGTCTCAGCCATATCAAGATCCTGAAGGAATACTCTCCTGACATCCCTCTCTGCTGGCACATCCGCTTCACACTCTGGTTCCTCCACTGGTTGAACTCGACCAACATCTGCATTACATCAAAAATTTAGTTTAGTCTTGGGAAAACATAAAAATACAAAAACATTGTATAAATATTAGAAAAATCAAGAAACATGTTCAAAACATTCTTACCCATTGCACCCCGCTGAGCACCTTCTGGTAAAGCTAAATCTGGATCTCTTTGGAAATCAACGCCTGCGTATGCATACTCATCAATGGCGAAAATCTGTCACCTAAACCAGGTGAAGAACACAGTCGAGAACACAACTGTCGATTGGCCTACATGCCTACCCATTAGTTCTACCCATCTTTTCATCCACGGATCTCTAGGATTAGACACATCGAGTGTCACATGTTGTGGCTGCATCAGTGGAATCAATTCTAAGGCAAATGATATGAGGATTGAACCATAACTGAATTTCTTCTTTCTTCCTCCCTTTTCTTTGTTCAGTTGTTCTTTTATCTGAGAAAGTATAGCTTCAGAGCAGTTGAATACTATTGGCTCCATACACTCTAGCATGTATTGCATATATGATCTATTTGCTACATGTAGTGTAACGGTGCCAGCAATTTTTGCGATTGTGAAAAGGATAGTTCTCAAAGGAAAATATCTAACATCTCAGATGTTTATCTTTCCGTCTTTTCTTGGCTCTGCCCCTGGATAACAATGTTGCAAAACATAATCTCTCACTGTCTCTCCTCCAAGAATAGACCTTGAGAGCGAAATAGGCAAGCCTCTCCTCGACAAACCTGTGAGAAAATATACATCCTCAACTGCTATGGGAACCACTTGTTTCTTAATATGAAATTCCTCGATAGTTTTGGCAATATTTTTCTAGTATCCTATTATATTGAATTGATTTTCCTTGATGGCAACTCTCTGACAAAGGATGCAGATAATGACTGATCAGCAGAATATAAGACTGAATGTACACTAATCGAAGCTCTGGGAGAATCGATGTGAATAAGGACATGTTAAATCATGTGTGAATAAGTTCGGTGTATTCATACATCCTGACAAACATCTAAAGTTGGAGGGTTCTGGTCTCTTCGCAATATGTGTTAAGTATGGCTGAGTAAATCTGAGTAAAGGGCTGATGGATTCGATTTCTATAAAAGCACGAGCTAGCAAATCGGTAAAGGATGTAATTCTGTATGGTGGATTTGATAGGGTTAACCTGCTTGCTGAAGAATGCAACTGAATGGACACATGATCACAGAGCATGTTTGTTGGAATATATATATATATATATATATATATATATATATGACCTGTGTTAGTAAAGATTCCCTTTAATGTATATTTGCATCCACAAATAGGGAAGAAGCCTATCCATTCCAATCTCCGTTGAAATTATGGACCAGCTTGAATTATATATAACCTGAGTTACATTAACATAATCGCGTGGAGGAAGAACAATTAAAACAGAGTTATGCCTTCATGGAGAAATGTAGCAATGACGGAATAAAGGCGGACGGAACCTTGAGTGAAGGAGAGGAACCACGAGCGGAATGAACAGTGAAGGGGGTTTCCGGTTTTCATCACACTACTTTCGACGGGCAAGCAGTATTCAAGAGGTTGGGAGCGATTCCATAGAATGAGCGACACATGTCCCTGAACGAATTTGCAAAACCACCATCACTGCGCGCCATCGCGCGTTAATGTCCGACCAAGGAAGCCGCGCGATATTGTTGTGCGTCGTCGATCTAGAGGGGACCCATCGGACCTAGGCCGTATGAGGAAGGTGCACGATGGATAACCATGGTACGGTGCAAGTATGTGATTGGGTCATTGATTATGTATGTGGGCCCGGTTCTAAATTATATTAATTGGGACCTTTTAAACTAAGGTTTGCAGGGTTAATAAAGGATGTTGAATATGTGAAGTTGGCGAAATATGAAACATGTGATGTAATGAACGTGGGTTAATATATGCGTTGATCTCACGAACACATAAACCTAGGGTCGATATATATATATGCATTGGGGATTTCATAACTAAAGGAGGAATTGGATTAATATCTCAATCTCAGATTGAGATATTAAAAAGCCTTAGATTAATTAATTTCCAGACCAAGTAAATAGAACAATGAGAAGTTGTTTGGGGCTTGGGTAGACCCCGTTGGATTATCTATTTGATCTCGTCCAGGAATACCATCAGCAGTTGAGTGGTTTTGACTCATGGTATTAATAAAGGCTAAAACTATATAAGGAGAAGAGGATTATACTACAACGTGTGCATGTGGAGGGGTTGTTAATGAATAAATCTCTTTAAGAGATATCTGCATGATTGAACTCTGATAGATCTGAATCTATGATGCACCTGTGGAGATGATGAAGGTTCAAGATCTCTAGATCTAGAAATGATGAATCTCTAAGAATATCTGCAAAATAAATGATGAAGACCTGGCGCAAGTCTGATGAAGAAATTGAAGAAATTTGGTGGATCTGAGGGTTGAAGCCTTCAGGATGAAAGTGGAAGCTTTCTGCTAGTAAAATATGGTGTTAAAATCAGGGGGTTGGAGCTCCCTTCCAGTAGTGACTGGAGAATGAGAGAAGGTTGTATCCTTCTACAGGTGGGTGCCTGTGTGCTGGCATAAGTCTGCGCCAGCACAAAATTTTAAGAAGTTTTCTTTATAATAAATATTGAAAACAGAGACGACAACAGCTATGATTTTCTCCAAAATTGGATTTCCACCTTAAATATTGGTGTTCATGTGTATTGCTTATGTGTGATGACTTATTCTGTTATTACTGCACATGCTTACTGAACTTCTGATGAATGAATGATGCAATAATCTAAGTAAATAATTAAATGCATAATAAGATCTCTAATAAAAAAATTTCAGTCAGCTCTAAATACTGATTCACCCCCCCCCCTCAGTATTTTTCCCAACAGATAGCTGGATCCCATGCTATAACTAAGAACTCCAAGAGTTCTATTTGTTGCCTCATCCCTGACAACCGAAAGTACTTTAATATTCCACAATCTCTTAGGGCTCTTACTGTGCCCGGATCATTTAAGGCAATCATATCATGTTCTTCATGTTCTCTTTCCCTCCATGTAATAATAATTGTAATCTAATGGAAATCTGAAATACAACCATAAGAACCATTAGATTCCTTTCAATGCAAAAAATGGGAAAATTTTAGGCATGATGCAAAAAACGAAAAAATGTAGATTGTGCCCAACGCAGGCTCTAGCAAGAGATAGTGTGTTGTGTATACAGGTAGCCTTCAATTTAGGTACTATGCAACACACTTTTTGATATCCAAGGGTGTGTTTCCCTCCTTTGGAGCAGAATTTACCCCAGGGACCCCAAAACCCTAAAAATTTGCAATGAATGGAAATAAAATGATTACTGAATAAAAGAGAAGGTTTATGGCACTAACCTAGATCAAACGGCGATGAAATCCGTCCATAAAAATGATTGCAATCAACAGCTGAAGTTCGGGGGCAAAATCAGGTTCAGAGCTCCAAAATGCAAATGGTAACTATGGAATGGTAAAAATGAATAGTAAAGATACTTTTCATAGTCATTTAATTGTTTGAAAATTATATTTATTTTTTGGCTTTGGTTTTATTATGTTTTTATCATGAAACAAGTATTTTTAATCCATTTGATGTTGTTCTGAACAGGGTTTACAACTGATGAACAGGTTAGTCATGCAGATTTATTTCAAGAATGATTTGACCACAAAGCATACTTTTTGTCCTTATTTTTCGAGCTTTGTTAAAAATGAAAAAGGATTTGAAGCGCACTTTTATCTCTTTTTCGAGCTTCTATAACTGCGAAAAAGGAACCCCTGGAGTCTTCTTTGAGCCCTTTTCAGACTCTGATAAAGTGAAAAGATTGCCGAGCACTTGTATTTTCAAGCTCGTAAAAGTAAATGAATTGATATCTACTGAGTATAAGTTTAACCCTTTTCCAAACTGAGATAGATTATTTACGAAAAAGGAATACCTTGGTCAAACATGACCAAAGAGGTTCTCTCAGATATTATTTTACACTTTTTCGGATCTGAGCGACAAATTTACAAAAAAGTACTTATGGTGTTTTTCTTTCGTCCTCTTTTTGAATCTCTCTAAATATGAAAAAGGATCAGGCTCTCACTGTCATTAGGCTCTTTAAAACAGAAAATAGCGACAGGCTTGTCGATCATGGCAAGAATCGAGTTTCATTCATCGCTAGACTCATTAAATTATTAAATAGTGATAATTTATTCGCCTGAAGGGTTGAATTATAGATCAAGCATATGTTATCCTCCTCAAGATTGTTAAAAAATAAAGAGGTAATGGTCTACAAATGACCGAGGAAAATTTGGGAATGTGAACAGAACTTTTTATGGTAGCAGGTTGCTCTTGAACATGACACTTCACTCCATCATTGTGACTGTTTAGGTTGGGTAATCTTCTTGACGGTTCATTCATACCTATGGTTCATCATATCTTCACTTTGGTTTTGGGTCAATGTTGCCAACTCATCTCAGTGTCACCAATATGTTCAAGAGAAGTCATCCAATGAATACTCATCCTTCTGCAATACTCATAAACCTTCATTCTCATGACCATCATCCCTGAAAATTGCTATATCAAGTCATACCTTTGTCTCTGAAATCAGTAACTCCTGTTTCACAATAAGGTGGCTTCCTGTCGATGAAAAATCATTATCCAGGAAGTTCGCTTAGAAACATTATATTCTAGTACCATGAGGCTTGTTACAGCATCGACAAGATCCTTGCTTCTGGATTTTTTACCAAAATATTTTGTTTGTCGTTCGACATCAAATCGTCTATTCGCGCCTTACAAAATGTACTACACTACCTTGAGGGCCATTGACATTAATGGTGGTTCTCTTGTGTTTTTAACAGCTCACATCATTGGCTAGTAATTAAACGATGTCTTACCATGTTCAACTACAAATCATATATTCACATGGCTAGACTTGTACCCGAATGATCGAGTGAACGAGATAAGAAGACCCCAGATCTAGTTTCATCCATCTGGGCTGCGATTTCAGGATTGTTGTACACATCATCTGTACGGAGACCTTACATACATATCATCATCCGAACATGAGCCTATATCTGTAGGCATGTCTGTATTGGGCAACATTCCAATGAAGACGGCTTTCTGCACTATGTACATGTTATTATATTTTTTATGTGCTGAACATAGGAATTCCTACCCTCAGCAATTTGCGATCAAAGAAGATATATCATGATGTAATGTATTGTAATATTGTTGTAGGTTGCCACTCCGCTTCATCTCCAGCCCATCACAGTGTAAAGCATCTCAATCAAAATATTGTTATTATTTTTCAGATTCATGATTTAGGGGGGAATTGTTATAGGTCCATTTGGGCACCATTCCCAATGACTTGGTTAACTGGACATCATCTCCAGGACCAATGAATAGGATCTATCATCCTCTATCATTTCAGTTGCTACCTGCCCTAAGATGAAGAACAAGACAAATCATCCATGAATTCCATTTGCAAAGGTTTCCAAGATTTGAAGTTTATATTATAACATATGAGAGCTCACCAATGCTACCTCTCAAGGGACTAAGTGCATTGCATATTTTTGAGGAGGTAAATCCCCTCTGCGGATAGAGGCAATCCCTACTAGCCCAGATCAGGTCTAGCAACAATCAAACACGCTACAGTGCAGGTTCCTAATTGCAAATAAACCGACTTGCAATGAAGGCTTACCTGGAATCCAACGTCGTCGTTTGTAGAAGAGGTAGTGCTCCCGTTCCTTAGCCCTGGCAGATCACAATCCTCACGATCTCTGTGATCGGACACCTGCACGTGCAAGAAACAAAAAAAACTCAAGCATAAAATCCAGTACATACAACTATATGTCAGTCGAAGAATACATAACTCATGATCACAATCAAGAACAAGAGTGGAACCATAACCAATAGTCGCTTATCATTAATGAATCAAAAGAAGAATACAACCATAGCTTCGATGTTGAATCCTCCTTCGACGGGTTGTCAGCAGAACATGTCTCGATAAAGCTTGTCAGGGATGGGACAAGCCTCTCTCTTCGGATACTTGACAATAATCTCCTTGCTTGGATTTGGCCTTAAGGGAATGGATCAAGGCACTTGCAGCATAAGGCTCTTGGGAACTTGGAGATTCAAAGACTAGCTTGCAAAGGAGATGAGCAAGCTTTTATAGATGGAGGAAGGGGAGTTGGGATCCCTATAATCATGGGATTGGCCCTATCCTCAAGGAAGCTTCCATGAGAGGTGGCAAACCACTTCCTCTCTATGGAAATCCGTAGCCAAACCTCCCAACTCAAGATAGGTATCAGTCCAGGAATTTGTTAGGACGAAACTTCCACCATTTATTTTTAAAAAACACTCCTTAAAATGGTTGGCGCGAGTGCAGCTCTGAGACAGAGCGCCAATTGGCGCGCCCACTTTGAAGGATTTCCCCCATTGGTGCGGGTACTGAACTGGCTGCTCGCGCCAATGCAAAAAGGGGTGTTTTTAGGGTTTTTTGCAAGGAGTTTTCTGCAAGGCAATGAAAGCTCATGTTCAGAGGAATGTCATGAAGGTGTTTTCAAGTCTTGTCTCTGCTCACAGGTTACGGAATGAGCCCTCCAATGTGCGGGATGGGGATTGCAGGGACGGTGACAAATTGTTGTGTAACACATATGCAGGTACCTCCATTCAAAGGTGATCTGCAAAGAACTTCCTGACACTATAGGGTACGTTGGTCACATTGGGAGTGAAATTCTCATTGCTCCAGAATCTCCACTTGGCCAGTGCCTTCTAGAAGAGATCACATGTGTCAAAATTCGAATCCATGTGTCCATTTGACATCTACAAGATTGGAAACATGCCTTTCCTATTATTATAAAGTCATTGATTGTAAAACTACCTTCAAATCATCTATAAATTGAGCACAGATCCTAGTTCTTGAGAGGGAAGAATTTGAGTAGAGAAATGTTGGTGGAATTTCAATTGAGGAATTGATTTGAGTGACATGTTGCTAGATAGATGTGCATTGTGATGAGGCCAGGATACTGCTGGAGATGGTGACACTAAATAAATCACTGGGTTGTAACCTTCCCTTCTATCCATTAATAAATATTGTTGCTTACTTTCCCACATATGTATCTGTATAAGCTCATGTTTTCCATATTATGAATTCTTATCTGATGTATATGGTTTATGTTTTATTGATTTAACTAAATAACTTGAACATAAATCTATATTATTGCTATCTTTTGTTGTTTAGTGTTCATTCTTTTAGGAAATATTTTCGGACATCTAGCTTGGATTGAAGCTACAGCAAGAGCGATAGAAGGAGAATAGGAAGTGCTTGGACTCCAAGTAAGTTCTTTGATTTGTTCTATGTGTCTATTTACAGTTAGGAAAAGTAGTTGCAAATTATTTAAACTGTTGTTCTAGATGAGCACTACATTTAAGGAAGAATGTTTTATCTGTAATCCATAATTCCGCATAACAGCGATGAGCCATTCCTTGTGCTGACGATCATCATACTGAAATTCCTCATCCCTGATAACCTTCTTCAGCTGCTGATCAGCCTCCCATACCGACTCAATGGGTCCTTTTCTAAAGTCTCTTAAGTCAACCACCAACTGAGAGTAGGATTTAGGCTTTTGGAACTGTTGTTTCAAAGCATTCTTAATATCTTGAATAGATGGATCCGCATGCTGGCCTACATACCCCATGTACCAATCCAGGGCCCTTTCTTCAAAGGCAAGGGATAGTTGCGCCCTCTTTACAACATCACTAGCCACATTCTGCATGGTCCATATTGATTCTTCTATGAACCAAAATCAGTCCATAAATTTTTGTCCTATGCCCTTGAAAGTGGGTAGCTTCATATGTGCGGCCATATTTTCTTCCGATGGTGGCAGAGGTGTGGGAAATTTCTTTCCCTTATGCTGACTTGAAGGCGGTGTATCCGGAGGACTACTTCCTACATGTGCAGTCGACTCTCTTAATGGGTTGTAGATGGAGTACCTATCCCTTCTCAGTTGGTTCGTAATACTTATCACTTCATGTTGTACTCTCACTCTGATCAAAGGTCATTCATTCGGTGTGGCTGCACAAAATTCCCTTTTCGCACAATAATATTTCAATTAGTAATGGAAATTTTCGCAAGAACCTATGCTGGAATCCTTTGAATAACCTCTGCTCCGCCTCAGAATAGGATGAGAACTGATCAACTACGAATTCTGTTACAAACCCTCCTAGCAATCTATCCACCCAATGATCTACCGTACTAGTGATTGTGTTGTCAGTCTTCTCCAACTATTGAATCAATTATGGAGTCCACTACGTAATCTGATCATCCTTCCAACACGTCTGGAAGTATACGAGCCTTGTTAACCACTCCTAGAGCTCGTGCACAAAAGTTACAAAGAAAATTTCATATACTTCGGTGAAAATGTATTTGTTCTTCCACTTCTAAGTTGTTAGCTTTGTGCTGTGATTCTCCTTTACAGAAAATTCCTAGATCTGTCTTTCAAACCAGTCTTTGAGCTCCAATTTCTCAGGTCTCCAATGGCCTCGTGGCATTACCTGATCTCTCTCTCAAAATTCTCTCGGTCCCAGCAACGGAACCATTTGTTGGCTTGAGGGGTCCTGACCCAGGTTTGGAGGTTAAGGTTTGCCAACAAACCCCTATACTACTGGCCCTTTCGAAAATGACCTAATTTAGCAGGCCAAGGTCTCACCTAAAGTAGTATGGGAGGGTGTTGGAACCAAGTTTCCGCACCCTAAGAGAGAGTGGGTATTTAAGGCAGATCTTCGTTGAACTATCAGGTTCACACAGAACGAGTCTATTATCAGGCTTTCAACAGTCTAATCAGCATCTAACCATAACAAAGCTACTATATGAATCCTTTGTCGAAGTGCACGAAAAAGGACCACTTTAGCTATGCATAACTAATAGCCCTAACAACAAATGTGGCTACCAATATCTTCAGATCTGCAGTTAGTTGATCAAGAAAAGAGCTGCAAAAAACCAGATCTATGCATCGAAAGACATTAAGCAGTAAAAAGAAGGGTTTGCTCCATATACCAATAGACAAGACAAGAATAATTTTTGAAAGAATTTTTGTATTAAGGGCACCTGGGAGGAAAACAAGAAGGCGTATCCAATTCTCCTCAACGGGATGGGTTCTTGGAAGTCCTCAGCACTTCAGATCTAGAATCTCTCTCTCTTGTTGGTGTAGAAAACCCATACAAAGAATAGAGCTCAAAGGGAGCTCACACAGCAAATAATGGAAAAATGTGACCAAGTGTATAGATCCAGAGTGATCTAATAGGCAACAAAAGGTAAATAATGGTAGGAAAAACCCTCCTATTTATAACAAAATATTGGGTCATTCTAGATCTTGGTGCATGATTAAAATAATGTTAACCAAATCTAGATCCACCTTTTTATGGAATATTTTATTATATTTGTTGGAGGGAAAAAGTATTTGACTTGGGTCAAATCCCTTTATTTGTCAAAAATAAATAAATAAATGATTTATTTATCTTTTTAAGGAAGTGGATGAAAGATAATCAAATAAATAATGATTTATTTAATTATTTGTGGGTGATTTGGTCATATTTAACAAGGAATATTATCTAAATAAGATTTAAATAATTATTCCTAGAAAATAATAAGACAAATAAAGGTTTATCTAATTAATTTCTTTGTTTTTGGGTTAAACATGACTGGGAATAATAATTAAATTATGGTTTAATTAATTATTCCATGAGGAAAAATTAAACAAAATAGGTTTGTTTAATATTTCCTTTTGGGGTTTCCATAAACAACCTAATAAATGTGGTTTATTAAGTTATTTAACATAGTGAAGGCAATTTTACTTAGGGTAAAATTGGTCTTACATGGTGTACTTGGGTCCATCTAATGATAATAGGTTAAATGACCAAAAAATGGTGTAACAGATTGCCCCCCAGCGTGCGAGTGTCAGGAGCAAATCGTATGACCGAAGTACGTTGTAAGAACACAATCACTAGACATCAAAAAGGGGTGTCAGAGAGAGAACTGTGAGGTAGATAGTGTGCTGAAGGACTAGACCCTGAGGAGACGAGACTCGCAGGTGCAACAAGTCTCTTTTATGAGAGGGTACCTGTGCTGAAGGCGGCGGGGGAGGCATACCTATGCCCGCCGAGACAAAGTACAAAAGAATAGTGTGTCCAGTAAACAAGGGACCGAACCATAAAGTACAACTGGCATAAACATGAGCCAGATAATAATACAATGAGGAATCCCACATACATGTTGTGCCTGGGATAACAGCCAGGACTTATACAATAATATCTGAGTACATGAGATACAAATACAACCCAAATGCCCCCTATAAGTGGGGAAGGGCTCACAAAATCTTATTGATACATGAAAATCAAAGAGGCACTGCAAGCGGCTAAGGCCGACATCATCAAATATAGGAGCTGCATCGAAGGCTGCAATGAAGAGGTCATCCGGGCATGTGGGGGGCTACCTGCAGGGCCACCCCCGCATGAGGGCTGAGACATCTCACACACACCCGAGAGTCACCAATTGCTGCTACTGCATCACTGAACCATCAAGCATACGGATCTCGATCATGTTGAAAGGAGCTAGAGTGGAGAAACAATCAAGTCAAAGGGTAATGAGAGATCCCTTTGCCTGATCCGAGGCACCGAACAAGAGTGGAAGATGGAACCAAGGTACACCGCCCTCTAGACCTGGCTTCTGGAATGAATGAGCTGATGTTGACAGAAAGAGGTCCGCCATAGGTGAGGCAATGAGAGATCCTCAACTAAGGCACGAGAGAAAATAGTAGAGCGACGGACAGACTGACACTAATGATGATGGTGAAATGGAAGGGACTGAGTAGCGAATGGACGACTTCCCTTGTTAGAGCATAAAGGGCATGAATGACATGGCAACGACTGACGCAATATCATAAGGGATAGGAGACAGTGGGACTGAAGGCCATAATGTGCGACACAAGAGAGAGACCAAGCAATGAAGGATGGAGGGCTATAGTGGGGTACAAAGGGACTCGGGATAGACTCCATGAATGGCGATGACTGTCTCAAGATGTCGCAAACAAGGGCGACTCGATGGTGCCGCCACACCTGCGTCCAATGGGGGACCATGAAAACATGAGTACAAGATGGTAACTCATTGTTAAAATCAACACGAACAAAGACAAGTAAGGAGGCAAAGTGGTGCCCCAAGTACAAGTGTTGTAAGTGAAAGAAATGTGATTTGAGGAGAGTTATGGTTGAGGGGCGTAGGTGCCCCCAAGCATGGTGTGGTCATGCCAAAATGTATTTAGAAAAAGGGGAATCTAAACACATCTTAATGATGTGGTGTGCCATTTGTTTTCGTTATGGTTATGCAGTTTGAGAAAGGAAATGAAGGATTACCAATCTCTTTTGGTACTGCATATAGGAATCAAATGGACTTTAAGTTTCCGGGTTGGCATACCTGGTGTCACTATCCAAAAGAGAGGATTTGGAGATAATGAACTGATGCTCTCCTAGAAAACCCATAGGTTGGTCAACAAAAATGTCTAAGAGATTGGGTTGTTGATGGAAGATGAGGGAACGATAAGGGGTATCATCCCTAGAGTGATCTGAAGTGATATGGGACTCTAGAGGTTCTTTGAAATGTGGAAGAATAATGGTACTAAAGTCAACACGACCAGATACACTAGGAGAGTTTTGGAGAATTTCTTCTCCTGGTCTCTCGAATATGGGTGCCCTCTTACCCAAACATTGGGTTTCAATGTAATGGCCACAAGGTGTATGTGGTGTGAACGCATGGGTTCGATGTAAGGGGGAATAGATAAAGTCAGGGGTGGGGATTTTTTCCATAATGTCGTCATCGTGATAAAATATGGGGTGACTGGTGGAAGAAAGACCACCTGACGTGGCGAAGCGACCTGAATCATCATCATGAGAAGAGAGGTTCACATGCGCATCGTCACAAGGGGTGACAGAAGAATAAGTAGATAAAGGATCTACCGATGTTGAGCCCAAGGTGATCGCTGAAGGAAGGTAAAGCGAAACAATAGGGGAGGATTCAGATGGAATGTTCCCCGAGGGTCTCATGGATGATGATAGGTATAAAATGCGGGACGAAGGCTCCGTCATCTCGACATCAGGAGGGGGAATTTCAATGGGAGCAGTCATATCTGGTAGTTCTGCCAAAGCAAAATGCGCAAATAGGGGAGAGGTGGACTCATTGCGCTTGGCCTCGAATTGGTGGACCGTGGCTAGAGAGGTGCGGAAGTCCTCGAGACGGGGACAAAGGTGGGTGCAATGGCCATGGAGATCACACAAAGCACAGGGGTGGTTGGTGTGAATAGTCTTGGGGTTCCTGGCCGCGGTCATGGAAGGAACAGAGGCTTCCAGGACCGTGGACTCAGGGAACGTGACATTAACCATGGGCTTGAGATGAAGAAATTTAGGACAGGTATGGGAGGCGTGGCCGACAACGTCACAAAAAGCACACTGGATGTTATGCTTTGGAGGTCGAGGAGGGGCAGGGTTTGTCAGGGCAGCCTTGTCCTTTGATGCCCCCTTGTGAGCTTTGCCCTTCTTACCCGAAGCGGTCGCAACAGGAGGTGGTTCCTGTTGAGGTGACTGAGGCACTGTTGCAGCGGGAGAAGTCATGGGGACCGGTTGAACCGGGGTCAAAGCAATATAAGGTTTGGGTTGACCAGGTAGGGTTGCGGCTGGAGGATCATGGTACCAGATGGGAATCCCAAGGGTCAGGTTAGGAAGAGAGAGGGTGGCCATGACCGGTACCATGTACACTCCTGGTGGGGGAGCTAGGAACAGTATCTGACCAGAGGGGTAATGGCCACGTGGGACGGCTCCTAAATGGCTAAGGCTTGGAGGAACCGTGCCAGGAGGATAAAGAGGCTCATGACTACCAGCTGCAGGTGAAGGGCTAGAAGCAGGTTGCGAAGAGCGTGGTTGCTGACTAGTCGAAGCAGGTTGCTTGAGAGCAGCCCAAGACGATTGCATCATGCAAACATTCGATGAGCTGGGGTCAGAGATAGGAGGAGGAGGAAGACCAGGGAAGGTGCCGAGCAAAGAGGAGTCTTTGTAGACGCCAGGAGAGACACTGGTCAAGGAATCGACGGTTTGCTTGTTGGCTACAGAAGAGATAGTTGTCTCAGGTGAGGTCTAAGATTTTGGCTCATGATATGTCAACTGGTCAATGGTGACTATCTTTCCATTATGAGGGAAAGACATCTTACGGAAAATCGTGGATGGGACAGCAGACATAGCATAGGTGTAGCTTCGCCCCAATAGAATGTTGTATTCTAGCGGGGCATCGATGACTTCGATGTCAAAGCAAATAGTCTTACCGGCAAGGGTGATAGGACAATTACGAAACAGGCCAATGGGCTGGGAGGCGTGGCCGTCCCAGGCTCGAAGGGTGATCGTGGAAGGGGCCAACTCAGGGGATCCGAGTTGCTTCCAAACCGAAGCGTACATCACACAGGTGGATGCCCCCTCATCAATTATACACCGAGAAACGTTGGCATTCCGGATTTTGACTGGGATTTGGAAGGCGACGGAAGTAGGAAGAGGAGGATGGTCTGATTGATGGGCGTCGAAAACAATCATTTGGTCATCAGCAGGATCTACAGTGCCCACGACAGATAGTAGAGCCTTCTTTTGGGAAGGGCACGACTGGAGGAGTTCCAGTGTGGAAATGGCAGCAGGAGATTGCGCCAAATCATCTACTATGCTATACGAATGAGCAGCTAGACCAGAAGCAGCATTTCGACGTAACGGTCCTTTAGGAATCTTGGGATGGACCTCAACTTTGGGTTGAGGGATATGTAAGGGACCATTGGTTGTCGAAAGAGGCTCTGTAGAACCGGAAGAAGGGGACTTGGGGGCAGACTGAGCGAGAGGCTTGGGGTACTGGCGAGACCGAGTTTGAAGGTGAAGGTCGATGGTTGGGGAAGGATCAGAGTTCATCATAAGGATCTGGTAATCAGAGGAACCAAAAAGGGAAGGTGGAGTGGCAACCTGTCTGTTAGGAGGTTGGGTAGCCACGAATCCTTGCTGAGGGAAAGGATCAGTAAACACAGCTGGTTGGGTAGTGGCCACATTAGGAGGAGCATGAGGGGAGGCATGTTGTCCGCACAATGTGGCTTGAGACTCCCACATCTGCCACATCTGGGGTAAGAGGGGACAATCGTGGGTGTAATGGCCATAAACACCGCAACACGAACAAGGCTTATTTGTGCGAAGCGGCCTGTCCGGCTTGGGCTGAGTGCCCTATTGCTGGTTGGCAGTGTTAGGGTCAACACCTTGAGGATTGGGTCCATGAGTACCAGGGGCAGATTGGTTTGGATTGCCTCTCCACCTTCTTTGAGAAGAAGGGGGATTAGTCACGCCCTGCTATGCAAATGGTTGCCCTGGAGGGGGCTGTAGGTGCTGTTGCGGGTTTGGAGGAGGCAAGGGAGATGGAAGCGCATATGCTGAAGGAGTTGGTGCACCAGGATGACGATAAAATTAATGGTTAGGTTGGGTAACATTGAGGTAAGCAGGAGGCTGGGAAAAAGGAGGAGGCATGCCGTATCCTGGATACATGCTACCGGGAGGGGGATGAGTGCTAGAGGTGCTGGCCCCTCCCTGAGGGAGACCATAGCTCATAGGAGGTTGAGCGTACAGATGGGAAAGGGCTCCAATGATACTGTCGGTGGAATGAGATGCCCCCGGGGCATTGGCGCCGCCGGGCCTGGGGAGGTCAGGAAGAACGGTATAAACATAACCAGACTGAGCATAGATCAGGTCATATTTCAAGGCTATTTGGAGGGCAGCTTCTTCGGTTTGAGGAAAGTGGGAGGCAACATCTTTGCCAATGGGAGCTAAGAGAGAGCGAAGGAACCAGTCCATATAGATCCGATCTTCGAAGGGGGGAGCTCGACATAAGCTTCGTCTTCGTCGCCATTCCTGGACATGAGCAGAAAGGCGGGTTGAAGAGGTTTGCTTGAAAGAGGTCAAAAGCTCCGTACCAGTATCGTATCGGAGAGGGAGCTGGAAGTAAGATAAAAAGGCTTGGGCAATGGTCACAAAGGTGGTATGGGAAGAGGTGGCTTGGTCTACATACCATTTAGAAGCTTCACCGGTAAGCGTGCGTTGGAACAATCAAAGACGGATGGAGTCATCGGTAATGGAATTGGAGGAACACCACATGTGGAAAGATCGGACATGATTGGTTGGATCTTCTCCAGCAAGGCCTTCGAACTTAGGGATGTCGGAGGGGAGCTTGGCTGGCATAGTAGGCCAACCAACATCGTGGCAGATAGGGTCATTGATCAACTGATTGAAATCGGGGAGGCTGAGGCCTGCGATGTACCGCAGCAAGGGTATGGCCAAGGTAGTTCCTGTGGCAGTTCCGCTAGTGGTAGTTCCAGCATTAGGGTCGGGAGCACCGCTAGCGTTAGGCCCTGGACCAGACATAGTGAAGGTGACAGGGGGAGAACCAGAAGGAGAAGGAGAACCCAATGAATCAGAAGAGAAGTCGAAGTGCGGACTCGGGGGAGGACTGGCTCGACGATGGCGGGACGGAGCAGGTCGATCGAATGGAAACTGAGGGTGAAGGCCAAGAAGTCTCCAAGAAGTGCGCCTTGGGGGCGCAATGATGACAACACAAACACAACACAAGGGGAAGAAGAACGACCACAAGGGCAAGGAGGTGCAGAATCAAGTCGAAACAAGGGCAGATAGGTGCAGTGTCAATTGATTTTAAAGTCTTTGCATGGCGGTGTAAACTAGGCTCTTCTTCGCTTAGGGTGAGTGTGTGGCGTGCATTAATTTTAATTTTTAAACCCTTTTCATTTTGAGAGCAAGAGAAAAAGTGTGCTGCGTAACTGAAAATAAATATGCAGAGAACAATATATAACGCTGAAATAACAGAAAAATAACAGCTACTAGTGCATCGATTCAACCCAAGAAGGTGGGTCACTCAAAACTAATCTAAAAAAGGGAAAAAATCTAGTCAAAACACACTTAAAAAGAGGCCAATAGATCTAGGGTCAAAAGGGACAGGGATCTAAAGGATAAAGCTGCTGAAAAGAGGTGCAGATCACAGCCAAGAGGCAGAGGCAAGGTGGCTGGAAAAAAGGAGGAAATCAGCAAAAAGAAGAAGGGGCAAGGAGGAGGCCCTAAAAGTAGATCCAAACAAATCTTCAGGAGGTGATTTGAGAGGTAGAAGAGCTGATTAAAAGGGATCTGAAAAGGAGGTAACAGATCTGGAAAAGGGGAGGCTAAAACTCTGAAAAATCAGACACCTGAAGCAGCTAAAAATCTTCCACCAAAAGTGGAGGGTACTGAATCCCTAGGGGGCTAGGTTCCCACTTAGATGAGAAAAACAGATTAGGAACAGGTCGAAACGGGCTGAGACAGAGGCTGGAAAACCCTGACAGAAGCTTCAGAAAAACCCAGAAAAATTGCAGAAAAACAGCTGAAAATTTGGCAGGTCGCAGGTTCTGACCTCTTTTCAGTGCAGGTCGTAGAAAATGGGCAGAAAAGTGCAACCTAGATGTCTAGGTCGCAGTTTATGGGCTGAAAAGTGCGACCTGAAGCTCCGGGTGTCTCGGCGATAGATTTCCGGAAAAGTTGCCGTCTCAGTTGCGGCTGATGTCGCTTACCTATGCAATAGGTCCAGAAACACACGGAGGTTTGAAATTTTAATGTTTTAGGGTTTTATAGGAGAAAAAAACATGAAAATAGGAAAAAAAAAAAGCTGAAAAGAAACCCTAGGGTCTGAAGTAGCTGGATATGCAGGAATATGAAAAACGACAACGGTCGTAATTTAAAACCCGTGTGGAGTCGCCATTTGTTAGTATGAATCCTTTGTCGAAGTGTACGAAAAAAGACCACTTTAGCTATGCATAAATAATAGCCCTAACATCAAAAGTGGCTGCCAATATCTTCAGATCTGCAGTTAGTTGATCAAGACAAGAGCTGCAAAAAACTAGATCTATGCATAGAAAGACATTAAGCAGTAAAAAGAAGGGTTTGCTCCATATATCCAATAGACAAGACAAGAACAATTTTTGAAAGAATTTTTGTATTAAGGGCACCTGGGAGGAAAACAAGAAGGCGTATCCAATTCTTCTCAATGGGATGGGTTCTTGGAAGTCCTCAGCACTTCAGATCTAGAATCTCTCTCTCTTGTTGGTGTAGAAAACCCAGACAAAGATAGAACTCAAAGGGAGCTCACACAGCAAATAATGTAGAAAAATGTGACCAAGTGTATAGATCCAGAGTGATCTAATAGGCAACAAAAGGTGAAGAATGGTAGGAAAAAACCTCCTATTTATAACAAAATATTGGGTCATTCTAGATCTTGGTGCATGATTAAAATAATGTTAACCAAATCTAGATCCACCTTTTATGGAATATTTTATTATATTTGTTGGAGGGAAAAGTATTTGACTTGGGTCAAATCCCTTTATTTGTCAAAAATAAATAAATAAATGATTTATTTATCTTTTTAAGGAAGTGGTTGAAAGATAATCAAATAAATAATGATTTATTTAATTATTTGTGGGTGATTTGGTCATATTTAACAAGGAATATTATAAGATTTAAATAATTATTCCTAGGAAATAATAAGATAAATAAAGGTTTATCTAATTAATTCCTTTGTTTTGGGTTAAACATGACTGGGAATAATAATTAAATTATGGTTTAATTAATTATTCCATGAGGAAAATCAAACAAATATAGGTTTGTTTAATATTTCTTTTGGGGTTTCCTGTTTTGACCATAAACAACCTAATAAATGTGGTTTATTAAGTTATTTTACATAGTGAAATCAATTTTACTTAGGGTAAAATTGGTCTTACATGGTGTACTTGGGTCCATCTAATGATAATAGGTTAGATGACCAAAAAATGGTGTAACAATCCCTTCATACCAACTGTGAAAAATCTACTTTGGACTTCTCAAAATAGTGAAAACAGATCTGCGCTACGAAAGTAGCACAGTTTCGTAGTATTTTTCGTATGGCAGTGTTTTCACTCCTTTCTTCAACATATTTCAATATTATTCTTTCATTATAGCCTTTATCTTCACTTTAAACACTCCCACAAGAAGTTTCAAAA